>VWPU01008755.1:0-29034 GCA_013398955.1 Callaeas wilsoni
CCCGGCCCCGCCGCGGCCCCCCCTAGATCCCCGTCTCGCGGCCTCTGCCCTTCGCCCCCTCGGCTCCGCCGAACGGGCTGTCGGCTGGGTCGAGGCGGGGGCGGGAGGGGTTCACCCTGCGTCCCTGCTGATCAGCGCTGCCGGGGGCTCCCTGCTCCGTAGTGTTCTCTACCTGTACTGGTCGAACTTGGCGTACTGCAGCCACTCCTCGGGGTTGCTCTCGTACGACTCCATCAGCGCCTGGACCTCGTCCACGCTGACTTTGTCCTCGGCGAATATCTGATGGAGGATACGGACCAGCTCCTCCAGGCTCCGCGCCTTCCACGTCTCCGTCTGCACCGGCTGCTCCATCACCGCTGGTCGCTCCCCTGCCGCCGCCAGCCGCTGCCCCTGGCCGGCCCCCGCCGCCTGCCTTTATGCGCCGGGAGGCACGGCGGGAGCCTACCACCGCCCCGGCGGGCGGGCCCGCGGCCAGCTGCCCGTCCCCGTCCCCGTGAGCGCGGCCACCGACCCCGGCGGGCGGGGGCAGCCGGAGGCGGCTGCAGAGGCTCCTCTCACCGCCCGCTGCTGCTGCCCCTCCGGAGCCCGGGCGGAGCGAAGGAGGTCGGGCCGGCGGGCGTCTGGCGCTCCCGTACCCCCGGCGAGGGAAATAGGAGAAGTGACTATTGCTGCCAGGCGGAAAGCATCCCTCTCCCTCTGCCAGTGAGCGCGGCCTGCCGCTGCCTCCCTTACTTACACGTTGGTGTGAAAAATAAATCTAAAAGCTCTATTGAAAAGCAAAACAAGACACACAGCTATTTAAATCACACAGAAGATTGCTCCTAGAGATTGCCTACAGACAGCCTGCCCGTTGAAAGGGCTGTTTCTTGAAAGTCAATGCACTCTACAGGAACATTTAGGGCTGCCGTAACCATTAGCACTCAGAATGACACCTAGAAACACAGTGAATGGGACAAAAGGGACCGTGCTAACACAACAGACCGTCCTCGCACTCCTCAGTCTATCAAACCTATGTACGGGCAGCAGAGCAAGCAGATGCCATGCCAGCCGTCTTCCTTCCACTTCAGCAGTTAATAAAATGTTTATTAGTCATGAATTCTGGCAACAGAATTCACTATCAGCATAGAAGAGTGTTTTAAGAAAATCCACCTATTCTTTCTTGAAAAAAAGGTTCAGCTCTTTAGGTCTGCTTTATGATTGTGCAACTGGAAGCAAGCAGACTGGTGGCGTAGGCTGTTGCAGCTCTGAGGCTCAAAGGTGCTCGCGGACCCTGGCAGCTTGCGGTTTCCCTTGCAGACAGTTACACTGAGGGATTTTTAGCACACCTGCTTTCTCTTCTTTCTCCCTGACCCGTACATGAAAGTACTGGCATGACAAAAAGAAGCACCATTAATAAAGTATATATAGCTCGAGAGGCCGAATGAATTTCTGGCTTCACAGCAATAGGGAATACTTTCCCAGTTTTAAATGGGGCTGGAATCTAGCACACTGGAGTGAAATACAAATCAGTGTACTGAATAGGTACATTTTCAGCCATCACTCCAGAACCTCTCCTAGCACACAGAAAGCAGACCGTGTCTTATCAAGTATTTTTTAAAGTATTGTTAGTATGTGTGTGTGTGTGTGTGTGTGTGTGAGTGAGCGAGAGAGAGAAAACTGCAATGATTTCAAGATTTTTAAGGTCTGAGAGAACCTAAGACTATCCCAAATCGCTGAAACACAACCCTGGCACTGATCTCAGCGGCCATGTCCACAAATGCAGGTAATGAACAAACACATCACTTCCCTTGGTAACTTGTTCAAAGTCGCAATTAAGAATGAGTATCTTAATGAAATTTGCCTGTGGTCTATTTTAGGTATTGGCTGGTGGTCTCAAAAGATTGGATGCACAAGTAGCACCTTCTTTCAGTACTTGCCTGAGTAGTCTCATAGAGCACCATTAAAACTGCTGTGGGTTACAAAGAGTTAGAATTCGTCTGAAATATCCTGTCATTTATTTCAAAGGAAGAATTCACATTCTTTTCACAGCTGTTGGGAGCACCGCCCAAAGGAATAAAACATGTCACAAGAATAAATTGTAAGGATCACAATAGTGAGTTGTGAAATGAACAGCGAGGTAAGTTTCCAAATATTTTTTGTCTTACTCTGATATTCACAGGATCTGACAGAAACTAATTTCCAACAGCTATATTTCTCTACATATTTGTACACCTGTGCTTGGTGGTATTTTCTCTGCTATTTAAATCAAGGGGAAAAAAAGAATTATGCCACCACCGTTAATCCCTGACATCTCAGTACTTTGATTCCTTTGCCACAATGTTGATAAGATCATTAGTTAAATACTGCTAGTAAAAGTAAAAGGACATTTTATACCTCTCTCTAGTACAAGTAAGGGATCATCAGGCTCATCTACTTACTGCAGTTTCCAACTGCTGCTGTTTATTAGAGTTTATATGGTTATACTTCTTATTTGTTCCTATTCAAAAGTATTTACAGTTTTTAATTTTGAATTGTTCAACATCCTTTTTGATCTTCAAAACTTCTACAGGAGTTGATTACTTGACTGCCTGAACAGCATTAGGAACAATATTTATGTCTCTCCAACTTGTGCTTTTGCTTATGTCCTATCAACAGAAATGGCACAAGGGTCTGAGCACATACAACAGTTAACTGTCACTGAAAATTCAATATAAAAAAAGAGAACATTGAAATTCACTGAGCATGGAATTTGTTTTTACATTCTCACTTGTGATTCTTATAAAGGAGACTGCAGGATTTTATGCACTTTTATTGCTGGAAATCATACCCCCGCAGAAATTAACTGTTATATGTATTTCTCAAGTGTCCTATTAAAACCTTGTCTTGGAAAACAGGAGTTTGGGCTTTAACCACAAAACCTTTGCTTTATGTACAAATGCCTAAGCACTCTGCTATTACCCAGAAGACAGAAATCAAGGAATCAGTTGACATGACATCTACCTCCAAGAGACACCAGCTAGAGTGCTCAAGCACTTACTGGCAAATCATCTCCTACTTGGGTACAGGTCACAAGGTTTCTCTCATGCTTTATTGAGGAAAATCTTCAAGTCAGATCGATGAAATTAATGAACTGCAGCATTAGACACTTTGTACCATGTACTAGGCCTGCAAATGTAGCTTGTGACTGGACTTTATTTTGCATCTTGTAACTCCAAGCAAAAATTGTGAGCTAGTTGAAGGTGGGATCCAAGGTGTCTGAATGACCAGACTCTTGGGGCAAACAGCTATGCTGTGTCTCTTTGGTCTGTTAGCCTGGCCAGGCAATAGCACTTCAACACCATAATGAGTACTTACAACTTCTCCTCTAGACAGAATGACTTTCACCCCTTTTACTAAGTCACCTCTTTATTAAGTCTCTGTTCACCTGAGTTTCTGATGTTTGTAGTGAGGGCTTTAAAGAGAAAAACTGGATCTGCAGTTGTAATGCAGGTTTTGGGGACTGCATGACTCAATGTAGTCATGAATCAATGTATCACTGCAGCTGTTCCTCAGTCATATAACCTGGAAGGTGAGATTGATCACTCAGTACGTAAAAGATCTTACATGAGAAACTGCTGCATGAGCAGCGATTCTCAAAAAAAGCTTGAGAACAAATTGTATCAAATATCATGCAGTTAAACACCGTCTTCAGACTAAAAACATGCAGTAAAACGAGTGAAATGAGGACACCACACACAAAATCATGTCATACACTGAAAACACCAAAAACTACTAAATGGCATAAGCTCTGCTGAAGGTAAAAACAAACTCCAAACGCAGTGAAGAGCTGTGAGGCATTAAACCATACAGCATAGAAAGGACTCTTGGAAGAATCAGTCTGATCTGCTTTTGGTGGGACATTAGTACACCATGTGTGTGCTATAAATAAATTCTCTCTGCAAGAAAGACATTTGAAAATAAGTTTGTGGGGTTTTTTTCAGTTTATATTTACATGAGAAAGCTAAAGTGCTGGCTAGCCTCTGCATTACGAATATTACTGTGTAGTTTTGCTTGGAGATCTTTTTTCTTTCTTCGAGGTTTCCCATTAAGAGCTCTTAACTGGAGCTGCTAGGGTTATTAGTTCTGTTGTCAAACAGAGTTCAAGGGAAAGAACATCTTTATCTGCTTTAAGTCATATACTTAAATTTTTGCAATTGGAACATGTTTACTCAAACCTTTTTTTTGAAGGTTAGGCCCTCAATGCAATTATACTTTAACTCTACATCGTGTCCATCTAATTGATATACACACATATATAAATAATTTGCATGTGGAATCATTTCATGGGAAGATACAGAGCAAGGACTCCAAGACTCCTGCACTTTAAAAAAAAAAATTTTACTACGTAATGTTCATCATCTACTTTTAATAAAGGTATATTTGAACCAAGATGTATAGCTAGTATTTTGCTACCATCTATAACCTGCATACTTCACAAAAAATTTTGCTCAGTGTGGCTTTTGGTAGGCATTTAGAGCCTATCAACTTAGTCATTCGGAGACAATTGCATGGAGGGAATGCAGGAGAATAATTTTTAAAAAGTTCCTAGATTGCTCCCAAAGTTTGAAGAGGAACCATGTTCTTCCTCCCAAAGTTTAATTCTTCTCATTGCACTTACAAGGGATCAAATCTCACCTGAAATGTCACCTGTGTACCTTGCAACAAGTATCCCAAGGATTGATCCCTGGCACAGTGGCCAGCTTGCAAAGAAGAGATTACATCAATGTTACTTACCTTCTAAACTCCACAGCAGGCCCATAACAACCAAAATGCGCACCAGAAATGGTACCTTGCCAGCTCCTGAACTGAGCACAGGCCAAAATCTATGCCAGCAACTGTTCTAACAACTAGCTGCACAGATGACTGAACTACGGTGTCCCAGAAAATTTCCTGGCACTACCAAGTCTGGTGACACAGATGTAGTGTGACAGGCTTAACACTAAGCCTTTAACATACTCATTTTGGTCTCAGTCAGAAATGTGATTCAACCCTTTTAACCACCTATTTTAGGATGAAATGATCTCTAAATGAGGTTTTGTCTCTCTAGTTCTGACTATAAGGTGCATCTGACATCTCACACCATTATGGCTATTACAGCAAGAGCAAAGCGTAGATTTTTATGATGTTTAGCCTTGGAAGCATATTAAATATGGTACTAACAAAGCTGAAGCATGGTCTTTGCAAATAAACACATTTTACATGTTTTCATATCAAGTATTTTTCTTCTCTTGATGATCCAATACAAAACAAGGTTGAAAACATCTCTTGCTTTTTTAATGGACACTGAATTTTGTACAAGATTGTAATAGTCATACTCCTCATGAAAACACCCAGAGTTAAAGGAATTTTTGCTCCCCTTTTTTTTTCTCACCCCCAAGATGAAGATGTCATAGTAAGATAATGCCTTGAATAACCTTTGTATAATATCCCTGAAGAGTAATGATACTTCAGGATAGTCAAGAACAACCTAAGCCAAAAACTTGTGCCAACAGGCAGAATTTGATCTGCAAAATGAGCATGAACTGCAACAACCAGTAAACAGAAGCTGCTTCGGAGTTGGAAGGAGTTTGCAGAATGCATGTGTGGATTTCCAGCCACCCCACTGTGAATTTACTGTGTATCAGTACATTCAAGATTAAGTTGTGGGGATAATTAACACAGACACATCTTCTGTTAAAATCTTAGCGGTAGTTTTCCAAGACTTAAAAGTCCTGGAAATTATGACATTTGCTCAGTATGCACACAGGTGGCATGACTGTGTATTTTATCATTTCACTCTTGAGGTAAATTTAGTTTCATTTAGCTCCTTCAGGTTTCCATGTGTATTTAAGATTAGTTCAAGCTACAAATTATGAATCTATCACTAAGGCTAGTCTCTAAATCATTATAAAAATTCATATAAACAGTGTCTCACAGTTTAAAGGGTTTGCATCTGGCGATTATTAACTTGAAACAGGGTAACTGAATTTTGCATAGCATTATTTTTTAGTATCAGGATGTTGTGAAGTACTAGGTCTTTCATAAAAACAGTGTAATAACTTCCCTTTCTAATACTTATCATATTCTCAGTCTTTAAAAATTAGTTTACTGAATTTTTTCAATTTGCCTTTTCTGTTAATTCAATTACATTAAATCAAGTGAATTAAATTACATTACAAATATTGGCAGTTCAGTATAGTATATCAGTATAGTAGCATATTGGTTGAACACAATACTCTGAGTAAATCTAGACTTTTTTTTGAGTTCTGTGCAATTCTCACTGATCTATCCAAGAGTCAGTCCTTACTTTCATATCCTTTTTCTCCCACTTTAGCAACTGAAGTTGCTTAAACAATACAGTCACCACTTTTGCTCAAGGCATACCAAATGCAGAGAACACAGCTCATGTTCTCCTTGGACTTCAGATGTTTCCAAATGACTGGAAATATTCTCTTCAAAGAGATAAGCGTTTCAGGACCATCTATGATTTTAGAAGCTATAACTATCCCTTTTTAAAATATGAGATTTAACATGTCTTTTGCAAGTTCTACAAGCAATGTACTGGGAAACACTTATTTGTTCACTTGACACATTATCTACTTGACATGTTTGCATTCTAGTTTATTACTGAAGAATATGAACAAGGAAAATTTTCTGCCACCTAAAGTCACACTCAACTTCAGACAGAAAGTCTATGGTCCTTAAAGAGCTACCAGAGGTGAGTACTGACTACCTCCCTGATGAAAGGTACAAAAGTACAGGGGAACATTGCAAAAAGGAGGACTGTCTGTAAAGAAGGTACAGAAGTTACACGGGGGAATTAGCAGAACTGGAGCTGGCAGTCATTAAAAGTAACAGAATAAAGGCAGCCTATTAGGAGCACGGAGGAAACAGAAAGCAAGGGCTGGGTCAGGTAAGTACTAGGGGCCAAGAAAAAATTTCTTGGGGTTGAAAGTGTCTTGGGGTGATTTTATGACAGTACTGTATTCCCCATTGCCTGCTTGATCTATAATGTACCTTTAAATTGGAAAGGGGGAGAGAGAAGCCAAGGGAACTCTTCAAAATGGTTAGCTTGACCTTGCAATTAGAATGTTTACATTTTTCTGCTAGTTAGAAAGGCAAAGAGATGAGTTTGCTCTCTAGTTTCTTCAGCTTTCGGTGGAGAAGGGACTGCGATCTCCCTCAGTGGTTTCTGTTCCTTTTTGGACTGTTTTCAGCTTGCTTCTTCGTCCAAGACCAGCTGGCATCTCTGGGACCTGCTCGGCGGGACCCTTCAAGGGGGATCATCGGACCCTACCTGGCCCAGCCCAGCGTAGGACTGCAGGATTTACCCACAGAAAGAACTCTAAAATCCACCAGCCTCCTTTAGGCGACAGGCGAGGGGGTTTCAATATCCTTTTCTGCCCCGTGCCGGCAGGAGACTCTGTTTGTTAAATAGGTTTTCTTCACTTTCATTCAAGAAATTATTTTCCCAAACCTGTGGGGGAGGGGCTGCCAGGGCCTGCTTGCCTGGTAGGCAGAAGGGAGAGAGAGATGCCCCTTTTGGGTTGTTTCCTCCTGGATTTGTGTCCAAACTGGCACATGAAGCAAACAGTAATAAGTAAGTATTGTTCAGGGAACAAGCTGAATCTTAAATAAATGAATAATTCAAAGCTTCACAATTCATTTATCCAGGTCCAAAAATGCATGTGGTAAAGAAAGAAATCCAGACCACTACTGTGGGTTTTACATTATTGGATTATTCCATTTTGAGGAATCGAGGCAAACTTTTTTTTTGTTCAACTTCAGAGGATAAAATTTTTTTATGGATTCAACATGAATGACAACCTTCTATAATTAGCTGGCATGATACAATGACCTACAGTTCTTCTTCAAGATCTTAATGTATTTTTACTTTTTAAAACGAAAACACAACGCCCCCCCAACACACACACACACACACACATCGACCTTCTTCCATCACTTCTGAAGAGCACATGTGCAGTTTATCAGTAGTTTCATTTGTTAAGATCAAGTGAGGTGAAAGGTACCAACAGAACATTCTTTAAAGAGAACTAGATTAGTAGCTTATCTTAGGTAAACATACTGTCACACGGGAGAACAAACTACTTATATTTTTAAGGCCAGCAAGTGGACATACTACAAAAAAGATTCAAAAAGAGCCCTAGATAAAACTATGCAAATACCTTTGTGCTTGTGTACCCTCTAGTGGCTGTCGAGGTTGTGCTGGCCTTAGAGTAACTAAACGGGCAACTTCCTCAACTAGACAGAATCAGAGTGCTTCCCTCTGCAACAGCTCACTTAAATAGATGGAGATTCATGAAATCAGGGCTCTGAGCAGGCAAAAGTATGGATTATCTGAAGTTTTAAGTTTACAACAAATTCTGCCTTGTGCATTTAATGCAGTGAATCCAAGTTTTCCACTTAAAAAGCACCAAGATACATTAAGCTATTCACATAGTAAGCATTCAGGGCACATGCCTGTGTAACCGTGGCATAGATGCACACTGCATGCGAACTGTGGCAACATCAGTAAGTTAAGCTGAGTATTACTCTTCCAGAAGTCCTCTGAGGTGGAAAAAAATCTGATACACAGGTTGCTGAGACTACGTAAGAGCCACTTATGTATGAAATAGCAGTTCAAGACAATTGTACAAACTTGCTTTAAACTGGAACTGGCTGTTTTGTCTGTACATGCTGAAGAACTGGATTACGTCAGGGACGAAAACTGACATCCAGTGTAAGAACATTCTGCAAGCAAACAACTAACATTTAATTCAGCTTAAACAAACATAGAAGACTATACAACAAACATTTCAAATAAACCCACTAAAAATCTTCACCCTTCACACCCAAACTCTCCAATAAACAAAAGCAAAGGTCAGTACCCTAGTCAAGGCACCAAGTCCTCTCCACAATGGAAAAAAACTCCAGTCAATCCTCATTGCTATGACTTAGCAGAAGAATATAAATTGCATTCTACTTTTTAGTGGACCACACAGCTGGTGAAACACAAAAATTAACTGCAGTCAAAAAAAGAATATATAGAATAAGTTTTTAGCACCTCACATCTATTTCTTCATGAACGGTAGATGCAACAGCTAGTTGCATAATTCAGCTAAAGATGCAAGTCATGAAATAGCATCAGAAGAAACACCTTGAAAACTGCTGAAGTGTTGAGTCTTCAACAAATCACTACAAAATTTTTGCAGGAGGGAAGTATTGTGAGGCCTCTCATGATGCTGTGCCATTATAAATGAGGTACTTACATCACCAACATGATGATGGCAAACGGTGGAGTAATTAGACTATATAACAATTCATATATATTACAAGAAAAAAAAATCAACATATTGTCTTGAAATTATATGACATAATGCATACTCAAGATGAAGGCTTCACAAAGAACAGGATGCACACAAAGTAAACTGAATCCCAGGCTACACGTACAACAGACATTACTTTTAATAAAAAGGGTCTCTTATCTTCAGTACAGCATATACACAGAGCTGTCCAGTCAGTCCTCCAGACAACTGAAATAGTGTCCCTTCAGATACAGCAATTAAGTAATCAGCAGCAAGAGCGCTGGCTCTACTGTACAGACGGCAGATGCAGGTGTTTTTTCTGCACCCTAAATGTACATCAGAAAAAAGCCCTGTGATCATACAGCCTAGGCAGCTCTTTGCTTATGCTATTCACCTGCACCATATGTTCATAGGCAGCAATGCAAAAATCTCTCTTTGTGTGTTTACAGCTTCAGTTTAAGTTAGTCCTTTCTCAATTTCTGAAGATAACACCTGAACTATGTTGCCAGTCATTCATCCCCATGCCTGAGTTTTGCAATAATGCAGTACAAGCTTGCCATCACTTCCAAAACACTGCAAGAAAAACAAAAAACAAGAGCTGTTACAATTATTCATAGGCTAGCATATACATGAAGCAAAACAAAAAGCCTTCCAATCAGATAAATGTGTAATGGAATATTGTCATGAGAAAGCTCTCTGTTACAATGAGAGGCATGACAACACATTGCACATGAAGGAATGCATTTCTAGAGACTGCATGAAGTCCCATCTCCTTGGATCATATACACACAGATGTGTGAATACCACGTACCCTACACTAAATGTAAACTATTACTGCTAGGGGCAGTAACAGATTTCAAGTGCCTGAGGTGTACTGACAAAGACTGCTAAATACATTTGGAAAGGATATTTAAGATGAAAATTACCTCATAGAGGGTCCCCACTTCTTGGTCTGGAGATGGAGCAAAAGACTGGTTTACATATATGAACTGCAAGAAAATGAGAGAGAAGAGATGGAGATCTCACACAGATCTCATTGGGAACACAGAAGAATCATTCTGCAGTCAAAAGTTCCGTTATAATCTTTAACCATATAACAGAATATGACCAATTGCTACCTTCAGTTCAGCGTGGAGGGGCAACATGACTACAAAGAGTCACCTCTGTCTGGCCAGCCAGTAAAGCCAAAGTAAGTGTGCTGACTTCCTTTTCCTTCCTTACCCATTACTCTCCCATACAGCAGTACAAAGTGAACTCACTGGTTTAGCTCTTGCTCTTATCTCAACCCAAACCACTCAAGCTATTCCAGATTCACTCAACTGGAACAGCCATCACAGAAATTAGAAACATTTTGTTCTTTTTTTCAAGTCATCCTTCTCACTTCCTACTCCAAATGCATACACGTATAGAGGCCACTCCACAATGACAAAGAGGGCCTTGGGATCTGCTGTGTGAGGAAGCAGTGGGTACTGGGGTATCATGTGCTATTTCCAAATAGAAGATAAAAAATTCCTAGGGCTTTGTTCTTGAAGTATAGCCTTAGGCTTAAGCCACACTGGAAGGCTACATGCTCCTATTTTTTTTTTGTCCTGAGACAATGAGATGATAGCCACTGAATCAAACTGTCAAGAATATCCTTAGTCAGTATCATACTTATCACTCCTCTGAGATATTAAACTACAGAAAAGCAAACTCCTCATAATTTCCATGTGAATGAGAAGGCCAGTGCATTTATGCCTATATACTTAAATAAGATCCTCCAAACCATGAACAGAATGAATTCAGCTACACTTTAGTTGACTACTTTAATGAGTTTAGCTTTAACTGTACACCTTAAATTAAAACTTTGAACTGTATGGATGTTAAGAGCTCACTGCAGAACAACAGAATCAGTGCAATTGTATTTCCAGCTCTACCAGTGTTATCACGAGGCCACTTTGGCTAGTCACTTCTGCAGGAAGGAACACATAAATAATACCAGCGATCTGCTGCACAAGGGCAAGCACTTCCTAACTACACATTTTACAAGCAAAATCAGTCCTTTGACACTAACTAAACAGTTTTAGATGTAAGTTCTGAAGGAAACAGACACCAGATTCAGAAAGCTGATCTCAAACACTCTGGACTGCTTCTCAAATACTCCATCTCTATACGTGGTTCTTCCAGATAGACAGTGCCTAGGAATGTTTCCCTGGGATGCACTGCTGCCCAGCGTGCACACAGCTCTGCCTGGCAGACAACAAGAAATGCAGGCACTGCAAAAAGCCCAAAGGTCAGTGCTAAGCACACCCACACAGCGCTGCTACCGCTCGCTCAATATTACATCCTGGGTTCTACTTGGAACAGTTCTCTTGGTGCTCCTACTCCAAGTTTCCTACAGGCAGCTGTAGCCTGGATTCTAACAGCGTCTTTGCAGAGTCTGACCGTGTGGGCCCTGCGCGCGCAGACTCCGCCCGGTGCCCGCCCGTACCAACTGTTCGGACGCCATCAGCTTGAGGAACTTCTTGATGAAGTCCACAAGGCCCTGGATGGTCCGGGTCCGCTCCACCGCCCACTTCTTGGTCCTCATGATGGGGGTGTCGCCCACGGCCTTCAGCAGCACATCAACTGCGGGAAAAGGCGCGTCACAGCGGGTCCGCCCCATGCCGCTCATTGGCCCACGCCGCCCCCCCAGCCGCCCATTGGCCGCCGCGCCTGCCCGTCACCGCGCCCGCCCGCCCCGGCTGAAGCCTCTCGTCCCATTACTTTTCTTTTTCGCGTCGCCCGCGGGTTCCTCGGTGCCCGGCGACCCGGCTGGAGGCGGGCTCGGTTCGGCGGGCCCCACCGCGACCCCGCTCTCCGGGGCCTCCTCCCCGCCTTCGCTCCGGCCGCCGCTCTGGGCCGCGGCGGGCGGTGGCTGCTCCTCGGGTTCTGCCATGATGCTACTGCTGCGCGGGCAGCGGGAAGTGACGCCACGCGAGGGGTGGCCTCCGCCCCGCGAGGTGTTTTGTCCCTCGTGGGACACCGTCTTCCTGTCACGTGAGAAGCCAGGAGCGGCGCGTGCGGCGCGAGCCGTCCCGCCGGCAGCGGCCGCACCCCGCCGGTTACGTGGCGCGCGCCCCGCCGCCACCGGCCCGAGAGCGGGACGGTTGTACGGAGAGGGAGGAAGAGGAAGGAAGGAGAAGAGGAAGAGAGGGGGACACAGCACAGCTCGTCCGGCCGCTTCTGCCGGCCTCCGCCGCTGTCTCACCATGATCAAAGCCATTCTCATTTTCAACAACCACGGCAAGCCGCGGCTCTCCAAATTCTACCAACGCTATGTACGGGCGCGCCGGGGCTCGGTGGGGCGGGCGGGGGCCGTGCTAGGGGACGGGCGACGGCCGGGCAGCGGGGCTGTACGTGAGGCCCCCCGGCCCTGCCGGCTGCGCCGGGCCCAGGGCAGCGCCGTGGCGCAAGGGACAGTGCTGAGAAAGCCGGTATTGTTTTTACTGGGATTTGCTTTTTAGTAGATCTGAAGGGGAAAGGGAGAGGGAGAGACTCTCGTCCAGCGACGGACTTGCATCTCTGACCTGTCGTGTGGAAGCGTGCTCTAAACTCTGCTGTCCGGCGTGGTGATGCGTGTCTCCCTGCTATGGCAGAGCTGACAGGACAGGGGAGCTGAGTTCTTAAGGAGAACCTTCTCTTTTGGAAAGTCTTAGTGTGCTATAAAATTACAGTTGACATGAAAACTTAATGAACTAGAAAAGAGTATTCTTTTGGATGGGAGTAGGCAAGTAGCAAAGCAGCTCTGAAAAATGCAGCAGAAGTGCTCAGTCTGCATGGAAAGAAAGTGCAGTGGAAACTTTTGGTTGAGTTCAAGGATAAGAGGTTTTAAGGTAATGTTTTGAGCATACTGTATTTCCTAGCAAATATGCTGAGGTTTACTTGGGCATTAAAATACAAGAAAACAGTTGGTATTTCTTAAAGTTATGTAAACAAATACCTATTTACTTTCTCAGCAGTGCAGTTACTTACTTGGATTTGTGGCCCCTTTCTTGCAGTTCTGGCTACTACAGAAGTCGTAGTTCGTTGGAAGGGCTGTATCTTGCTTGTACACCTCAGAGCAGAAATAATGACTGTGACACTTCAGTTTATGTAGTCAGATTTTGAATTAAAGGAGTGTAACTGATACAGGTCATTATGTGTGACTGAAGTAGAAAGGGAAGGATAGGAACAAATGGCCAGAGGATATCAGATTTTTCTTGTAAAACTATTCTGATCTACTTGTTTTCTAGCTGAAGACAATTTCTCAATGCTTAAAGTAGGGTAACATGTTTGTATAAACAGAATGCTTTGAAGTTTAGAAAATGTGAATAGCAAATGAAACTGAGAAACTGAACTGTTTCTGGTGCACAGAAACAGGTGTAATTGCATTGATTGTATTTTGTCGTGAGTTCAATAATGTAGATTTGTTTGTGGACAGCTTTGTTGTGGAAGCTTATCCATTCTTTAGTGTCAATTGAACTGGTACTGGAGGCAAATCTCAGCTGTTTTCTACAAGGGGAAGCATCTCTTGCTTTCTAGAGAGATTAATTTGGTCAGGTCTGTGAAAGTGGTATTTATTTCTTTCATAATACTAAAACTTATAAAATGGGTCTAACTTTTTTAGCTGATATATATCGGAATGGAAACTGCATAAAATGAAGTTAATAATGTTTTTGCAGTTAGGTAGAAAAATAATAATAATTTATGGCTATTAAATGGGACTATAATATATGTCATCATTTCATCTTTCAGAATATAGACCTGTGGCCATAATTTCAAGGTTAAAAATTAATTTTCTAAAGAGTCAGAAGAATTCAGCTTCAGAAGTGATGTTTGTGATCTGCTAAAGAGTTAAGGTCATGGCTTAGGAGAACCTGTTGCTCCTAGTGCCCTTGTATTTTAAGCTATTTCTGGAAGTGTTATATTTTGTGGGATTTGTAGCTTCCCTGCTCCCTTCAAGCTTTGGGGATTTTGTTTTACTCTCTGTTTATGGATGAAAGTAGTTTCAAAGCATGCCTGTAGCTGTTTAGGCTACGTTGGAGATAGAAAAAATTCAGGCTACTTGAGAACACTTCTGGTTTACTTAAAAAAACTGCTTTAAGATTAATTTTTTACAGAAGTTCCTTAAAAACAATCACTTTTCCACATTTTTCAGTAATACCTTCTTCTGCAACTTGTACATAATGGCTTTTTGTGTTGAAATGACAAAAACAATGCATGTCTTGTTAACTGGCAGATTTAAGGCTTCAGAAGTAGATAGTTTGAGAGTGCTCATATACTGCATGATTTACTATCTCTGTGTGCTGTGCATTGTCAATCCTTTTAGCAAAGTGTATTTTCTTTCACAGAGTGAAGATACACAGCAACAAATTATCAGAGAAACTTTCCATTTAGTATCGAAACGTGATGAAAATGTCTGTAATTTTCTAGAAGGAGGATTGTAAGTATTAAGTTTGAAATAAATCCCCATTACTGACTTTCAAGTATTATTACTGCTGATTGCAGTATAACTTTTCACAGCTGTAATGTAAATGCCACGTCACTTGAGATTCGTTGATACACAAGGAATGACACCATGCTTCACCAAGTGTACATATTCTTTACTAACTGAAGCATAGCTATATATACCAAAATGTCTTAGGCAATAAGACTAGTTTTTTCCTAGTGCTGTAGTGGCCACAGTGCCATATCTAGTGCCATGATTGTTTCATGTACAAAGATGGGGAAGGAACAGGCAGATGCTGTTTTGCTATAATCTAGCTAAAGATTTCTGGTCACTTTTTGAGAGGCATTGGCATTAGCCATACCCATTGAATCACAGATTCACAGAATATTCTGAAGAGACCCACAAGATCTCTTAAGGGAACGGCCCATACAGGAATCCACAGCCCAACCGTGGTGTTTTTAGCACCATGCTCTGACCAACTGAGCTAAATCTCTAGAAAATTAAATACTTTGGAGCTGTTCTTTGGCTTGAACTCCTAAAATTTGAGCAGACAGCCTTTGATAGTAAGATTCCTCAGCCTTTTTATCAGGATTTGGGCTTGCTGGAAAAAAAACAGGTTTAAATGTGCTAACTAGTATGGTTTCAGCCAGGACATTTTATTAATAAAGGAAAAGCAGGGTAGGAGGAAAGTGAGGCTTATGTGCTCTGTCTCTGTAAGACACAAAATAATCTTTTTTGAATCATCTTCATTGTTTTTGAAAGTTGTGTTGCTTTAGCTGAAGAAATTCTGAAATGGAGATGTGTTTTATTTTGAAGTGTTTATTAGCCATCAAGAGTAAATAGTTAAAAAGCCACCTTCCAGAAGAAGGGGTCAGAATTGATGGAATAAGCTCATGATCTCCAGTCTATGACATAGAGATTGTCATAGGCTGTTAAATATTCTATTTATGGGAATTTCTAGTTGCTGAAAGTTGGTCTGGTAACACCTAGATTTTCTGTGTGCAGAGTCAGTTAAATGCTTAGCTGTACCATATCAGCTGGGATGTCTTCTTTCTTGATAAAAATGATTCCTGATTTTTTTATTACTCTTTTTTAAATTTAAATTGTTCTTTTCCAACTACTCAACTGGTGATTCTGTCATTAGGTTCTTGGAAATGATCTCAAGTTGAAAATGTTCTGGCTTGAATTCTTTAAGTGAAAGACAGAAGACATTCGGAGCTTTTTAAAAAATCATAGCTGTTTAACAAAAATAAACTGAGACAGAGAACACAGTTCTGGCTTTCCTCCTTCTGCTCAATTCCAGGGTTACCATTTCAATATTTTTTTTGGTATTTTTTTTTCAGGACAGGGATCACTTTATAGTTTGCAGTTTACCCAAAGGCCTCAACAGTTTATGTGTAGAACTATGTGTACTTCAAGTATGAAGTATTTGAAAGAACTGGGTACATAAATCACAGAAGAAGAAACTTTTAATTACCGTTTCTTTCCAGTTTCCTATATGTTTGTAATAGTATTGTCTGATACGTAAACTTAGTTGCTGCTCTACAGAAACAGAAGGTTTCCCTTCCCTACCCCCATCCCTGCTCTCTGCCAAACAAAGTGCTTAAGCAAAAGTGATCTAAAAGATTTCTTTTTTTCTCTTTTTTCCTTTTTTTTTTTTTTTTTTTTTTTTTTTTTTTTTTTTTTTTTAAATCTGTGTGTTCTCTCCCTGTGATAAAGACAGAAACTAAAGGGATGAGTTATGGTACACCAAATGGGTGATTCAGTTGTGGTACCGAATTAAGGAAAAATTATGATAATCATGGCCGTGTAGGTTCAGCCTAAAAAATACTTTCGTTTCTGTATGAGTGGGCTTCTTACAGCTCAAAGCAGATGTCAGTGATCTGATGTAGATCTCCTGTGATTTTTGTGCCTTTATTTGGAAGGCCATAGCAGAAGAGTGGAAGAACATACCTCTTTAGACCTCTTCTCATTCAGTGCCATGATGAATAGTGAGTCTGTAAAAATATAATTGCTTCTGTAACTGTATCATTGCATCATGAACTACTGCTTGAAGTATGGTCCTACTTCTCAAGATATCAAACATTTTGTAGCACAAATGTTACATGTTCTTGGTTATTAAATGGATCATAAACCTGATTTAAGGCTTTTTTTGTAATCCAAATGCCGGTCTTCATTACAGTTTTCTTTTTCTCTTGATGCTCCTCTGAGAAGGTCAGGGAAAGATTCATAGGCATACACTGTTAATCTGTAAAGCAAATTATTCCCTGTGCAGTGCCTGCTTGCTGGTGTGAAATGTAAGTACATTTAATACCTGCTTTTTTGTGATGTGTTTGAATTGATTTTAATAAAAAGGTGCACAGGTTTATGTAATTTTTATCCATATGGTTAACAATAACTGTGCTTGTGTGGTAAATGTAAATTGATCTGTCTTGTTACTTAGTCTTCCCTTGGAATTATATCACAAAGTTGCAATATAGTTGGACTTGGGAGAATTCCAACTGTTAATAATAGGCCTCCTATTGATTGAAATAACTGTGAGGATTTGCCTAGCTTATTCTGAGATACTAACTAAGCTTTCTTTGTTTTATTTCCTCTTTAGATTAATAGGTGGATCTGATAACAAACTTATTTACCGACACTATGCCACCTTGTATTTTGTCTTCTGTGTGGATTCCTCAGAAAGTGAGCTTGGTATTTTAGACCTCATTCAAGTAAGTTTTTTTTGCTGCTTTGTGGTTTTTTTGGGTTTTATTCTTAATAACTGGAGTTCAGCTTTAAAGTACCTAAGAAGTTAAATATTTTGCTTGCCTTTTTTTGGTAATATTTGGAAGGTCGCTTTTATACTGTGAACATACCAAGAAGTGCTGAGTATTATTTTTAGATTGTTTGCAATTTTCTGGGCTGTCTTTGAAAAAATTGTTTTCCAAGTTGATGAGAAAGTTAGGAAACTGGTACTTCCTGAACACAAGCTATGCTTTTGTTTTAGCTTTTCAAGACCTTTTTTTGGCTGCAGGTAAAAGTGGCACAGTTCAAACATTTGCTATCCAAGTATATATTATGAGAGCTTTGATAGGCAATGCTCTGTATGTATATATATATTTATGTATGTTAATATTTACCTAGACTCACACACACACATATATATATATATGTATATACATTCACTATAAATGTATAATGGGTAAATATATCCAGAACCTCTTTGGATTAAACTCATGGCTTACGAGCTTTTTTGACAAGTATACCTTAGAAAACGAGCTTTGGATTAAACTCATGACTTACAAGCTTTTTTGACAGGTATACCTTAGAAAAGGAGGGTGGATGGTCCCCTAGATGTGTGTTCTGCACCAGGGGAATTAGGATGGGTAGGGTGGGCATTGATCAGGAGAAAAAAGATCCATAAGCCTAGGTTCTTTCTGTATCTCAGTAAGAAAGGCTCAACAGCACAAATGGTTTAGTAAGATAACTGCTTAATAGAACAGATTGAGAAGATGAATGTAGATGGTAAATCTTACACCCCTTCAGGTGCTGGGCATGCCACCTTCATGTGGCACCCAGTGGAGCCAAGGTGGATTTTTCCCACAGTGCACGTGGCAGAGCAGATCCTGTCTGTGGAGAGAAGCTCTCTCTGTTTTGTATCTTTAAGCTATTATATAATTTCCTCATAGGAAAACAACTTTTCCTAAAGGATTTTTTCAGGAGAACTTCTTGCTGCAGTTTGAGGTCATGGCGAGGCCGTGCGGGTGGCATATTCACCAGTACCACGTGAGAGCTATCTGCAGGCTCCTCCGTTACAGTGAACTGGCTGAGTTTATCCCGTAGCCAAAGAATTTCTACAGCACAGCACAGGCCTGTGTCTATTCAGATTGTGTTACGTGGATCACTAACCCTTAAACATGCAACAGTCTCTTAAGTCATAATCAATACATTCCATTCCTACAGTTCATTTTCACCAAGGACATCATAAGTTATAGATTATATTAAGAAGATCCAGGCTGCTCAGCCCATTAGAGCAGACAGGGCCTGTTCAAGATCACTGACTCCTCAAATACAATGTCTTCTGCAAGGCGTCCAGGTACGATTTCATAGAATCGTAAAATAAACCGAGTTGGAAGGGACCCATCGGGATCATTGAGTTCAACTTGTGACCTTGCCCAGGACACCCCAAGAATCTCACCATGTGCCTGAAAGCATTGTTCAAATGCTTCTTAAATTCAGGCAAGCTTGGTGCTGTGGCCACTATTTAAACTGCTGAATATATCTGTATCAACCTAGTAACAAATATCATGTGTGGTAATATGAACGCTCCTAGGTCAAGAGGCCTCTGACTAAATCAGTGTTTTTTTCAACTTAAAACTTGCAAATAAACCGATGATTGTTAGTGAACTCAGATGTGACAAAAAATAGTTTCACACCATGAAGTGATTTATGTCATTGCATAAAATGTATCTCAGTTATTTATATATATGTAAAAAAACCAGTAAGTATAACTTACTTACTTTTAAGCCTTTTAAAAGCTTGCACATCAAGAAAATTGATTTATTACATAAGTAAAATCTATCCTGAGACATGGGCTTGTATCTGTTGGTTATTTCACTGTAGAAGCACTGTGAGCCCTTAAAGCCTCACAATTTCCTGCAGACCTTTCTTGAAGCTGCATAGCTTCTCACTGGCACCTCCTGCTGTTCAGAACAGCTGCTCCAGTGTTGCTGTTCTCAATAATACATCCAGAAGAGTGCCTGTGTGGGTAGCAGGAAAGGAAGCTCTCTTCTGGATTCTTGTATCATCTTTGGTCATAAAACATTCTGCAATATCCGAACAGTACAGCATTAATAAGTAAGGTACACAATGGCTGTACCTGTTCCTAGCAATTTGTTGTACAGGGTTGCTTAGTTGCCAGTTGTGTAGTGTGTCTTCTTACTTGGAAGTGCCAAAATATCTATGAACAGAGGTAAGAAGCATATTCATACATAGACAGTGCAACCTGAATTGTAGGTTCAGATGTTGAAGCAAATTGCTTGAGCTTACTCCTACCCATAATTATATAGCCCCCAAACGTTTTGAATTAGAGAATTTAAACTTTTCTCTAAATTGTGTTGCTTCTTGTACCAAAAATACTTCGATAGATCTTAATCTGCTAGTCTTTGTATTTCACATTTTTTCCAAAAATGCCCTAGTGTTTAATTACATGTCAGTATATGTTGCTGACCACTTGACTGCCCGGTGGCCAAGCAGGCGACTAGCTTCCAGTGTCCTGGTGGCGAGACAGTGAGAAGAAGCCTTATGTCTGGTGGAAGCTCCTGCTGGAGCTGTCTGCGTCTGGGCTCACAGTGGAGCTGGCAGCAGTCCATGGTAACTGTAGCGATCGGCAGAGGCGAAGGAAGAAAGAGACTCAATGTTGCAGCACCCAAGTCNTCCTAACCTGGAGGAGGCCTGGATGAGGAGCAACAAAAGAGCCCAGAATGACAGTTCCACTGTCTTTTAAGGTAGGGGAGGAGAAGGCAGGTACAAAGGGATAAACCAGCAGGGAGAAGACAAGACGTGTCAGGTATACCATAAAAGGGAAAATAGGGAGGGTTTGATTACAAGGGGCCAATGGGGATTACAGGACAATAGAACTTTCCAGAACTTAGTTGACTAAACAACAGGGATATACATAAACATGAAGGATAGAACCAATGATTAATCAAAGAAAAGAGATGTTTCCAGAACGAGGGAGGAACAACTAGGCGGAGTGACATCCCGGAGGCTGGAGCTTAAACTTTGGTGCCACCCACTGCACCATCCTCAGGTCCACCCTCCGACCCTCTGTCCCGGGTGAGAAAATCCACCCACTGGATGCCTTTGTCCATTCTCAGCCCAGAGGTGGCCTGGACCACCGCAACAAATATAATTGCTTAAAGGAAACTGAAATAATCAAAATGCTATTTCCATTTGTAGAAATATTTTGTTTTTCTGACATGTATGATTTTGTTTATAAATCATACACTCTCACCACAGTGCCTGCAGCTGTTGATGATTCCAATTTCTCTTAATCATTGTAATTCAACCATTTGATTATAGTATAGAGTATTAGAGATACATTAAATATTAAGACTATAGAGATTAATAAAATATTTTTAATTTCCAGACTGACTCAGAAGAAGGATTTGTTTAATCCTCTTAGTACTAGCAATCAGAATTAAAGGTATCTTATATTTAAAGAGGGCCCTGAGAAAGTTTATTATTACTCATCAATTTCACATGCAGTGTAGACTAATAGTATATACACACCCATATTGAGTTGAGCAAGAAAGTTTAGGTTTTTCCTGAGAAGTGATGAACCATTTTTATACATCTTTTTTTACTGTAGGTCAGAGATAACACAAGTAGGAGTAAGACATCTGGACTTTGTTATGAGTCATACCTATAATGAATTGTTTAAGTAAGTAGATATGTAAGACCAGTTTATAATGGAAAGTAAATTGGTGAAATGAACCTAGAACTCAGTATAGCACTTTGGAGGTTTCTGTCATGTAAACTGAATAAATACATAGGAGATTAGATTATGGCAGTCTGCAGTTCTTTTCAGCATAAAGTTTTTGTTGTAATACTTAAGATATTTTTGTGAATGCCACTTATCTCGCCATTAGGTAAGAGCTGTTTCACAGGTAAGTCTTCTTGACTCAGGCTTAATGAATATGCTGTATGCATTACAAGTCATAGGCTCTGCCTCGGGTTCAGTACTGCCTTCAACTTGGATTTCTATGTTCAAACACCTAAGGCAAATTCACATTGTTAATTTTTGACCATTTTCTTCCTTTTTTTATCTAAATACAAACACAAGTTTATTTTTATTATATTTGCTTACTTGGATTGGGAGATAGGTCAGCATCTGTGCTATGCTTAGGTTTTGCAGTCTTTTGGATTCAGTGTAAATTCTGTCATACTATTTTAGAGTCCTGGTGTTAGCCTGTGAGTTGTAAGGTTTTAATGCACGGAAAGAAAATACATGTGAAACACAATTATCTGTAGACTGCCATAAGGAAAAAATGAGGAGCATTTACAGTGGTATCTTAACTGTTCTATGGACCTAAAAGCCTATGTCACCTCTAAGAATTTGTGAGTGTCTTGGCCCATTGCTGTACTTTGAAGATGTAATGAGTCAGGAGGCAGCATAGTCTGAGATCAGTCTTCCATGGGAAATTCTATAGAGCCTTGCAGGGTAATGGTGTTCAGTGAGATGCATGTTGAAACTGCAGTGTAGTTTATGTAACATGTTTTTCTCAGTTCTTAACAATAAAGTATCCTGACAAGAGATACTTTAATGCAAATTAAATAAAAAACAGAGAGGCATATGACTGGGATGAGAACTCTCCATGCATAGATTGAATTACTTCTGTCCTCAGGTTTACCATTGCTGTTTAGCTAAGGAAGAAGGGGATATTCTTGGTACGAGTTGCTACTGTTGTTTTTAGCTCATCTTTTGTACCTGCTTTTGTTAGTATTTGACATTATCTATGCTCAGATACATTTGATTGATTAGGTGTTCTGAGTTTTCTGTTGCCCTTGTTATCCCTAATACTAATGTATGCTTTATTCCTTTTTTGTCTTACTGGCTTATTTTAAAAATAAACTCTTCATTGTAAAGGTGACGTCTTATGTTTTGACATATGGCTGAGTAGGGGGAGCTCCTGGCTTGCATATATCCAATAAAAGTTTGGTATTTTTTTTAATATGATTTACACTCCCGGTGTGTATCTGTCTCTAATATTAAAGCGTATTTCTTACAAAAGAAATTTGTGGAGGGTTTCCTTTTTTTTTTTTTTTTCATGTTTTCTGTTTACTTACATGGAGATGTGCATGGGTTTTTCTTTTTACCATAAAAGTCTATAATTTCAAAACTGAAGCACAGGGGGGAGCTAGTAATTAATTGTGCATGCATCCTTATTTTCCTGCTATTTCACTCATTTATTTTTGTTACTCTTCCAGTAACATCACAAGGTGCATCTGAACTGATGTATGTGGAGAGTGTGTGTGTCCCAAAACAATTAATGTGTTTCTCTTCTTAGTCTGCAGCATCTGAAGTGATTACTGAAGTACTTAAATTTTAGCACTGCTTGCCACAGTGTGCAATTAATTTGACGCAACTAAAATTCTGATGAAAGTGACTCCAGTTTAATTTACCATTTCAATTACTGAAGGCATCTTAAAACAGGCCAAGGAATGCTAGTGTAAAAAATCTCGTTTACCTTGCAGAGCAGTGTTTCAAAAGACCGTTTATGATAGATGTAAACCTTGTCATTTCTGGCATTATTCTGAGTGAACTTGCCATCATGAATGGAAGATGGGGGAAATTTTCAAAGTTTCCATGAGAAATCTTTAGTCAGTGAAAAATCTCTGTGAAGGAATATTCAGTGCCAGCTGATTTCCCTTAGATTAAAAAATACTTGTGCATTCCTGGTCATGCATTGTAAGCAGAGATTTGTGAGTTCATTTAGGGTGTGGTGGGGTTGCTGTGTAATAGATAAAGGTTTAAAAGTAAGCACTCCAACTATGAATCAAGGGTTGCTGTAGAAGCTTTATTTACTGGAAGAATGTCACAAAAATTAAACTTTTGTGTTGTTGATGTGTGAGCATGCATGCTGCTACTAAATACATGTATCTGGGGCAGGGTGTTTTTAGGATTTTTGAGTTGCCTTTGTTTTTAATGAGTTCCTTTGTTTTCCAAGGAGCTAGACAGATGTTGAACTCTGAGTGTGTGAATCGTGCAAAATTGATGACTTATATGAGGAATACTGTCAAACTCTTAGCTTTTGTAACTAAAGCCATTGGACAGACGTTGCATTTACACTGTTTCCAATCTTCTTCTTGCAGCTAATATCAAACAGCACTGTCCTTGTAACTGCATTCTCCCTAAGGTGCAAGGAAAGTAAGAGAACATCTGGTGATTTGTTTTGCTGCACATGTTGTCAAATGTGTAGTTTTTTCTGCTTAACATACAACTTTTTTTGTTTGCTTTCATCCCTTCTTTGTAGAAGACTGTTATTATCACAATGAATTAAAACTGCTTGAAGAAAAAAACCCTGCTTTGCTTAGCTTCAGTATAATTTAACAGAAGCATATTCATTTTCTTAGTTAACTTGTCACTGAACCTCACTGTCCTGAGTCTGCCTCTGAATATGCTCTGTGTTCCTAGTTTAAGTGACAGATTTGTATTTTGGTATTAAAGAGTAGTCCTTGTTCTAAATGCTTGGAACATTAGTTAATCTCTAGTTTGACTTCCACATTTTAAAGACATTAATAGTAGTAGTAATTGCAAGGGCACGGCGTGTGATCCTTCTGTCCTTTGCAATGTGAGGAGGATCTGAAGACCAGGGATTAAGATGTAAAAGTAATTTTTGTTGATAATGTGAGGTGGACAGTTGGGAATGGTTAATATCAAGCAGGTCTGTTTCACTGGGTCTGTAGGTATAAATACATGTCTATAGAAGCAGGATTTTATTCACAAAGATTGGAGGTTAATGAGTTTACATCTAGGTGGCCTCTGCTCAGCAGTGGTGTTCCCCAGAGCTCAGTGTTGGGGCCAGGCCTCTATAATATCTTTATCAATGATCTGAGTGAGGGCTTTTGAGTATTCCCTCAGCCAATTTGCAGATGACTTCGTGCTAGGTGGGAGTGTTGATCTGCTAGAGAGATTCGGACAGGCTGGAGTGATGGGCTAAGGTCAGTTGTATGAGGTTAAACAAGGCCAAATGCTAGGTCCTGCCCTTGGGTCACAACAGTCCCTGCAGTGCTACAGGCTGGGGAAGAGTGGCTGGGAAGGTGCCCAGTGGAAAAGGACCTGGGAGTGCTGGTTGACAGCATCTGAACATGAGCCAGCTGTGCCCAGGCAGCCAGGAAGGCCAGTGGCATCTTGGCTTAGATCAGCAATAGTAATTGCCAGTAACTGTCGCTCTGTACTGGGCACTGGTGAGGCCATGTCTGAAGTCCTGTGTCCAGTTTTGGGCTCCTTACTACTAGAGAGACATTGAGGGGCTGGAACAAGTCCAGAGAAAGGCAGTGGAACTGGTGAAGGGGCTGGAGCACAAGGCTTACAAGAAGTGGCTGAGGGAGCTGGGAATGTTTAGCCTGGAGAAAAGGAGGATTGGGGGGACCTTGTCTTTCTGTACAACTATGTGGAAGGAGATTATAGAGATGCTTCAATCTCTTCTCCCAAGGAAGAAGAAATAGGACAAGAGGAAGCAGCCTCAAGTTGTGCCAAGGGAGGTTTAGACTGGATATTAGGAAAAATTTCAGTGAAGGGGTTGTTGGGCATTGGAATGGGCCGCCCAGGGAAGTGGTGTTGTCACCATGCCTAGTGTTTTAAAAACATCTAGATGTAGTACTCAGGGACTTGGGTTAGAGCTGGATTTGGCAGTGCTAGCTTACCTGTTTAACTCATTCATCTTTAGGTTTCCAACCTAAACAATTCTGCGATCTGTGTCAGAACATGGTTTCTCATTCCTATTTTTCTGGGCCTAGGCAGTTTGAAATCTGGTTCCTCTCAAATACTAAGATGGGGTTCATAAATTATGTGGAGCAGAGAATCAAAATGAGATATTTATCTTCCATATTGCTTCTTTAGGATATTTGAATTTAGAATTGAATAAAAAATTGCATACAGTGACAACTTAATAAATAATATTAAATACATATTGTGACAAAATGGCCTTGAAACATATAAAACTGATTAAAATTTCCTACAAGTTGCAGTGTATTTTCTTGCCATTAAAAAAAGATCAGTAAGTTCTTACAGAAATTCTTTTTAACTTTGAAGACCCTAAGCTCAGTCTTGTATTTAACTTAGAGAGATCTTGACATAACCTTTGTCCATAGGAGTTGTCCTTTGGACAAAGGGAACTGTGCATACAACTCTCTTAAGACTGGAGTCTTTGACAGCACTCACCACAAGCACATGGTTATAGGCATTCAGGAACTTCAGGACTGCAAGTACAATCATAATTTAATTATCTGGACTAATTGAGGATTGGGTGCTTTTTGTGTTCCAAAGTACAAACATAAATGCCAAGGAATCTGTTTCGGAAACACCCATAGCAAGGTGAGGTACAGGCCATATCTGGCAGGGAACATCAGTGCCTGGAGTTCAGCAGCTGCTTGGATTTTTCTGCTTTATGCTTTTGAATTCTGGATTCAAAAAGAAGTTATTTGCCTGTGTATAAACTGCTAGACGTTTCTAAATTTATATGGTGATATGCCTGACAGGATCAGGAGGTGTGACATTAAGACAGATGCCTTTTTCATCCTGGATTCAGTGGGTCTAAATCAGGTAAAAGCTGCTGTACTGCTGCTGGAAGCAGTGATGCTGACAGTTAACAGCAAAGTTAATAGTGTGGTTAACTAGGAGATGCCTGCAATGTAGTAATTATTAGAAATAGTAATGGGAAGAGCTGATTTTTTTTTCTTAGTTATTGAGTTCTGATGAAATGGGAAGAAGTACTTTGAATCACAGCTGAGAAGATTATAGTGTAGGTTATGTTACTGGTTTTTCAAGAGGTATCTGTTTTTTAAAATATTATGACTTTAAGCAGAGTTTTAACCTAAATTGGCTTGTGCATACAGTTTTGCCCTCTACATAGATAACATACTTTTGACATAAGGTTAACCACATAATTTCTGTAGATGCCTTTAATGCCTTAAGATCTGACCAGTGTTTAATTTCTGTATTTGGTTTTCTCAAACCTCATACCTAATGGAACTGTAGAGTTTTTGTTAAAGATTGACCTTTGGGTTTTTTTTCCCCTCTTTGCAGGTATTTGTGGAAACACTAGACAAATGTTTTGAAAATGTCTGTGAGCTGGATTTAATCTTCCATGTAGACAAGGTACTGTGATGACATCCTGTAATGTTTTTATCAAGTAAAATGTTTGGTTCAGCTGATACTTGGTATTAAACTCTGCCTTGCTTTCCGGAGAAAGGTAACAAAACTGGTTAAGGGTCTACAGAGTAAGTCGTATGAGGCGTGGCTGAGGGAGCAGGGAGTGTTCAGGCTGGAGGGGAGGAGGCTCAGGGAGAACTACAATGCTCTCTGCAACCACCTGAAGGGAGGTTGTAGCAGGATGAGGGTTGGTCTCTTTTTCCACATAACTATCCACAGACAAGAGGAAATGGCCTCAAGCTGAATACCAGGAAGAATTTCTGCACTGAAGGAGTTGTCAGGCATTGAGGCAGACTGCCTGGGGAAGTGATGGAGGCACCATGACCAGAAGTGTTCAAGAAGCAACTGGACATGGCACTTAGTGCTGTGGCTTAATTGACATGGTGGTGTTTGGTCAAAGGTTGGACTTGAGGATCTTGGAGGTCTTTTCCAACCTTATTGATTCCAAGATTCTGTGATTTAATTATCAATGAAATCTAGATCGTTTCTGCTAAAATACTACTTTTTGACTTGAAAGCTGCGATGGAACATACCTTTCTGAGGAATGATAAAATAATACAGGAGATTTGCATAATAATATTGCACATAAAATTGTAAAATCTAAGCCATCTGCGTATTCTTAGAGTAGGAATAGCTTCAAGAAATCATGTTCTATTTTGTTTATGGTTTGGTTTTATATAACTCAGAACTGAAGTTGTTAAGTGTTTTCCTTTTAGAGTTGGAAGGTGCCTTTCATATGCTATGATTATGTAATTTAAATGTGTGGATCTTTCTGTTTAAAATCTTAAAACAGACTTTGTCTTTTTTCAAACATTTAAAAACAATCTTGTTTGAATATTCACAGTTATAAGAAACAAGTGTTTTACTTATTAATCTAGTTTAGAGAAATGTTCTTTCATTTAAAAGGACTTTGACATTTCTTGGTGTAATACCTAAAATGTTGAGAATATAATACACAGAATTTATTCCTTCAGTTGCATTTTGTGCCTACTGTTGCTTTCTGTGCAGTCATATTTCTGCATCTGTGGACATCTTTCTGCATCAACAGCAAAAGATGTCAAAGGAAAGTAAGATAGAAGAAGTAGACTGAAAATAATACCAAGTTAGGTATCTGAAAGAACCATTTCAAACTGACTCAGTTTGTTTCAAAATCAGGAAGTTCTTCTGGAGGAAACACTTGCACCTTGACCAGACAGTTAAATGCAGATTACCTAGAGTGAGTTTTTAACTGATACTTTGCTCATGAAAAGTCAGTAGGATTTCTAGTCATTTCCATGACTGGAACATGTTGGATATTTCCAAAATGACAGGTTAAAGTACAAAAGAGTTGGAGTGCTTTATATATTGGCTTCTGAGCTTAAAGAACAAAAGTACTGCAATTATTTTGTGGGAAGGAGTTTTGTCTTTAGCTGAAGAATACTTTGGCTGTTATGTACTCCAAGCTGTTGCTCTGTAGCATGTTTCATTAAAGGCTATTGCTTAACGTAACTTGATAGACAAAATATTTCTAATAATACATAGAGAACTTAGGTGTTTCAAAATGTTACATTTCTTGAAGAATATTTTACTTTGTCTTGGATATGAGATGATATTTCTTCTTGAAAATTACGTATCAAATGGACACTAGAATTTAACTGTTCCATTTGATTTACTAAAAATCTAAAAATCTGCCTGAGAATCCCATTAAATTTTTAGACTAGAATTTTCACTTTGAGGAAAATGAGAACCTTAAATACTAATCAGGTATTTTAGGAAAAATAATCCATTTTCACAACAGAAGTCAGTGAAACCTTGAGTTAAAAAACTCTGAATCTGACATTAACCAGTGCAGTGATTTTTAACTCAAGCATAAATGAACAAAAGTATTCAATATAGAGACATGAACTTCTGTAGTAATGCAAGGCCACCACCAGCTGTACAGTAGCATTAGTTGTGCAGCTGTGACTAATTTGATGTCATCTCCATTCTTCCTTTTTTATCCCTCCAGTTTAAGTTCATCAGTATTTTTATAGGTCTGAGAACAAAACAGGAAGATGTATCTGTGAGAATGAAATTACAGTGTTAAATTGTCTTCAAACTGCTGATAAGGTCACCTTGTCAAGAAGCATAATGCACTGAGTCTTCAGAGTTAATGCATTAACTTTCTCTTGTCAGATATTTGTGGCCTGGCCTGTTAATACATTTCAAGTGTGCAAAAGGGAAAACCAGTAACTGCTCGTGTTTGATCTAGACAGTCATAGTTATAATGGGTGCGTATCGTGTGGGTGCTGTTTGGGGTGAAACCTTTAAAATATTTGTATTTTGAGTGGTGTAGTATTGAGAAAAGTGAGGATTGGCTAATTGCCTCGGTTTGAGAGACAGGT
>VWPU01008756.1:0-72915 GCA_013398955.1 Callaeas wilsoni
GTCATGTGTGTGATATGTGTGACATGTGTTTGATGAGTGTGATGAGTGTGATGTGTGTGATGTGTGTGATGTGTGTGTGTGATGTGTGTGATGTGTGTGATGTGTGTGTGATGAGTGTGATGGGTGTGATGAGTGTGTCATGTGTGTGATATATGTGACGCGCGTGTGTGAGGAGTGTGATGTGTGTGTGTGATGAGTGTGATGAGTGTGTGTGAGATGAGTGTGTGTGTGATGAGTGTGCAGGAATTACACAGCAAGGCTTCCATCAGCACTGGGGAGATTGCAGTTCGCGTGGGAAGCGATTGCATCACTTGGCGTCGCTTTAATTAAACCTTTAAAGGTCGGTTCAGTCCAGGAAGGGCTCGGGGCTCTCAGCTCGCTGCCCTGCAGGGCGCTCGCTACTGCTGACCCCGCTCGTGGCTTGTGCAGAGAGCTGTGCTGGGGGGCAGCGCTGGTGGGGGGACGTGGGGGTCTCTTATCAGCACCCCCAGCCTCGTGGGGGTCTCTTATCAGCACCTCCAGCCTATTGGGGTCTCTTATTAGCACCCTCAGCCCTGTGGGGGTCTCTTATCCGCACCCCCAGCACCGTGGGAGACTCTCGCCAGCACCTCCAGCCCTGTTGGGGTCTCTTATCAGCACCCCCAGCATCATTTCACTCTCTCATCAGCACCCCCAGCCCCATCGGGATATCTCATCAGCACCCCCAGCCCCACAGGGGTCTCTCATCATCATCCCCAGCACTGTGGGAGACCCTCGTGAGCATTCCCAATTCAATGGTGGTCTCTCATGAACATCCCCAGCCCTGTGGGGGTCTCTCATCCTCATCCCCAGCCCCGCAGGAGCCTTTCCTCAGCCCCGCTGGAGCCTTTCCTCAGCACACCCAGCCCCACTGTGGTCTCTCAGCAGCATCCTCAGCCCCATGGGGGACTCTCATCAGCACCCCAAGTCCTGTGGGGGTTTCTTGTCAGCACCCCCAGCCCTGTGGGGGTCTCTCACCATCATCCCCAGCCCCATGGGAGACCCTCATGGGCATTCCCAGTCTGACAGTGGTCCCTCATCACCATCCCTAGCCCCACGGGGGTCTCACGTCACCATCCCCAGCCCCACGGGGGTCTCACGTCACCATCCCCGGCCCCACGGGGGTGTCACATCAGCACCCCCAGCCCCACAGGGGTTTCTCATCACCATCCTCAGCCCCATGGGGGTCTCACGTCAACATCCCCAGCCCCGCAGGGGTCGTCACATCAGCACCCCCAGCCCCACAGGGGTCTCTCATCACCATCCCCAGCCCCATGGGGGTCTCTCATCACCATCCTCAGCCCCCTGGGGGTCTCCCATCAGCACCCCAGCCCCACGGGGGTCTCCCATCACCATCCCCAGCCCCATGGGGGTCTCCCATCAGCACCCCCAGCCCCTGTTCCCTCACTGCCAAGCGCTGCTGAGCTGCCCCAGGTCTCTCCAGCCTCCTCCTGTGCAGGACAGAGACTTGAAACTCTGGAATTTCACCCTTTGCAGCAAAGGCTTTTATGTTTGACTTGTTCCCTTTCTTATCCTATTTCCCTCTGGCTGGGAGAAGGGAGAAGGAGAGAAGGGAGGGGAGATGGCCCCACCCGGTATGGAGTGTCCCTCTGGCCAAGCACTGACTCCTGGATGCAGAACAATTAAAAACAGGCTTCACATAACGATTTTTTTTTTTTCCCCTGTGGAAGAAGGGAAGGGAAGGCAGCAGCAGACAAGCTCAGGGCTACTCTCATTCATGGGGCTTCCTGGAGCTTTTACTCTGCACCATTTACCCTGCATAAATCAATTGCCAGAATATCAGTGCCCTGCTTCCTTGTTTACTCTGGAAGATTATGTCCCATTAGCAGATTTGTCTTGTAATTGAACTGAAGTGTAAAATGCCAATGTCCTGACAACCCCAATGGCCGGGATTAACTGCCGCCGACATTTCTGTCCTCTTTTGAAACATTTTGATTGAGCATAATTAATCCAAGTGAACTGATAGGATGATGGATGCTCCCAGCCCCGCTGGTTTGCAGAGGGAAGCATGGCTGGACACGAATATCATAACAAGATAAAGAGGTAGCGACAGGCAGCAGCTTCTGCTTTTCCAGGGCTTATTTCTCCTTCCTCTGACTAATTCTCGGTGGCAAAGCACAAACTCCACCGAGCGCCCAGTCTCAGGTGGATGTACTGGTGCCAATTTTTTTTTAGGGTGCCCCAAAAGCACGTGTGGAACTTTGATCCTCTGCCCTAGAGCGGCTTTGGGGTTTGGGGTTTGGGGTTTGGGGTCAGGCTCTGCTCCCCCCCGGCACTGTGTGGGCTGAGGGTGATCAATACTGACCCCAACACGAGCGGGTTTGAGCCACTGGTGCTTCATCGGAGCTTTTTTACCCTCCAAGGCTCTGTCAGGGTCACAGGACATCGGCGAAGGGGCAGGGAAACGCTTCCAAAAAAGCAGGACACGTTCATACATTGCATTAATCCAGCAGCAAAAGGGTTTTCTGCCCCAGAAATTCTTGAATTCCTAATTTCTGCTCAGAATTTCTGCCCCAGACTGGATTCTCGAGTCTGCAAGAGGCCGAAGGGCTCTCTGGGAGGGGAGATAGGGGAAGTTCAGGTGATTTGCACTCACAGTCCCACAGAGAATCAAAGCTAAAGAGGAACTGCCGTTTTCAGGTTTTCTGACAGTGGCAGGACAAAGCCGGGTCCCAGCTCTCCCCGGCCTCTGCCATGGCTGTTTACTCACTGTTTTTGTAAAGCCTCCCACCACATCTGCTCCAAGGCTCCGGGCCAGGGCAGCGACTGAGGGCTGCGGGGTTTCTTACTGCTGGGGTAATGAAAAAGGAGACACTGGGCTGGCAGGTGCCGAGACACGGGGTAAAAACCTCAGCAATGTGTGGCTTCGCACTTGGCCTGAGCTGTTTTGATGTCCTCATTGTTTTCCTTTGCTGCTTTTAACCCCTTTCTATAAAGAAAGAGGTTTTAGGATGCAGGGACAGAAAGATGCTTTGCAGCTCTTCAGGGCTCAGCCTTTGAGTTCAGTTCACAGAGGCTGCATTGTTCTTGTTTACCAGAAATATTTGAGTTTCTCTGACCAAAATTAAGTAAAAATCTTGTAAAAAACGGTATTATTGTGGTTAGTTCCTCTCCCAGATCCTGGAATTAGAGAAGCAGAAACAATATAAAAAAGGGGGGGAAAAAAATAAAAAATCAGATGAGCTGTGTTGCCACGTGCCTTTATTTTCAGTTCCCCTGGAGAGAACATCATTTACTGTCTCACGTGTGAAAACAACACCCACAGCTTGACTCAGCTCCTGCAAACTCCTGCACACCACACACCTCGAGCCAGAAGCCAAGAGGCAACATGAAATTATCCCCGAGGAGAGGGAAGGGTTTGCTCAGGTTGGGTTTGCGAGGGCAGCGCCGCATCCCTGGGCTGGAAGGTCAGCGAGCGCATCCCGGGGGGACTCGTATTCTGCTTTATTACATAACTCCTATCTCCGGAATTAAAGCTTAATCCCAAACCGTGGCTGGGAGCACAGACCAGCAGGGACTCGCTCCCGCTCTCAGTGACACAGCCCCCCCGTTTTCCAAGGGTACAGTAACACGAGCGCGAGCGCCAGGGGGGATTTTTAATCCCAGCCCCTGTCAGGGAAATGAAGCAGCTGTCCCGAAATCAGAGGGTTTTTTTGCCAGGGCTTTGATGAAACAGCAGAGTTTTGTGTGGCATTGGGTGCCAAACACGCTGCTGATAGAAGCAATAAATCCCCAACCAAACCCTAAAAATAATATTGGGCTTGTTTTAAATTAAGGTTACGGAGTATGGCTTTCATTAGCCCCTGCATGGATCCTGAATGGCAATTATTACATATTTGTTCAGGTTTAAGTATTTTTATAGGATTTTTTTTTTTTCTGATCCTGTTGGAATATTTTTCCTATGGGATGGGGATCATCTTTGTGAGAGGAAGAATGCTCTTGTGGTTAAGCCTGGCCTGAGATTTTGGAGATCTGGGTTTGGCTGCTGGCTCTGCCACAGACACCCTGGGTGAGCTCGGGCAAGGCACGGAACAGCCACTTTTATTTTGCTTAAAATAAAAGTTCAAGGCCCATTTAAGCATCTGAAAGATGCGACTGCCGAGAACTGCCGAGGGCTCGGCGTTCAACAAACAGAAGAAGAGCTAAAGAAGAGGAGGAGGAAGAAGAAGAAAGCTGGCTGCCTGTCTAAGAGCTGTCCCTCGTGGTGCCTTCGGAGCGTGCTGAGAAGCTCTGGAAACCCAGCCCTTCGCCGCTCCGTTCTTCACATGTGGAGAAGAAGCTCCTCTCACTCTGGGGCTCTGGGAGGGCAGGAAAAGCTGCGAACGGAGCATGAGGTTGGGATGGAGCTAGAATGGGGGGTTTTTTTTGGCTTTTATGCCAAAACGTGAGGAACGTCGTCTCTTCAGACAGGTCTGGAAGCCGCCCATGGAAGGGCATCTGGGGGGAAGAGCCCTCCTGGCACCAGCACATCCCTGGGGCTGAGCTTGCAGTGCCGGCCTGAGCCTGGAGAGCTGTGCACTTGTTTATTGATCCCTCCAGCAGCCCCATTTCCATTTAAAAACGAATTTTCCTTGCCATTCATTCTCTGGTTTGAACCGAAGGACAGCTGTGGGTGGTGCCTCAGGGCCTGGGTAGGCTCGGGCAGGGCTCGCACTTTTCCCAAGGTTTTTCCTGCTGTGCCTGCCCCACTCTGGCTGCCAAGCCAACACTGAGCCTCCTCCTGATCAATTCCCTCTTCCATACACAGCCCTAAGCCAAAACTTTCGGCTGAGACATCCCCAGTCCTTCAGCATCCCTCGGCAGCTTGGCATCAGCTGGTGAAGTGTGACAGAGGGACTCGGGGAAGCTGATGAAACTCAGAAATTATTTGTTTGGTAATTTAGGACAACAGAGAACAGATAAGATCAGCCCCTGTGGAACTTTTTACAGGAACTGCTGATTAAAAATGTTTTTCCTGTCACAACCGCTTTCCATCCCCTCCAAAACAATGAATGAATTTGTATGAGGGAAACGTGACCTCATATGAGGGAACCTCATATGATATGACCCTCACAGGAGGGAACGTGACCTTGATTCTCTGTTTTCATTGATTAAATTTTTTTTAAAAAAAAAAAAGTGTTTTGACAACTCTTTCTGCACCTGCAGACCCGCAGGTACACACTGAGAATGAAACAAACGTGGAATTTAATAAATGTCATCTGGTCAGCCCAGGGGTGAGGGAGGGACAGGGATGGGACTCTGCTCCATGAATAAAATTTATAAAATTTACAGGGAGAGTTCCAGGAAGCATTGCTGACATGTTCTGGTGACAGGTGACCACAGAACCGTTCAATTAAATCAGGCCAGCAGGGACTGAAATTGCAGAAGAAATCAATAACAACGTGGGCAGTGCATTCATTCAGGATGCAGAGGCTGACACCAACGAAAATGCCCTTTTTGAATGTGTCATGGCACGTTGGAAGGTTCCTCTGGAGTCAGGGAAAGAATTCGGAAGGGAAGGTCATGGCTTTGTAAAGTCACAGATCGTGGTGTGGATTTACCAGGCAAAACCACAATTTTGGTGGGAAACCACAATTTTTGTTTTCCACAAGAAGCAGAGGGAGCTTCAAAGCCAGACTGTGATGCTCAGGGCCGCAGCTGATTGAATTTTGAATATCTTTGTCAACGAGGGTTTCACACCCTCGTGGTGAATTTTTCCCCTGTATCTGACGGGAATTTCCCTTGCTCCAACCTGTCGGAACAGAGAGTCCAGCTCTGCCTTCTCCGCCACCCCCTGGAGCAGCTGAAGGGGGAATTAAAGCCCAGCAATTAAAACACAAACTCCTCCCGAGCAGCCAAATTTTCTCTGTTACAACCCCCCTGGTGCTCCCCTTCACTGGCAGAGGAGAAGCAGCTCTGCATTTCTTAATATTTAAAATAAACCAGTGCTGGCCGTGGCTCTGGCAGGCACCTGACCCAAAATCTCCTGGGAGCAGTGAATGGATCACAGGGAGCACCTGGATCTGTCCAACGCGCCTGTGCTGAGCCCTGGCACGGGATCCCTCTGGAAGAGGGCACTGGGTGGGTAAGCCTTGTTCTGATGGAACAGGGAACGATTTAGGGGATGAACACAAGCTGTCTGCTTCCTCTGAATTCCACATACTCCAGCCAGGTGAGAGAAATCCAGCTTCTCCTGCTGCTCACCGGGCCTGGCACCGCAATATTCCCAATTCCAGCAGTTCTGGTGGCACTGGGACAGCCGGCGAGGGAAAGTCTTCCAGTGCCTGTTTGCAGTGGAAAGTTTTGGGTTGTATTTTTTTTTTTTCCAGGGAGCAGCACGTGCCCCGGAATGTGAGGAATGTCCCTGTGTGGATTTCCACCCGTTCCTGCTGGCCAGTCTGGCCCTGGCTCGCTCTGGAGCCCGGCCAGGGTGGAACAGATTTGGAATAAATTTCCTGAGTCACTCAGGGCCGTCGGGTGAGGTCCCCTTCAATAATCAAAGGATAAAAACAGAGCCCTGGCCCTCATGCCCAGCCAGAGCAGGGCTGGAATGGCATGGACAGGACTTCACCACAGGGGGAAAATCCTCCATCCAGATGGATTTTCACTGCCTGGAGGCAGCAAGTGGAAATTCCTCCTGATTGTGGAAGGGCTTATGACTGACACTGGTCAGATTTAAACTGTTTGAGTGAGTTCTCCCACAGAAAGGGGAAATCACGCTCTAAAAAGCCAAAGAGAAGCATAAAATGCTTAATATTTCTATCCTTTGCATCCACACGACTGACACTGGTCAGATTTAAACTGTTTGAGTGAGTTCTCCCACAGAAAGGGGAAATCACGCTCTAAAAAGCCAAAGAGAAGCATAAAATGCTCATTATTTCTATACTTTGGATCCACGCTAAGGTGGGGCTTTTATTTTCCTTGGTGAAAGTTAAACTGTCGCTTCTCAGAACAGTTCCATTCTCCACAGGTGGTGGAGAATTCACTCAGGACACCGAGAACAATGTAAGACCTGGGGAACATTCTAAAACTTTCCATCAGCTCTGCTGTCAATATCTTTTGCCAGTAAGGCAAAATTGTTACATTTCCTGATGATTTCATCATTTAGAAACTCTGTGCTTGATAACATTTAGGCAGACCTTTAGACAGATGTTTTGGAGCGCCTCATCTTAAGAAATGCTGTGGTTTTTTCCAGTGCTGGAGTTGAAGGAACAAAAGGAAAACAGGGATCTCCCAGGGCACTCAGCATCCTCCAGCGCTGGAGCTTTAATTGGGATTTTAGAGGGCAGGGGGGGTGTTTTAGGTACCACTCGATGCCAAGTTAATCATCTGCCCCCAGGCAAGCTTGCAAGGGCAGTGGTGCATCAAAGAGATTCCAAAACGAGGAAAACTGCGTGAGAGCACTGCCATCGTTGTGGGCAAGAGAAGGGCTGTCCGTCAGACCTGGAATTAATGAGGCTCTGGGGTGGAAGTGCTCTGCCCAGCGCTCCCTGCTCCGCAGCTGCCCCAAAACCTGTCAGAGAAACTGGGAAAAAAGCTCTGGATGCCCGCCTGGCCGTGGCCAAAGTGCTGCTTGACATCTTTAATCTTGTTGAGTTGAAGGAATATAAATTTATTTGAAATATTAACGAACGCCGGTGAAATAATGGTGAAATAATCATTGAGGTCCTGGCTGACGAGGATTCCCTGATTAGGAGTTCAAATCCCTCTGCATCCCTGGTTCTTGGCCTGTGGAGAAGAGAAATGGCAAACCGGAGGGGACACAATTGCCACATCATCCCTGGGCTTTCCAGAGCCCATCAACAGAATATTGCAAAGCAATTATTAATAGGAATGAATGAGTTCACAGTGTGAGGTCAGCGGTACAACCCTGCCGGTGGAGAGGAGGAAATAAACGCACAGACAGTTGGGTGACACCTCAGCAGACCCTTCAGGAGATGGAGAGAGCCAGAAATTGATTTCTCACGTTCCTGTCCTTGCTTTGTCACACCTCTTGCAGCTGCACCAGCCCAGGGAATTGCTGGGTGAGGGGTTCTGAGATCTTTGTACCCCGTACACTGTTCAGGCACCCTAAAAACAGCCATAATTTCCCAACACTGCTCCATTTGAGCTCTAAAACCCACAGGAAACCAAACGCGAGCAGAAAACATTTTCTTTTTAATCCCTCGATATTTGGGTCTTCCTTCCTTGTGAAGACACTCGTTTTTGGAAGGTTCAGTCTCCGTTTATCCAGGACGAGCTCTGCCTGCAGGTGGGATTCCAGCCCCTGCTCCACTTACTTCCTGCACGGCTCCCTCGGGACACGAGGCCGTCTCCAGCAATTTCAGTGTTTGCTGACAGAGGAGAGGGGTTTGATCACAGACACAAAAGCATTTCAGGCTCCCCAGGAGCTCGTAAAGTTCCACTGCAGTTCCATTGATTCACAGCCTGTGCGTTCCCACAGAGAAAACACAAAGCAACAGCAAATTTGTGGATCCCAAAAAAAAAAAGAGCCGGCCCCTAGACCGGAGTATTGAGAATAAATGTTCTCAGCACTGCTCTGCTGGCTGGGTTCTAGCAGGAGTTGAAACTTTATCCTTCCTGCATCTGAAGAGGGACTAATTATTTTGAATATTTTAAGAAAACAAATTAAAAAAATCTCCGGCGGGTTCTGGAAAAAATGAAGGAAAAACTGCTGGAAGTTGGGCTCTTTGGGATGTGCAACACAGAGGGCAGAGACACCAAGTTTTATTTTCGGACTTGTTGTGGCATCTTCTCTCAGGCTGGACCCGGCATTAACTCTGCCTTCGTTATGTCCATAAACTTGAACATAGGTAATTTTAGTGGTTTTTTGGGGTATTTTTCATAAAACTTTGGGGGTTTCACTGCTGTGGATCACAGAATTAACTGAGGATTTCAGCCCTGCCTGATGCTCTTGGGACATATCAAAACTGTGGGAAAAAAGACGAGAACAGAGATGACGCCACATGATCCCAACCCAGGCAATGACAAATATCAGTCAAAACGTGGGGCTGGAGAGGCTTTAGCAGGCATGGAAAGGAAAAGGGAACAGCAAAAACCTGCTTGATACCGATTATCTGCCCGGAGCCAAGACTTTGTGCAGTTCACACGTGTAACACTCAGACCAGGATCCCGGTGGCATTCCTGGGCTCTTTCAGGGCACAACCATTGGCATTTCTGCCCGTTCCTGCGGCTGTCAGTTCAGCCCGTGTCTGGTGGCTGGGCGCCAGCGCATTCCTGCAGCGGGAGCCTTCCTTGGCTTTTGTGTGAGCCGTGCGCTCATTCTCTTCCACATCAGTGGGGCATTATGGAGAGCAGCCCCAAGTGGGAGCCAGGGAAAGCTGGGATTAGAGGTGCCCCTCGGAACAAAGCATACCACACGTGCCAGAGAAAATCTCCGAGGGCCAAGGAGCCAGCACAGAGACAGGGAGAGGGCACGGGCAGGGTGGAGATGCGTTTGGGAAGTTAATCTCAGCTATCTGATGAGCACGGCCACAAAAAGGGGTGGGAACAGGTTCTGTATTGCACTGTTCCCCCTGCTGAGACCCCACCTGGGGCTCTGCTTCCTGTCCTGGGGGCCCAGCACGGGAAGGATGTGGAGATGTTGGAGAGAGTCCAGAGGAGGCACCAGGAGGATCAGAGGTGAGGAAAGGCTGGGACAATTGGGATTGTTCAACCTGGACAAGTCCGAAATGTGGCCTTCCACTTCCTGAAGGAGCCAGCAGGAAAGATGGAGAGAGACTCTTTCCCAGGGATGGAGTGACAGGATACAGGGAATGGCTTCAAACTGCCTTAGAGTAGGGAGAGGTGGGATATTGGGAAGGAATTTTTCCCTGGGAGGGTGGGCAGGCCCTGGCATAGGGTGCTCAGAGCAGCTGTGGCTGCCCCTGAATCCCTGGCAGTGCCCAAGGCCAGGTTGGACGGGGCTTGGAGCAGCCTGGGACAGTGGAAGGTGTCCCTGCACATGGCAGGGGGAAACTGGATGGGATTTAAGGTCCTTTCCCGCCCAGGCCATTCCATGATCCTGTGATAAACCTTTTCACACTCGGAGTAAGTCACAGGTTCAGGCGATCGGTCTCCGTGCTCCCAGTGTCCCCAGTGGTTCCAGCAGAAGGCAGTTTCAGAACCCTCCTGCCCAGGTTACGGGAAGTTATCCGATATCCAGCCTAACCACATCCATCGACATTTTAGTGCCATTTGTTCTTCTCCCAGCTTAAGCAGCTACCTCCTCGCCTCTTCAGGGCCATCCATTTGAGGATAACGAGGTGGAGGTCTTTAATTCCACCCTGTTAAAGCAATCCAAGTGCTAACGGCACATCTTCTCTGCTCCACTTGGAATTCCTCACGTTTTGTAACAGGGATGATTCCAGCCCTCCCCACCCCACCCCTTACAAAGACACTGCTGCTCCTGTCCCCAGACACACCCTGGGAATGATCTGAGCTTTTCATGGATAATTCGCATGGATAAAACACGATCACACTGCCACCAACCCAGACTTTTGTGCTCAGCTCCTGCTAACGAGGCCTCTGCTCCCATCTCCACCCAGGAATTTCCATCCAGCACAAGTTCCCTGGCTCCTGCTCCAAGCACAGAGCAGCTCGAGAGAGGTGGGAAAATCAAATTGATCGATGTTGATCCATTGCCCTCCTGGAAAGGATCCAATTACCCTACAAAAACACGGAATTTCAACTGCTCCCTCCCACTGAAAGGCAGACAGCTCCGAGTGTGGAGGGCTGAATGCGTTACCTACAGCTCCCAGTCACATCTGACAGGAAGGAAATCACCTTCTCGGATGGAAACAGGAATTTTGGGAGGCGGGAGGAAATGAGGCGTGCCGGGTGCACCCAGAGCGCTGAGCAGCGTCTGGTGAGAGCCAGGGGATGTCAGTGATGTGCTAATCCTGAGCAGTGGAATTTTATTGCTTCCTTAAGAGGGGACGGATATCAACACCGTCATCTCCAAACCCCTGGAAGTGCCTGTCCGAGTGGGAGCTGGATATCAATTTTCTTTCCTGAAAATAATCCTGAAAACCTCCTCCACTCTGTGTGTTTTTCACTCCCTCACCTTAGTCAGTCGCAGGTATATCTGATAGTGCGGATATCAGTAATAAATTACTGGTATTACTCAGAGGTCCAGCTCTAAGGGCAGGAAGTAATAAAGATTTTGCTTCCCTGGAGAAATTTGGGACACTGCCTCTCTTCCCTCTTGCCATTCTTTTGATGATGTGCAAAAATAGCCTAAAAGTTCTTAAATAATCTACATAATTTTGGGATTTTTTTAACCTTAAAAACATCAGAAATGTTTTCTTTCTGGCTTCCTTGATACACTTCTCAAGAAATGCCCAAGCTTCATTTTCTGAGCTGATTAACTGACAATTACCCCAAATTAGTTCATACGTCTGTAAGGACTAATTTAGCCACCCACAAGCAATTGTTTCAGGCCACCGTCACTTGTTCACAACTGAGCAAAATATCAAATCTGGCCCTTCTTGGGGCTGATTAAGAGGCAGCAGCTCATCACTGCAGAAGACGCAGTGCTTAGGGCTGGTTGGAAGAGTTTTGGGAGTCATTCTACCCCGCAGAACCCCAAATTGTTTCATCTTGGCCACGCCAAGCTTTTTTGGTGAATCAGAGGCTGGTTTCCAATGGAACCATGCCTGGATTCAGGAGGGGCTTCCGAGGAGCTGAGGGCTTGCAGCACTTCCAGCACCACTGCTGCCAAGCTCATCCCGATTTGGAAGCCTGAGGAACACGGGTGGTGCTGGAGAAGCGGAGGAGAAAATGCACCAAAGGCACAGAAAGAATTCCAAACAATCCTGACTCAGTTTGGGCCCATCTCAAATATCAGCTTCCCCTCCAATGGTCTCTGTGACACTTCATCTGTTCTCCAGCCATCCATTGTCTCCTGGAGGCTCCTCCTGCCAAACCAGCGCCCGGCAGCTCCTCGGACGTGGCCGGAGGGTGGATGGGGCTGGGTCCAAGCTGAGAAGGTGCCACGGGCCCAGATTTGGTCCCAGGGGACCTCAGTGGTCCTGGAGGTGGCCGCAGGACTGCAGAGCTTTGGCCTCACGAGTTCTGCGAGGCTTTGCAACACCAAACCCTCCTGCCTGTTCCGCAAAAAGAGGTTTTAGGCTTTTTTTCTTCCCTTACAAAGAGCCACCAGCATTTCCATCTCTGAAAAATTCCACTTTAAGCACCTGGAATTGGTCAATATTTGCCGCTGTCCATAAAACTCATGGTGACGTACCAGAGTCATGGGTGTGTGCTGGAGAGAAACGAAGTGCAGCAGCTCCAGGCTGTCCATCAGCTGCTGGCAGGAGCTCACCTGGCAGCCCCCAAAATGCCTCCACAGTGCATGTTCCCTGTAAAGATCAATCCCCCCCAGCTCTGCAGGACTTGACAAATGCAGTTTACCCCCAAAACAGGAGCAGCCTCACAGGATTTACTGCTGAGAAGGAAATAACCAAACACACCGACCCTCGGGAAGCAATGAGGGGCCTCGCTCCATGTGCTGCCGCGTGGACGCTGCACACAAACCAAAGAGGGAGGTTCAGAACCAGCTTCGCTCCGTTCCTCAGTTATTCGCCGTTCCCAGAGGCACAGTGGAGGCTGTCACAGCCCGAAACTCGGCAGTGTCGGGTGAAGGAGCCTCGTGGAAAACTCTGGGTGAGGTTTCTCTGTTTGTTCTGGCGTTGTCACCTGGAGCCCTCCAGGACAAACCACGGGGTGGGGGCAGTGATGGCATTGCTGGGCTCCCCTCCACTTGTAGGAACCTGCAGGTTTACCCCGAAAGGCTTCTTCAACTCACCTGCCCCAGCAGCAAGAATGACTTAAACATTTTATTCTTCCTCGATTTTGTGTGAGACTCAACGTGCAAGAATCTGCCCACTTCTCCCAACATAAGTGATGGCAGGAGAGAAGGAATTGAATTCTCTGCGTGTCACCATTTATTGTGATAATTCCTGGACAAAAGTCCCGGATTTTGTGAGTTTCAACACAACATTTATTCTTCAGCATTAGGTGGCCCGTATTTTTTAATATTTTCATTCTCCAACTGCTTTCATTGCCTCTTTTGCCCCCCTCTCCCCATTGCAATTTTTTGGTCGTTCAGTGGGGATAATTCTCTTGCCCTGAAAGTGACAGAACAGAATGAAACAGCAAGAAAAAATGTAAAACTTTCCAGGCTGTGCTGAGTGGATTTAGGGAGAAGGTCAGGCTGGCAAAGCTGCTCCTGTCAGAAGCAGGCGCTGGGATAAACTCTGTTCCTGGGAGCTGCTCAGGCTTTGATGAAGAGGATGGTTTTTGGGTGAGGAAACAACTAGAAAATAGTTCATTTGCCAGCCCTTCATCCCTCCGCCCTCAGCTGTGTACACAACTTTATTGCTTTGCATTCTTCTTCCCACTGAGATTTATACTTCTTCATGAGCGCCTTGCCTTGTAAAAATTTTTCAGGCTATAGGTGTGGAATACATTTATTTTAGGCTGGTTTGACAAGAGGAAAAGCAGCTTAAAGTCTTTGCAAAGCTATGTTGGGCTATCTGGCCTGTGCATTCCTTCCTCCTGGAATGAAGGAGGAATTGCCAGGGCATGGACATGAAAGGCTGTCAGTTAATGTGGGAACGGGGGGGTTGGAAGAGATGGAGAAGGGAAAAAGGAGCATTTGGCAAAATTCCTTGCGTAAGAGGCGAAAATGAGGAAGTGCAAACACATTCAGCACAGCAAAGCCCCTGTGCCATTCACAAATTTCCTTTTGAAGGGAATAAAACATCTCGTGGAAGCGCAGAGAAGACACATGGCAACCTTGAGATGACTGACAGCATTTTTGTTCTCCAAACTTCACGGCAAAAATAACTTCAATATTTTATTCTTCCTCAACACGGTGTGAGACTCGATGTGCAAAAATCTGCCCACTTCTCCCAGCACAGCTGGTGGTAGGAGGGAAGGAATCCAGGGAGAGGAATTCCTTGCTAACAGGGTCCCCTGGAAGGAGGAGTGGAGGTACAGCAGGGAAATGCTGGTCAGCAGAAGTAAAATGTGGAATTCTGGCTGTGGGGAGTGGCCAGGTCCGAATCCACAAAGAAATGCTTCGTCTGGGAAAGGTCTTGATAAATTAGGGGGAAGTGAGGGGTCATCCCGACTGGAAAGGGAGCAGGGATCTGGCCTGTGACAGGGATTCATTCATCCTGCTCTTAGGGCTGCTGCAGAAATCAAATCCCTGCTCCTCCCCTCAGAATGAAAGAGGCAAAATCCGACAGATTCCCTTTTTGCCCCCAATCAATAAATTTGTCCATTGCCACAGAGCCTCTTCCTATCTTATTTTTCCTCTTCATAAAGACGAGTGATCAGTTTTTCTCTGACACCACCACTCTCTCTAGAGCTGGATCTATAATTCATGAGCATGAAAACAGTGGCATCAGAAAGAAAACCTGTCATAAATCCAGCTATTTAAGCTTTTAAATGAGCGGAGATGGCAGCGTGGGGATGCAGAACATTTATTGCAATGCTAAATATAGGGGTAAAGCTAAAAGCTTTCCATCAATACATGGTAAGAACAAAATCCTGAAAGCACTTGCAGCTTGGATTTTTGTCCTCTGCAAATTGGACTAATGGTTTCTTGCACCGGTTTTGGGTTTGTCTGATTTTTGGGGTGATTCTTTGCCTTTTGGGTTTAAGATTGTCACAGGGTGGAGGAATTGAATTTGAAATTTGTCCCTTTCTCCTCTCCTCTTCTCCCCCAGCAGCATCACTAAAGACAATTTCAAACAGAGGGGGAAGGAGGGGTTTGAGGCCTTTTCATGGAAGACCCCTCCTTGTCCCAACAAGTTATTTATGAAGAAGTTTCTCCAAAAAATGCTGTGGTAGACACAGAAGTGGCGCCAACACCTCCAAAGGGCCAAGAAGGGATGGCTCTCTCCTGCAAATTCCTTGTCTGTTGTGATCTAAATTCACTTTTTATCCATTCACAGGTGGCCCAGCACTCCCATTCTCTCATTCCTAACCCTATTTATCCAGTTTCTGTCACCACCACAAACATGGGTGATGTCTGATGTCTGATGACTCTGAAATTTGTTCCAGCCTGATCAGGAAGAAAATTTATCCCTCTGCCTTCCACTGGGCTTGCAGAAGACTGGAATTTCACAGCAACGATCAGGAAAAGATATGGAAAGGTGAAACACGAAAGGAAAACAACGCTGCAGCTCGAGCTGTGTAAATCCCTTGGAGCCTTGCCTGAGGTTTTCTGTTGGAAGCAAAAGATGCTGGGGAGGTGCTGTGGGAGTTGGAGAACACGGGAGTTCTCCTGGGATGTCGCAAACACAATTCCCGTTGGCTCCGGCCAGCCCTGACATCACTTCCGCGGCACCGAGTGTGCCGGGCTCGGGGTAAAAATAGCAGCCTCATAAATCTACCCATTCCCTTAATTAGGGAACTCTGATGACAGGATTAAGATTGAATGCTTTCATTTCACGTTCGTTAATGGAGGCCTTTCCAATGCTTTTTTTCGGCTGCTCACAATGGAAGGATCCTCTCTGCTGAGTCCTGCCATTGCTGATTGCTTCAGGTACAGCCAGGCTGGAAAAAATTCCTCATCCAAAGGTTCAAAGAGAAGGTTATGTAGGCATTTGATTATCTCCTGTTGTGTTTGGAGACTACAAACGCTTTGCAGACAGATGAGGCCGTGCAGCTCCGCTCGTTTTTTTAATTAATAGAGTCAACATTTGATCAAATCAAGGAACACTTCGCGTTGGGTTTTTGCTCCTGAAATCTTATTAACTGGGAAAAAACCAACCTCCTCAAACAAACCCCTAAAGAGCAAAGTCATCTGCAAAATCTGTCCTGTTTTGCCAGTGAATCTCCCAAGGAAAAGATGAATTTGAGAAGAGACCGGAAAGTTTCCACCCTGTGCTGCCAACTCCTCCCAAACCATCCATAAGGACTTAAAGGAACTCCACTGCCCACCCCCACTGCTCTGGTGTCCAGGGAATTGCAAAATCCAGGTGATTCCCTGATTTACAGGAGATAAATTTACCTCAACACCCTCCTCCGTGAGACTGGCCAAAAGGATCACCAAGAACGTGCCTGAATTCCCTTCATCATCCTCAGCTGAGCGTTTCCCTGAGGAGGATTTATCACTTTTGTGTGGAGAACTCTGAAAAACCGCCCTGAAAACAGACGGAGCAGGAGGGGAGGGCCCGGGCTCTGCTCCGGCTGACGGAGGAAAACACCGAGGTGCTCGTAGGAAATAACAACAGGCCAAGCAAGGCCAGGGAAAAGGAGGAAAAATCGTTTTTCCTGCTCCCGAGCAAACGCCTGCGGTGGCCAGCTCGGGAACATCTGGTCTCCCAGTGTGTTTTCTCACATCATGCCAATACCTGACTGGAATAAACAACTTTATCTAGATCCTCGTTTCTTGCCATCAGAGGCTGATAAGAAAACTCGCTCCTATCAGCGTGAGATTCGAGCAGAGGGAAGAAAGATTTATGCCTGCTCCGAAGCCGCCTCCACCCTGCCCGATTGTTTCGTGCTCTGGAGAGCCGTGGAGTTAAATCCTGCGGATTCTGGTTTTCCAGGAGGCTGTGGGTCACAGCACCAGTGCTGCTCCGGCCACCCACCAGGCAGGCAGCTCGCAGCTCCCGTTTGTTTTCCCATGGGAATGGCAGCGCTTCCCCTCTGCAGTTCACTGGAATATTTGGTGCTTCCACAGCTCCTCTCCCTCCCTGGGCTCTGCCTGCCTGTGAAACCTGAATTTATTAAGCATAAACCCACGAGGCACTGCAGAGGTGGGAATAATTTATATTCTGATGGGCCAACAGGGGCATTGCTGTTCTGCTGGCGTTTTGGGATGTTTCCAGCACCATCTGTCCCCATCCAAGTGCTGGGATTCAGCTGGATCTGAGCACGAGCTCCACGCTCAGCCTCGGGCTCGCTCTCCTCCCGGATCCCTCCTCAGCTCTGTTTCAGGCAGCTTAAGTGGAACAACTAAAGCGGTTCCTGATGCTGATATGAGGTAGAAAAGGAGATAGAAGAGGATCAATTAGGATTGAGAGGCCAGGTTTAAAACGTTTCCCTGGAGCAGTGGAAGGCTCTCCGTAGGTGAAGCCACCGCGGCACCTGTGGGATTAGAGCTCAGCTAATCTCTCTCTATTCTTGTCCTGCAACATTTGTGTCACCTCCAGCCACAGACACCAGCAAACATCACCTTTTAGCTGAGAACCCTTCCCACCCTGCTGGGCTGCCTTGGATGGGGAAAGAGACTGGGGAAATGATCTATTTTCAGCACCTGAAAGAGCGTTTGAGCTGTCGAAAGGCTCTTGTCACATCTTCGGCTTCCTAAAAATTCCTTCCTGTAGGTGTGCAGGTTCTCTGTGAGAATTTGGGAGCTGGGTTCAATTTTTCCTTCCAGTGGGCTCATCATTCAGCTCCCAGCATCTCCCACAACCGCTCCTAAAAAATTCCCTCTTAATAGCGTTGCCTCATTGTTATTCCCACCTTGCATCCAATGTAAGCTTGACTAAAATAATTTTAAAATTTGAGAAAGCTTCATGATGCCTTTTTCATCACTGAAACAGCAGGAAAGGAGTTTTTATTTTTTATATAAATTGACTTTTTACATGTTTTTTGCATTTTTTTTGGTGCTGAGGAGCTGTTTGATTAGGCAGAGCCCACCCACCGCATGAACAGGAGCACTTTTGGAGGATTTCATATTTGCGGGCACACTCAGATTTTGGCGTGAGGCATTTTTTTGTGCACAGAAAAAGTGGTCATTCCTTGATGCGCAGGCTTTGAGGCAAGTTCAGGCAAATCAACGAGATTCCCAGTGGTGAAAGCACCTCTTTCATATAAACCCACTTGGATGTGGGGGTCCCAGCTTGAACAAAAGCTGAGTGGAGCAGTTTAAGAGTTCAAGTGAGGTGCAGTGGGGAGCTCTTGGTGAGCTCAGTGTGACTGACGGGCTCTGCACGGAGAAGGACAAGAACTGGAAAGCTGAAAAGCTTTTCCTCCTGCAAATTTGATCCTTTTATGTCTTCCATGACAAAAGACGGGAGGTGCCCTGCACTGTGCCTGGCACAGAACAATCTCCTCAGCCTTTCCCACTTTCCAAAGCCTCCGTGGAAAGGGATCCCATCCATTTGTGGGGGGATTTCAATGCCGTTCCAAGTCACAAAATAATCACACAGCTCTTCATTTTAATCACCCCCATCACTTCGGCCCAATGCAGCAGAGACCCTCTGAACAGCAGCACCTCCCACCAGCCCTGCCTGATCTCTGGAGCGTGTCTGAGCAGGAGATTCATCTCTCCGATAGCTCCATTTAACCTGAGAACAGAAAGAAACAGCTCCTCGGAGGGGCTGTGCTGTCCAAGAGCTTTGACAGCTCTCTGTCTCTTTAGGCTCTTGCCCTGTATACAGTTCTGTGATGTCTGAGCACCTTCTGACCTTTGAGAAGTTGAGGAATCATTCTTCCCCCTGCTTTTCTTGAAACGTTAATTAAAACACCCTTCCAGTGCCTGTCAAAGAATCCCCTGCTAAGCCAGGGCCAGTAGATACAGGTTGGCAGCATTCCTTAAAAATGCCTTCCCAAGGAGCTGCCTTGGTTTCCACTTTCAGGGACTTGTCTCAATACGAACCTGTGCTTTGAGGAGGAAAAATCTTCCCAGATTCCCTGCGGGAACGCAGATTTTCATGGAGAGGTTGAGGACCACGAGCTGCCAGCTGTGAGATCTTCTCTCCCCGCTTGGCACCAGAGGAATTGGCAGTAATTAAATCCCTGCCCCATGACCTTGAATAATGAGGGAAACTCTTCCACAGAAAGCACAGGCACAAATCCTGCCAGCACTCGAACAATGGCTCCTTGGGAAGGCCAGTCTTCCAAAGGATTATGGATGACTTCCCAGCCCCAGTCCAAGGCACTGTCAGAGCTCTGGATTTCTGCTTCCCCTCTTTGTTTCCAAGCTCTTTTCTTGGAACTCCCACCCCCTGCTCCATACCCTGCACGCCTCTGCTCTGCTGACCTCCACAAATCCCAGAAACCCCCACGGGAACGGATCCCACCATTCAAACGGGCACCTAGAGAACATTTCTCTTGGATTTCTTTAGGCAAAGCATTAAATTTCACCCTTCTTGCCTGCAGAGAGTGACTTTAAGAATAATTTTAGGTCCAAAGGCTGCCAATGGATGTTTTCCTTCTCTCCAACCTGCCGTCTCATCCCTCCCTGACTAATTTTGACCATGTTAAGTCATTTTTCTCAGCTATTTCAGCTCTTTGGGAATGGTCTGGAGCCACTGGACACTGGGATCGTGCCTCTGCATCCCCATCCCCAGAGCACTGATTGTGGCACACATGGGGAGTGCGCTGTTCCCAAGGTGCTGGACAGTTCATTCACATCAGAACTGGGAAAATCTTCTAGAATGGAATTTAAAATTGACTTTTTTTCTTCAAAATGCTTTCATTAATGAGATATTTCCCATTTATTACAGTGGCCATATCTAGAAGGCACAATGGGTATTCGCAATAATTCTTCTTCTTTTCATTTTCCTATCAATTTCTGTTCTGCATGTAAAGGATCCTCTTTGTTCTCACCTGTTCTGATAATTTCACTGGAAATAATGGATGAATATTGAAGAATCTGAATCCTCTGTCTATTCAGTAAAACAAATTAAATGAAGACAATTCAGTCCCCTTTCTCCGCGGGAAAGCTGATCTCATTCTCTTTTCCCTTTGCGGGTGAGTCAGGAACCAGGAATGAATTACATCCCAACACTGATCTGGATGGGAGAGACAGGAAAAGCCACCCTGCAAGCATGGAATGAACTTTGAAGAGTGCATCAATCCCTAAAACTGCTCACGTAGGTGGAGAGTCTGGGCATCGCTTCCACCCGCTGCAGTTCCACACTCGAGAGGAGGGCACGGAAGGGGCACCCACGGAGCGCTGCTGCCGTTCACCTCCTCCCACCCCAGCTGCTTCTGGCAGAGATGCCTCTGCAGGGCGACTGCAACTGGAAGCAGGGAGAGACAGGAAAAGCCACCCTGCAAGCATGGAATGAACTTTGAAGAGTGCGTCAGTCCCTAAAACAGCTCACGTAGGTGGAGCGCCTGGGCATCTCTACCACCTGCTGCAGCTCCACACGCGAGAGGAGGGCACGGAAGGGGCACCCACGGAGCGCTGCTGCCGGTCACCTCCTCCCACCCCAGCTGCTTCTGGCAGAGATGCCTCTGCAGGGCGACTGCAACTGAAAATGGGGTGAAATTGGGCGAGGAAAGTGGAGTGCAGTCCCCAGCAGAGCTGCGTGTAGGCTTTGCACACACTGAGAATCCTGCGAGTAGCGGGACAAGTCAAGGCAGGCTGGGTTCCTAAAGCCCAGCTGTCCCGTGACATCACCGTGCAGTGAGTAATGTTCTCTCGTCGTGCACTGCTAGGAGCAGCAGTCTGTTATTGCAAGAGCTGCCAAGGGAAAAGCTCTGCATTTTTAGAGGCTTTTTCGGTTTTGTTTCGGTTTTGTTGTCGTTATTTTTGCAAGCAGTTCAGGCTCCCTTTTTATTTACCTACAGCAGCGTGGTCTCCTTCCCCTGCAGAGGGGTGCAACTCCTTCTACAGCTGCAGCCAGGGAAGGAAAGTTGGATTTTCGGAGGGGTCTAGGCAAGAAGAGTGGGAAATAAGAGCCTCACTACGTGGCTGATGGGCAGAGCAGCACCACTGTGATTTTTACTCACAGAATTCTTTCTCCTCGTGGACAGGTTTACTGTGGAAGGGTTTTTTGTTGTGTCCCTGCACTGAAAACTAATCAATTCCTGCAGGAGACTCTCAACTGGCTGGGAATGATGGGGAAAACACAAAGGGGGTGAAGCTGCAGGTTCAGACCCGCAAAAGCCAAGGAATGGGTTTGCTGTGGAGACATCCAGCACTGGCTGCAGCTCCTGGGCCAGCAGCCCCAGGGCAGGACAGGGAGCCTTTCCAAGGGCGCTGAGCACTGATCAGTGCCACTCGCAGCTGGCAGGAGTGACAGGACATGGGAACGGCTCCAAACTGAGGGAGAGCAGGTGTGGACGGGATTTCAGGAAGGAATTGTTCCCTGGGAGGGTGGGCAGGCCCTGGCACAGGGTGCCCGGAGAAGCTGTGGCTGCCCCTGGATCTCTGGCAGTGTCCAAGGCCAGGCTGGAGCAGCCTGGGATGGTGGAAGATGTCCCTGCCCTTGGAACTGGATGGGCTTTAAGGTCCTTCCAACCCAAACCTTCCTTTGATTCCTGAGGCACAAAGGTGGCTTCATCCTCCCTAATTTTAGGCATTTGCATTGGAAATGTCCCCACCTGAGTCTCCCCCCAGTCTCCTTTTAAAGATTAGGAGATGTTCCTCAGGAACAGGCTGTGAAACCAGTGTCACCCAAAAACGTCATCAGAATAAACTCCAGGGCAGCTGACAGGGACCTTTCCATTGATCTCAACAGGAAGCTGAATTCTCCCATTTCACCCCAAATCTCCAGGATATTTGGACAAGCATTTCCATACAAAACTGCCACCTTTGCAATCTCTTGACTGATGGACACGGGGCCTCAGCTTTGCTCCAGCTAGAGCAAAATATCTGAGGTTTCCAGTGAGCAAAACGTGGTAGGAAAGTGTGTGGAGCCTCTCCCTCCTGTGGGAAAGGCTTTGGGGAGCAGCTGGATCTCTACACCCTCTGAATTTCAGAGCATTGCTGGCGCCAGATATCTCCAAGATGTGGGTTCTGAGGAATGAATAATTCAGGTTGCTCCAGCTCTCTGCTGAGAAATAAAACGGTGTGTGTGGAGCAGCAGGGAGGCAGCAGGAATCTGGGCTTCCTTCTGCTTTTAAGGTCAGAGACGGAGTCGTGAGCTTGCTGCTCCTGCAAGATGTGCCTGCTAAACGTGCCCACAATCCTGACCCTTCAGCTGCAGCCTAAACACCAGGCTGGGTTTTAGGATCATCTTAGTGCCCCCCTCATGATTTATAAAGTCACGTGTCAGTGCGTAGTAAAAGGGATTTACAGCAGATTGTAGGTCAGAAGGGTTGGGGCACGCTGGAAATATTGAAAACAGGAGTAAATTTAGCATAAATGAATGTGCTGGATATTGAGTGGGTGCCAGAGCCTGTATGGGACTGCAGCCACTGTTTTCTGTGGGTCTGAGCCAAGGACGATGCACAGGGGTCCCAGATCAGTGCATTTGTGAGGGATTGATCAAAAAAACAGCAATCAAAGCTATTAAAAAGGAGAAAGAGCCTGGATGTCATTGCTCTGCTAAAAATTATAATTAGTTCCCAATCTAGATCTCCAAGGGAAAGGGAAATCTCTCAACAGGCAAATGTATTCACTTTGGAGAATTCCTGGAGAGCTTTTCCCATTTTGTTTCTTTCTCAGAAAAATCCAGATCTCTCTCTCACCCCTACGTACTCGGGCTGCACTTTGCATTTGAAGTTCATCCTGCAAAATCAGCAATTTATTGAATTCCCTGCAAAGCCCAACTGCCCAGCACACACAGGGTCCAGCCCTGAAATGTTTCTGTAATAAGGAGATTGCTCAGTTGTGAGGTTCTGATAAGGAACCAAAGGCATTTGTCTTGCTCTTTATGTCACCTGGCTCCCCTCCCTTCCCACTTTGGATGAAATGGTTGAAAAAAGAAACAAAAACACAGCCAAAAAGATAAAACAAAACCTTCACTAATGTGACATCTTGTGTATTTTCTGAATTCCTGGCTGTCAGCAAGAGAAGAAGAAAAGCCTGGGAGGCCCAGAAAGCTCAGAGCCCCAAATACCTGCGGGCGGAGGAGAGAACAAGCCCTGGTGTCTCACAAAAACTTTCTGCTTCTTTCTGTCTCAGTTCTGCTGCAAAATCTTTGGATTTCAGGGTTTTAGAATGAAATATTTCCATTTTTTTCCCCAAGGAATGGTCTTGTGCCACTTTTCCTCCTCTTCCTCCTGTCCCATCTCTCACTGAGGACACTTTGTGGCTGCTGCTGGCAGCTTTTCTCTCCGATGTGTCCATCCTTCTCCTGCTCTCCTTGTTTTTCATTTCCACCTTCCTGTCCTTCACTGCGCTGCCCTTCCTCTCCCTCTTTCCTGGTTTTGTTGGATGACACTCATCCCTCCCGTCCTCCAGAGAGGCAGCACTTTAACACTGCTGCTGCTGCTGGTTCATACCCTGCCGAAAACGCAGGGGGATCAGGACAAGAAAACTTTGGGTGGCATTTGAGAGCATTTAATTAACCCTTGGTGCAGGAAAACGAGAGTTTGGATGGCATTTAAGAGCATTTCATTAACGCTTGGTGCAGGAAAAAGAGACTTTGGATGGCATTTAAAAGCATTTAATTAACCCTTGGTGCAGGAAAAAGAGACTTTGGATGGCATTTAAAAGCATTTAATTAACCCTTGGTGCCTGAAAATTTTTTTTTGAATGATATTTAGGAGCATTTCATTAACCCTTGGTGCAGGAAAATGAGACTTTGGATGGCGTTTAAGAGCATTTAATTAACCCTTGGTGCTCTAAAGTCTCTTAAGCTTCAGTGCTCTGTGGGCACAACATGCAGGGTACGAGTGAGGCTTTTCCCCCAGCCACAGAAAAGTGATGAAATCCTTTAGAGTGATGTAAAATAACAGAAAATCCTGCGCTGGAAGGGCCCCCAAGGATCATTGAGTGCAATCCCTGCCCCGGCACAGGACATCCCAACAATCCCACCCTGTGCCTGGGAGCGTCTTTATGGTTTTGCTGTTACAAATTGGATTAAGCTCTGCAGGTCAAAGCATTCCCACACCAGTTCAGGTGAAGGGGAGGAGCTTCTCCCTTCGGCCACGCAATTTTCAGTGATGGAAATACAAATCCAGCCTGGATTTTAGGGTTGATTTTCCTGGAAATGTTTGCTCCCCTCTTGCGAAAACGCTAAAGGAGTTTGCTTACGTTCGAGGAGGAGAAATTTTAACAGGAAAGAAAGTGTTAGCAGCAGGATGTGAGCCAAGAATGGAAATATCAGCCCCCAGCTCTGCCAAGAAGTGACTGTGCCCTCCCCAGCTGTCAACTGGAGGGTGGCAGTGGGTGGGAGGTGGTGCTGCTTCCCCAGCACAGGAGCACAGACAATGCAAACTGCTCTTTTCTTTTTCTCCTCGCTGCTTTTAGAAGAGGCCTCTGAGTGGCTTTGCATCCTTTAAATAACCCAGACTGGCAGAACCTCTGCTCAGCCAGAGTAGCACAGGAAATCGAAGCCTTTTTGGGGCCAGGTTTCCACGTGTGGCTCCATCAGCACCCGCCTCGTGGTGCCGATAAGGAAGAGATAAGGGGTGGAAAGGTGCTGGGCTGTGTGTGGGGAGGGTGAACTGCTTTGAGCTGATTTACACGAGATTTAAGGAAGAAGTTTTTGCCATGAGCACTGGCACAGGCTGCCCAGAGGAGCTGTGGATGTCCCATCCCTGGAACACTCAGGCTTAGTTTGGATGTGGCTCTGATGTGATGCAGCTGAAGATGTCCCTGCTCACGGCAGCTGGGTTGGATTAGATGATGTCTAAAGCCTCTTCCAACCCAAAGCATGCCCTGATTCCGTGATCCCTTCTACCTCCGGCTTGAGGCTCCTGGCTGGGGAAGTTCCTCCTGCCTTGGGAAGTTCCTCCTGCCTTCAGTGCCCGTCCCAGCAATGTCACACCCTGGGGGCAATGCCCACACGGGGACAGCAGCTCCAGCTGGACAGAAGGAGCCGAAAAACACACCTGAGAGAGGCCTCACGCGGGTGAGCCCACGTCGGGCATGTCCTGCCAGCTGCTCCAAGGGGAGCTGCGGGATGTGCCAGGGCTCGGGATAACCCACGCGAGCGAGGACAGGTTGGTGCTGGGGAGCAGCAGGAGTTTCCAGGGTACAATAAACCTGGGCTGCCTCCATGGAGAACTTTTCAGGTGTCTGTGTCAGGTGCTGCTGGAGAGGACTTTGAGTCTTTTTCCAGGAAGCTGCAGAACCCATTATTTACAAAGGGCTTTTATGGACTCCGTGGAGCCCGGCGGGGAGAGGGGGAGCGGGAGGCTTCTAACCCCTGCTTTAACCCCGCCTGTTTTCCCGGGATGTCAGGGCAGCCTCTGGAAAGGCACAGGAAGAGCCGGGGACACCTTCCTGGAGCTCTGCAGCTGTGAAAACCCGTAAACACCAGAAGCGAGCACAGCACCCGCGCAGGCCGCGGCGTAAACACAGGAAGCTGACTCAAAACTGAAACAACAACAACAACAACCCCTCCCCCAAAAAGGGCCAAAATAACCATAAAAATTCTATTTATTTATTTATTTATAAATTTATTTCTTTATTTTGAATCCTCCCAGCTTGAATGGAGTCAAGTTTGAGCTCCCACACATGAAGAGGAACACGAAGCCTGGCTCTGCGCTCGCAGCCTTTCTAAACCATTTTGAAGCCAGCCAGGGCTATAGAAAACTATGGAACAATGGAGCAGAGCTCCGTGTTTGTTCTGGGCCCCAGAAGCTCCTGCCACGGCTGGGTGTCGGAGGAGCAGGAGCTTGTGCTGGGATTGCTGGTGATTTCCCCTTTGTCTGTTCAAGGTAAGCAGCAACAATAACTTCCTGCTCACTCTGCTGGGAAAATCCCCTCTGTTTGTGGGGATGAAAATAGCTCCCACCGGCCTGCAGCCTCCAAAACATCCCTGGGCACTGAGAGGCTTCCAGGCTTTAGGGAACAACTCAGGAATCCCGTTTCAAAAGCCCCCAGGATGTGTCTGCCCAGCCATTTAAAGTCTTGAGAGCTCAAAGGTCACAGGGCCAAATTCTGCAGGGTATTTGCTGAATAAAGAGGAAAATCAAGGAAAGAGCAACCGTGGAAAACCTTCAGAAGGAGCTGTGTTATCACCGGACTGCTGCTAGAAATTCTCCTTTGGAAATTGGGTTGAGAGCAGCCCTAAGGAGAGAGATTTGGGGGTGTTGGTTGATAAAAAGGTCAACATGACCCAGAAACCACCCTGGAGTGCCCCGGGCTGCAGCAAATTGTGACTGCCCCATCCCTGGAAGGGTCCAAGGCCAGGCTGGACAGGGCTTGGAGCAACCTGGGACAGTGGAAGGTGTCCCTGCCCATGGCAGGGGGTGGAATGGGATGAGCTTTAGAGTCCCTTGCATCCCAAACGGTTCTGTGATCATCTGAAAAGAACTGTCAGGAAAAAGGAAAGTATAGTACCACAATAAAATATGATCGAAATTAATTTCTAGCCAATTTTTCCCTTCAGAAAAGTTTCCATTTTTATTTCAATATTATTAAAACGAAATCTCTCTGTTAATAAATACTGAAGCACAAATGAAGCATCACTTGGGTGTGACAGAAGATTTTTGCACTTTGCTTGAATGCTCTGTTTCTGCTCCAGAACAAACAATCTTCGCTCTGTGTTTCTGGAAACTGGAACAGACCCTTCACAAGGCGAAAAGCTTTTCCTCATCCTTTCCTCTTTTTCCCAGACCCACCGGGTAAATAAAACCCAGAGATATTTGTACACCGCTTCTAAGAATGCCCATTGGGATTTTCAGGAGCACCTAAGGATCTGTCTGCACCCTTAAGCATTGAGCCAGCCTTAAATATAGCCCCAACAATGTCAGGAGGCTTTCTGTAAGCCAGCGTGCTTCTTGACCCGGGGTATTGTCAGCTAATCCAGCAGGCAGAGAGCTGAGGGATCCTGATCTCAGACAATGCGGCTGAACCTCAGAAAACAACGTCGATTTGGAGCCCACCCCAAAATACTGCCCCAGCTATGGCTTCGTGCAGGGAAATCATTGCTCGTGTGGCAGCTGGAGTCAGGCTGCTGTTGACATCTGGGCTGTGAGGGCCGTGCTGATATCCCGATAAATGCACACCTCATTTTCCAGGTGGGGCGTGCTCCTTCCACCTGTGCAGCCACTAAAAGGAGAGTGATGCGCCCCAAAGAGCAGCTGAACAGGAATATTTTCTGCTCTCTGCATTCAGGCAGAGAGATCAGCCAGGAGAGGGGACAGATTAGCTCAGCCACAATTACCTTCTCCCCTGAGAATCATTTTCCACCTGCTTCCTTAACCCCTGATTTTTTCATCGCCCCATTCACGTCGGGCTCACGTACTTAAAACCATTAAGGGAAATCTTTTGTCCTCTTTCAACCCCTATTTTAGGAGCCTCTATTCCCCCTCTCCTGGCTCATCCTTAAGAGCATCACCAGACACGGAAGGCTCTGCTAAGCCCTTGAGCAGACAGGGACAGTGGAGGGGGCACCTCAAGGTGAGCCGAGCGCTGCAGGGGACACACGGGGGCTGTGACATGGCCACGAGCCACCCCCTGACGTGGCACCAGCCTGGCTGGCACCCCCCTCCTCCCTGCCAGCTTTAGCACCAGGTTTTGCTGCACCAATTTCACATGCTGAGAGAAAGGAGCTTTTTTTTGTTGTTTTTTTTTCCCCTCCCTTTTCTTTTAAGCTTTCTTTGGATTTTGCGTTCTTTTGAATGCAAAATCAGCTGCTCTGAGCGAGCCCCAGATTGCAGCCTCAGCTTTGCTTGGCACGGAGTGCAGACAGTTCCTCCACTGCGTAAGTGCCTCCACCTAATCCCCAATCTTGTCAATATGTATTTACCCTTAATAACTTGGATCTGGGTCAGCACTTTGGCTCCCGTTTGTTTCAGCGTGCCCTGAGCTGGGGCTCTATTTCTGTCCAGGCTCAATGCTTGGTATTCCCCCTAAGACCTGGGCACTTTCCAGCTTCTGCCTCCCCAAATAAAACGAGCTCTAAACAAAGCCTCTTTCCAGCCAGGCTCTGTATTGTGGGCACGATTTGAGATTTCCCACCCTCAAAACTATGCCAAAGGTATTTTCACAGCTCCTGCCCTTGTGTCATTGCTCCAAAACATCTCGAGTCATTTTCCTTTAGGAGAACAAGGGATGAAAATATAAAAAAAACCCACCACATACACACAAATCCCAGCCCTATAATGCCTCTGTCAACAGGTGAGGTCTAAAAATTTCGTTAGGAAAAAAAAAAAGGGGAAGCAGGAACAGCTGCATGCGTGTTTGGAGGAAATCAGACGGGCACTTTCCATCTGGCATGTGCTCCACAGGCAAAAGAGCTTTTCTAGGACTTGGAACTCAAAGACAGCTTGTATTTTGGGGAGCAGGCTATTCTTGAACAGCTCCTTTTAGGCAGCACAGCAACAGCTCCTGTTCAAAATACCCCATTCTCCCAGCCCAGGGTTCACACCGTGGCTAAAAAGAGGCAAAAAAATGTCCATCTCCAAGTGGAAGGATGGACATGGCCGAGGTAAGGCTGCCTTGGCTTCGTTTCAGCCAGAAATGCTGGATTTGATTCTTTTGTCTCTGAGTTTCAGTGTTTTCCCCACTGATTCAGGGCCTGACCTGAAGGAAGCAACCTCTGCTTTCAGCCTCTTCAAGCTGCACAAGGAACCTCCAAAACTGAACCATGGATGAGAGAAACCCTTCCTTTCACCTCGACTGCCCCCAAATTTGCATCACTTGGTGCCTGAGCACAGACAGAGCCTGCACTAAATGACAAATGGGGTTTTTTTTCCTTACATTTTTGGCTTTGCCCAGAAAACACTTCTCCTCTGCCACGAAACTTGGTCAGATTTTACCAAAGCAGCTCGTGTGCAATAAAATCAAGTTAAAGCTTCAGAGGAGGGGAGTGTCTGTGAGTGCAGAGGGCAGAGAACAAAGCAGGGACTCAGGAACAGCCCTGGGAATTGAGGAACCCACCTAAAATACCGGATAATCCATAGATCCTGCATCCCACATAAAGCTGCAGCCACCTCAGAGTTCGGGCTTGCCCTCTTCCTAGTTCTAAGGAGAAATTCCACACTGGATGTTTTTATCAAGAGGCATTTTCTTAAAACCTCTTCCCCAAAAGAGAATTCTGCCTTGTCTGACAAAACCTGGAGGGTCATACCAGCCTGGGAGCTGAGGAAATCACCAGAACAACAGGACAATCCATAACTCTTCCTTCTACCTTTCTTCTTGCTTCCTTCTTCTTCTCAGATTTCGGGCTTGCCCTCTTCCTAGTTCTAAGGAGAAATTCCACACTGAATGTTTTTATCAAGAGGCATTTTCTTAAAACCTCTTCCCCAAAAGAGAATTCTGCCTTGTCTGACAAAACCTGGAGGGTCACACCCCCCAGAGAACCCCAACATTGGACACCTGGGAAAAGATCTTGGGCAAGAAAGCAACTGGAATTTGATTATTTACGGCTTTGGGGGTGGCTTTTGCTGTTGGCTTGTTGTTGTTTTTTTTTTAATTAAAAAATGCCAGCTTGAAATTGTGATTATGAACTCATGTTGACACATCACCAAGCCTTCTGTAAATCAGAGAGCCGATCAATGCTGCTTTTCCTGCTCAGTGCCTGCTCTAATTCCTGCGACCGATTTTCTTTTTTGGAGTATTTCTCCTTCCTGCCTTCTCCAAAGCAAAGCTGCCCTGCAGAGCTCGGGGCTGAGTTAATTGTGTGGGCTCAGCCCTGCCAGCCCTGAGCTCTGGGAAGGGTTCCTGGCCCGTGGGCAACTCGTGGAAGGCAAGAAAAGATAATAGCACATCACTCACCAGAGTGGGGGCACAGAAAGGAATCAGAGGGGTCAAAAGAGACTCTGGGGAAGAGAAATAAAAGCTCTGGCAGGATTAAATATTTTAAAAACAAGCAGCAAAGTTGTTTTTTAGTGCCCAAGCAGAGAGAAGCTGCTCAGCCATAACAAAAAGCTCACCCAGGAGAGTCTGAGTCTCCAGTTCCGCGTTGTCCTCGTGCCAGACAGGGAGAGAGCAGCTTGGATTGAGTGGATCTCACTTGTGTGGATCCTTTATTTTCCCCAAAACCAGGAATGCACGCCCTGACCCGTTGCTTTGTAAGGAGCACAATATTTAATAGATTTGCTTTAATTCAGCTGCCCCAGCAAGAGAGAAGCTGCAACAACAGGAATCAGCCAGACCGGTCACTGAACCCCACTGGGAAGGAGCCAGATGGGCTGGGGCAGTTTGGATTCACCCCTGGGGGTTTGGAGGGACACTCTGAGCTCCACCTGGGCCACCACCCCGGCTTTGAAGGAAAAGGCTCAGAGAAAAGCAATCCTACTCTACAAAAAGAAATGTAAAGTTGTTACGGAGGTTAATGATCAAAATCTCAGCTGATGATCACAAGAACGTTTTGTTTTCCCTCGTGCCTGAATGGCACAAGCAGCGGGCAGGTTCTGGGTCTTAGCTCACACTCTTTTACCTCAAATTAACTCCACCGTGAAAGGAATGAGGCACTTGTCTTTACAAATAAGCTGCGAGCCTGCCGATAGATAAAAACTAACACTAAGAGATAGAAGAAACAATAGGAAGAGTTCCACTGACTGATGAATGGAGAGATTTGTCTTTATCAGTAAACTGTAGGCCTGCAAATAAATGAAATTGAATATCAAAAGATGAAAGAAACAATGAGGAGCACCGTAAATTCCATAGGAATTTATGAAAAAAAAAAAGGGCAAGATTGGGGTATACATTAGAAGGGAATCATAAAAATTAGGCCTTCCGGGAAGTCTGTACCTCTCAAGTACCTCGGCCATTGGGGAAAGAGAGAGAGAAAATGCGGTCAGGAAATTAAGATAAAAAAGGAGGCTGCGTCCTCCAAAAATTTGAGAGACCCCAGGGGAATGCCCCACGGCCTCTCCCTTTATTCGAATAAAGTAACGGGACTCCTCTGTCTCCTTTTTGGACATAAACCTCTGGTGCTGATAAATTAATTTTCCTGACAACCAAGACAGATTCTCCTGATGCATCCTCGAGAAAATCCACGTTGTTGCAGCAATGAGTTCTGTGGTGTTTGCTAAACGAACCGCATCGGCAGTGCGAATTCGGAGTGGGTGGGGCTGAACGTGGCTGAGGAGCACAAATCCAGGCACTCACCAGGGACAGAGCCCAGATCAGCTCCCAAGGCAGGGATGCAGCCAAGTCCCAGCGCGGGTCACCCTAAAGCCACTCTCCGCTCTGGTTTCGCCCGGGATTAGGAGCTGCTTCTGCAAACACAGATCTCTGCCCCTCTGGAAGGCAGCAGCGAGCTCAAAACCCCTGATTTGGAAGGGAGCAGCGAGCTCTGAGCTGGCCTGGGGAGATCCTGGCACCCACCAAACACAGCTTGGGGCTGCAGGAACACAGCTCCAGCCAAGCCTGCCCCGGGCTGGCCCTTCCCTGACACTTCTCCCTCAATCCCGTGCCCGGAGCTTCCCCCACGTTCCGCCTGCACTCTGAGCGCCCTTCTGCAGGAATATGTCCGCGCATCATTCCCTGCCTGCAGCGGCTCTCCAGGGAAAGCCCTCCCGGCCCTCCCCGCAGGTGTTCCCGCAGCCTGGGCTGCCTCTGGGCACGCCATTCAGAGAGCTTGGGAATCAACAGGCTTTGTTCGCCTGGAGCAGGGCTTTCCTACGACAAAGCCTGAACAATCAGGAATGGCATCGAGCCCCCATGAATCACTTTTCACACTGTTTTTGCATCCTCTGTGTACGTTTGTCTTTCTTCCCAAGGCTATTCCCAAGCTGTTGCATTCCCCTGGAGCCCTATTAGAGCCTATTCTTTGTATTTACTAACAGGAAGCATCGCAGCTCCGTCCTCACCAGCTTCACTCGCAGGCCCTCTTAATTATTCGTATATTTATTTTTTTTAAGCTTATTTGGCAAAAATCCCCGTTCCTCTATTCTTCCTGCCTCGCAGGTTATTTCTTTCTTCCTCAAGGTGCAATCCGGTTTCCTTTTGTTGTTAAACTGCCTAATCCTGACACTTTCCTGGATATTGTGGGAAAGAGCCCTGCTTGACAACCAACTTTTCATTTCCATCCTGATTAGCAAGCACATAATAACTGGAAGCGTAATTTACAGCTTGATTTAAGCCACCTCATTCACATTTGGAAGGAAATCTAGGATGACTAAAGCTTGAAAGGAAAGGCAGGATAAGCAGCATTAAGGAACTGTCAGGGATCGGAATTGCATTAAATGTTCCTGTTTTATTGTCTCAGACTTGTGGCCTCCTGCATGAGCACCAGATGATGGCAGAGAACTCTTTAATCTGAATATATGAAACTCGGAAAATAAGGTAGAAGGGCAAGCTGGGTGACAGCAATCCTGCATCCCACTGTCTCTTCAGCTCTCCAATATATTCCTGCATTAATTTCTTGGCACCATTCCCCTGCCCACAGCTCTCCTCTTCCTGAGGCTTTTTCCTTGTGTTTCAAACTCGTGTTTTGCTTTACACTTGTGTTTTAAATTCTTCTTTTTGGCAATTAAAAAACGACCCAAGCAAACCCCGAAGTAAACACAGAAGAGCCCCAGTACTATAAATAAAAAGAGCTGTATGCTCATAGTGTCATCAAAATTCCTAAAAAACTGCTCCTGTGTTCTGCCTGCTCAGAGCCTTCACTGTCCAGAGCAGCTCAAGGGGTTTGGCAGATCCAGCAGAGAATCCCTGGATTCACCACCTCAAATTCCAAGGTCTTTCTTGCCCGCATCCCAGCCCAGGTATGGATATCCAGCCTCATGATGCTATCTCATCTCATCTCATCTCCTCTCATCTCATCTCATCTCATCTCATCTCATCTCCTCTCATCTCCTCTCATCATCTCATCTCATCTCATCCTCCCCAGGCTGGGCTTTTCCATCTCTTTCCCTTTAGCCTTCAAAAATCCAGCAATCAAAGCCGCACCTTTAGACCCTCACAGGCACCGAGGAGCAGCCAAACAACACTAAAATTATTAACACTGCTTGTAAAAAATGGGGTTTTATCCTCCCCTCACCGTGAGATGTTAAAGCAGGAAATCTCTCCTTCCTGATCTGTTCAAATCAAAGCAGACTGACAGAAAAGAGCCCCTGAAAGAGTCAAGTTTGCGTTTGTCCCTCAGCTCTGTAACTCATGGAGTGGCAACTCGGCACTGGATTTGATACTGGAGTAACTTCCAGCCAGGATACAAAATCCCTTTCAAACTTTTTTCAGAGACCGCAATATGAATCACTGTTACCACATCACGCTGTACGGTTTCTAGCTGTCCCCAAAAATGTCAGGCAGTGATGACACTTATTTAATTTAGTCTGAAGCGCGTGGGGGATTTTTTTATTACGTGATTTTATTTTTTGGGCCGCAGGTGAATTTTGCCTTAGGCAAAACCCCTGGGGGCAGACTGAGCAGTGCCTCTCGCAGAGCTGCTCTTCCCATTGACATCAAATTCTCTTGGATCTCCAGGGATCATCCAGCCAAAAGCTTTCTGTGGTTAAAGTTCTCTGGAAAGTCTCTGGCACTGCCCTAAATTCTCCTGCTCCCTCTTAGATCACTTCCTTTGGTGCTGAACAACATTTTTTCATGACTTTTCTCCGAGTTTCAGCGTGTGATCTCTTATCTTCATAAAAATCAAAATTCCTGGACATTTCAATAAAGCAACAACACAGGGAATTGTCAGAAAACCATCACAGGAGGAAAAAGCCGCCGTCCCTCTGACAGAGAGGCGTCAGGAGAGAGTGCCACCAGCTAAGCCAAAGGACACAACGTGTCAGAGGACGGATCACGAGCAAGGAATGTTCAAAGGAGAGCTCGGAGAAGGGAAAAATGCAAACCCCGCACAAATTGCGCGCCTGCCCCAGCAAGCAGAGCTCGCACAGGTCTGCAGGGGGAATTGGGAGCTCATCTTGGGCACGGTCGAGGCTCCCCAAAGTCTCCTAAATTAATCATGGCCTCAGTTTCAAGAGATGCTTTTAACTGTGTGCAACTGGATGTCTTAATTGCTCTTTCAATTAGAAGTGGAATGGAGGAGTCTTTGTTTTACTTGACGTATTCCAAAGGAGATTCAGTTTTAGAGGAAAGTGCAGAGAATAACATTTTGTACTTTTTCTTATGTCTCAAAAGGAAGAGAAGAAAAAAGAAAACAGGACTAAAACACTTTGCAGGAAAATTTTTGGGTTCTTCAGCCTTTAACAAAATCACTCTCACAGCAATCAAATCCCACTTGGATCAGAGGAGCTGTGGCTGCCCCATCCCTGAAAGTGTCCCAGGCCAGGCTGGAAGGAGCTTGGAGCAACCTGGGAGAGTGGAAGGTGTGGAACTGGACGATCTTCCAACCTAAACCATTCCAGGATTCAGATCCAAATAAAAAGCTCCACAAACTCCACACGAATTCGCTGTGCTGCACCTCCCCTCCTGGCCAAGGGATGCCTCCAAGGTCACAACAAAACATAGGGACACCCTAAAGCCCTTTCCATCTGCTCTGAACACAGGCAAGGACCCAGAAGGACCTCTGGAGGTGACAGAGCAGTGACACAGAGGGATGGCAGGGCTGGAGGGCTCCGGTTGCCTGGGTGGAGCTGGGAACAGGTGAGCTCTATTTATCCAGGTGGGGAGAGACAAATCCAACAGGATGAACTCATCCAGGAGCTGATTTGCTGTGCCTGGGCAACTGGGAAGGAGCTCTCCCTCTGCCCACCTGGTGGTGGCTTGCACGGGTGTTTGTTGAAGATATGTGTATTTAAATTACTGCCTATTTATTACTCATAAATAACAAAGTTATCACCGAGTGCTGGGGGAGTATAAGCAATAGATCTCCTTCTGTTCTAGTCCGGGCCTCTCCTGATCATTTTATCCTGGGGAAATTCATCACAACTGAACCTGAGGCTCCTTCAGGAAATGCCATCCCTTTCCACAAGTCATTCCCAAAGGACCTGGCTGGGGAACAGCTCGGCATGGCTTCTCACAGGCAATAACACTGGAAAACTGAAAAGCTTCTCATTAAGCAGGTGGCCCATGAATCAACTTAGGAGAATTATTGGGATCTTTGGCAGCCAAAGCCACGGAGTTCTGCACTGTTTGTGGTGCCTGTGCCCTTTCCAGATGGAATATCAGCAGAGACTCTGCCTTGGCTGGGGACAGAGACATGAAATCACTCTGGGTTCATGATTAAGTTTTTTGCACCACTTTTGACGTAAAACTGACCCTGGAATTCCTGCCAGCCCTGCCTGCACACTCAGCTCGCAGCTTTGGGCTATAATTAGCTTGGTTTGGGCAAAGCCAAAAGTGAAACCCAACCATGAGAAAAGAGAGAAATGGGAGAAAGGAAAACTCCTTACAATTTTTGAAGTACACATGACCGCGTGTACCTCTCTGAAATCTGCATTTCAATGCCAATCCTAGGGCTGAAAAGTACTAAAATCACTTGTCCCAGTGATTCTTCCTCAATTAGGTGATTTCCTCTTTGTTTGGGTGGTCATTCCTTCCCTCATCTATTTGCAGACTTTCATTACTTACAATAACAACTATTTAAGTTCTTTGCCCACTTTGCAGTTGCAATGAATGTGTTGAGTTTTATCAGCAGCCTGCTCCCAGCAGATGTCAGAGAACTGACAGACCACAATGGGAAGCTGCTTCCTGAGTCCTGAAAATTACCTATTTAGACCCCATTTTACCTCCCAAATAAAATAAAAATTTGCGTTCTGAGCAAATGTCTCTCTCCCTCTACTCAGTGTGTGGAGAAATGACCTTGCTCTTAATTTAAGCACCTTGAAACCAGAGCTGGATGAATTCAGGCTTTGCTGCTTGGCGAGCACATGGAGCCTCTTTTCCTTTATAATTAGGCCCATCAAACCTTCTAAGCCCGAGGGTCTTTTTTGAAAATCCTCTGCTAATTTCAGCTGCTGGATAAGTGTCCAAATGTTTGGGTGCCTATGGAAACTTCCTCTGGAGCAGCCATAAGGAAGCTGTATTTGTAGTCCACGCATTTCCACGTATCATTAATATACGGCAAGAATGTAAGTAGTTGGAAAATATGTTCACAGTCCCTGGTTGATTCTTCCAAGATGGGGCTGTTGTAGGAAAAAGGATTAGGTGAGTTAAAAGTGCCCAGGGCTCAGCAGTCGTTAAGAGCTCCAACTGCTCCCAGCAAAAATACTTTTCGCAGCTGCACTTTGGCGAAATGTTTCACGTGGTTGGGGTGGCTTGGGTTCTCCTGGGCATGTCAGTATTCCTGGGCAGGAATATCCCACTGCTCAGCAGGCCGGAGCCAAGGTGGGTAGGTGGGTTTTGGGTAAATGTTGAGCTCCGAGAGCTCAACCAGAGAGATGTTGAGCTCGGAGTAAACACGGAGTAATCAAACGGGGATGGATGTGTTATTTACTCTGCTTTAAACTGCACTTCCCCGGGGCTGTGCTGCCAGTACTGGGACACACGTGGTGTTCCTGGCCCTTCCCTGCTCCCAGGAGCAGCCCTTTGCTCTTTCCTGCTGTCCGTCCACCCAGCTCTGCCAAAGCCTTTGTGCTGGGACCCAGGCACCGCTGAGGGCGAAAGGGAGCTCACAGGCGGCAGTGTCGGAGTGTGGCACAGCCCAGAGCTCACTCACGAGTGACAGCAGAGCTGTGTCACCTCAGCAACGGGGCGTGCTGCCGTGGTGGCAGACTCGGGATCAGCTTCCTGGCCCGCTGGAGCAGCCTGGGCTGGTGGAAGGGGTTGGACTGACACGAGCTTCAAGGTCCATTGCAACTCAAACCATTCCGTGAGTCTGACTTTCTCTGCCTCAGTTCTCATGCTCTTCCCTCCAATGAGGACATCTTCCAAAACCTCAGTCTTTTCCCCTCACTTGAAAAGTGATTTTTGGTTTAAAATTCACTTGGCATGAATCTTCCTGAAACGCTGGTGAGCTTGACCACCATGGACTGAGATTCAACGGCCCTTGAAAATCCAAACACAAGAAAAAAATATAATGGCATTTTAACATATTTTAAATAGATCCTTAGAATTTAACTCCAAGCCAAACCTTTGGTCATGACCTTTTTAGTAACCTTGAACCTATGAGTAATATCCTATCTGACTCTGGAGAAGTGAAAGTATGGAGAGTTTATTCCTTTTCTTAACGATTTTTTTTTGATAATTCCACACCGGTTCTTTGAATAGAGTCTCTATTGAACACAGACCCATAATTTTTTCAGCTCTGATAAAACAGTGCTCCCTAAACCCAGTTCTGTCCCACTCCAAGGAGGGAGCTGCTTTCCAAGTGGTTGTTGAGGTTCTGCTGCCTCCCAACCTCCAACTAATCTCTCTGGCTTTAAGTCAGGCTGTTGTTGCCACGGCTCTGCAGTGAGCTCAACCTCTTGCTTTCATCGCCCACTCACCCAATATTTCCTTAGCAGTGCCCTTTTCCAAGGAAAATCCGATCCATAAGGCTTTTGCATGCAGAGGAGATTAAAAAAAATAACAAAATCGATAGCATTAAGCCTCTGTATAGAGCTTCTAATTTATCTAACAAACGGTCAGCAAGCAAGAGTCTGCTGGGTTGTGGTTTTGGCTGCCTGACTCCCCCTAAACTTGGAAAAATGTGTAAATGAAGGAACAGCAACAAGATCAAAAGCTGAATAAACTGCGGAGATACAGGAAAAAAAAAAAAAAATATATATATATATATCTGTGCCTTCTTGGAATAACCAAATATATAGAGACCAGGGATGTTTACAGGACAGCGGGACAGATGAGGCTAATTCAGGGATCACCTTTTCTGTGTTAGAGGTAAAAATAGGAATTTCTGCTCAATAACTGTCCCATCACAAGTGAAGTTTAGGGACTTCTCTGCCACATGAGTCTTTCATGCCATGGAGGAAGATAAAGGCTGAATAATAGAAAGGAAAAGGTTGGTGCAGCATGGGAGGGTGAAATCAGAGATCTGGACACGGTGGGAGAAGGTGTTTCNTGGAAAAATGTGTAAATGAAGGAACAGCAACAAGATCAAAAGCTGAATAAACTGCGGAGATACAGGAAAAAAAAAAAAAAATATATATATATATATCTGTGCCTTCTTGGAATAACCAAAAGCATAGAGACCAGGGATGTTTACAGGAAGGTGTGACAGATGAGGCTAATTCAGGGATCACCTTTTCTGTGTTAGAGGTAAAAATAGGAATTTCTGCTCAATAACTGTCCCATCACAAGTGAAGTTTAGGGACTTCTCTGCCACATGAGTCTTTCATGCCATGGAGGAAGATAAAGGCTGAATAATAGAAAGGAAAAGGTTGGTGCAGCATGGGAGGGTGAAATCAGAGATCTGGACACGGTGGGAGAAGGTGTTTCAGGATGGCAGAAGGTGTTTCAGAATGGGTAAAGGTGCTTCAGAATGGGAGAAAAGGTTTCAGAATGGGTGAAAGTGCTTCAGAATGAGAGAAGGTGCTTTAGAATGGGAGAAGGTGTTTCAGAATGGGAGAAAGGGTTTCAGAATGGATGAAGGCTTTTCAGAATGGGAGAAAGTGTTTCAGAATGGGTGAAGGTGTTCCAGAATGGGAGAAGGTGTTTTGGAATGGGAGAAGGTTTTTCAGAATGGGTAAAAGTGCTTCAGAATGGGAGATGTTTCAGAATGGGAGAAGATGTTCCAAACTGAGAGATGTTTCAGAATGGGAGAAGGTTTTTCAGAATGGGAGAAGGTGTTCCAGAATGGGCAAAGGTGTTTCAGAATGGGTAAAGGTGCTTTAGAATGGGAGATGTTTCAGAATGGGAGACGTTTCAGAATGGGAGAAGGTGTTTCAGAATGGGAGAAGGTGTTTCAGAATGGGAGAAGGTGTTTCAGAATGGGAGAAGGTGTTCCAGAACAGGAGAAGGTGTTTTAGAATGGGTGAAGGTGCTTCAGAATGGGAGATGTTTCAGAATGGGAGAACACGTTCCAAATTGAGAGATGTTTCAGAACAGGAGAAGGTGCTTCAGAATGGGAGAAAAGGTTTCAGAATGGGTGAAAGTGCTTCAGAATGAGAGAAGGTGCTTTAGAATGGGAGAAGGTGTTTCAGAATGGGTGAAGATGCTTCCGAATGGGTAAAGATGCTTCAGAATGGGAGAAGGTTTTTCAGAACAGCAGAACGTGTTTCAGAGGGGAAAATATGGTGGTACTGCCCTGCCCCACGTTTTGCAAGAGCGGAGACAACAATTGTTTGTGAGGAGAAGACGAGGAGCGAGGCCAGAGCCCGCTGAGCAGCCTGAGGCAGGAGCAGGGCTGGGCCTGCAGGCCAAGCTGGGCTGCCAAGACAAAGGCAAGGAGCTCGTGTTTGCAGCGTGAAGTCACAGAAAGGGCGCGGGAGCAGGGGTGGCACGAGCAGCTCCCGCCGTGGAAAAAGCCGTCGTGGCTGCGGCGCTCTCAGCTCAGCTGCTCGAGCCAGAGATTTCCTGCTGAGCCACAAACGTCACCGCTCCGGCTCCTGCCACAACTGCTCAGGACGGGAAAATACGGGAGCCACTGGCTCCGTGACTGCCAACATCCCGCTCCTGACCCGGGGCTGACCCTGCCGCAGCGGTGGTTGCCAAGGGACAATCTTACGGACTGGGATTTGTTTTAGCAACATCATAATAAAGGTTTTTTGCTCAACAGTTTTTGAAACTTTGGTTTGAAACTAGAGGCAAAATATGAGCTCTTGGTAGACGATGATGCCGGGGGAAAAAGCAAAAATAATATGTTTTGTGTGTGAAAAAAAAATAAATAGAAGTGACAATTTATGATATAAAAGTGACCATTTGTGAGATAAAAGTGACCATTTATGAGTGTGAGTGACTGGAGGGGCCTGTCAATGAGATCATATTTTATATCTCCTTTCATTTGCAAGAATTCATGGGGGTTTCTTCTAACTACAAACACCACATTCACTCCAGAGAGTAAAAAGCAGTAACAGATGAAAAGCTTTGTTAGAATGTGTTCAAAAAGGAAAAGCTGGGAGTCACACTCAGGGAATGTGAGCGGGCCCAGGTAGGGCTGTCCCCTGGAGAAAACTGCAAAGCACTGAAAGCTTCTAGGACTAAAAACCGCTTTTAAAACCCATCCCAAACACTAAGGATAAAAGCTGAATTGAAGGAATACCACGGTGGGAGTCTCTTTAAGATGTTTAATTTTATAAACAGTAACAGAGAGGATGAGTGCGACAAACTTGTTCCTATCCTGTTTTTCCTGCCTGTTCAAACCTCTGCCTGTCTGGAACCAGCTGCTCAATGCTCCAAACCTTCTGCAGCCACATCTGTCCCAGTGCCACGGGGAGAAGATGCTATTGTGAAAATCGTGGCTGTGCTCATCGCCCTTTGTTCCAGGCCTGCAGTATGGCAGGGCCCAGAAAACACATCAGGTCATCAAATCAGCGCAGTAAATCTTCCCTTTTACTTAGAAAGACAAAAATAATCCTGACTTTTTCATGAGCTCACCCAACACCAAGAGGCATTTCAGACTCAGGAAAGGATCTCATTTCTGCTGTCACAAGTTGGACTGGGCTGCGCTTGGATGGGCCCTGGGGCTGCACACGGAATCCAGCTCCGTCCCACAGGGGAGCATCCGAGGCACAGATTTGGGAGCAGGACCCTGTCCCCAGCTCTCTTTGCGAGTTCACCCGTGCAGGGGCCCTGCTGCAGTTGGTGCCAGCCCCAATATTAAATGCAGAAGAGGGAAAAGGACTCTGCAGGAGCAGGGGCTGGGCCTCCTGGGCGAGAGGGCCCAGCCGCCGCAGAGAGCGCGGAATCGCTTTCCATGATCCTCATTTGGAGAGCTGGCCTGATTTCCTTTCATGTGTCCTCACTATTCCTATTGGAAGGGATTTCCAGCCTCTGTCTATTTATACCCATTTCTTCTTGTGCCAACATTGTCTCTTCACTTAAATAACTTTCCTCTGCCTGCTGCTTCGCCTCCTTGATGCTCTCGCAGGCAGCTGTCAGATCCCCTCTCAGCCTCCTCTCCTCAGGCAAAACAAGTCAATCCCATTTAATAACCCCTGAGGAAGAGCCTCCATTCCCCGGATTCCTCATACCCTACAACAAGCTCCTCTTTCTGGATGTGCTGATGAGGATTCACAATGCTTCCTCTGTGGAAGTTTCCTATCCAACACATTTTAGGGTCCTATCTGAGGACTCAGAGGAGAGGTCAGTGGTTCTTCCTTTGCTTTCACCAGAACAAAACAATCCCTTGCTGAGTGTGAAACAGGAGCCTCTGGGCCCCATCTGGCCGAGGCTTCTTGTTGTCCCTTACCTCTGTGTCTGCTCTGGGGTGAGTTAAAGATATTATTTTTATTCTTTTTTTGAAGAAAGCAGTAAAATGGATTCTGTTTCTCTTTCCCATTGTGGCGCTTTCTCCATCAGTTGTTTTCCGGGGCTTTGCAGAGCCTTTTCCAGGGCGTTTTCCGGGTAATAATGCAGCAATTAATTACACCTCTGGTAGCACACACAGAGTTAGGAGGAAACACTGTGGATCCTATTGCAGAATATTAATTTTCCCATTGACAACAGCAAACGAGGACATTGGCTTTTCTTCTAAAAATTTTAAGGCCCAGGGAGGAGTTCAAAAATGATCAAAATATATGTTTGTTGAATAGAAAAGGATGCAGACAGGTAAAGAGAACAGCTTCTCCGTCATAGCTTCGTAAATGCAAATAATTCCTACTACTGTCATCATCATCATCTCTACCTCTCTCTTTTTGGTCAGCGTCATATCATGGAATCATGGAATGGTTTGGGTTGGAAAGGACCTGAAAGCCCATCCAGTGCCACCCGCTGCCGTGGGCAGAGACACCTTCCACTATCCCAGGCTGCTCCAAGCCCCGTCCAGCCTGGCCTTGGACTCTCCCAGGGATCCAGGGGCAGCCACAGCTGCTCTGGGCACCCTGTGCCAGGGCCCCCCCACCCTCCCAGGGAAGGATTCCTTCCCAGTCTCACATCTAAAGCCACTCTCGGTTTGAAGCCATTTCCCTCCTCGTCCTATCACTACCTGGCAGATGGAAGATCTTGCTTCTCCTTGAAGTCAGGTCAGTGATAAAACTCCTGTTGACCTCTTGTTGTTGCAAGGAGCAGTTGAAGGTTCTGGTTTCTGCAACATGGACAAAAATCTGCTGGAATAAAATTAATTTCAGTGATAACCTCACTTAACAGATCACCCTTATCCAAGACAGAAAAAACCAGAGAGGTTTTCAAAAGATGCAGAGAGAAGTTGGTCACAGAAAGAAGAGTGGGGCTGAAAACACAGATAAAAATTATTCCAAAGGTTCACCCTCTGCCCGGATCATCCAAGGTGCTGCTAACAAAGTGCTGTGGAGTTGGAGTTGTGCATTATTTACACACTCGTAGCGATTCTCTGTCGCTAATGAGCACGTGGTATTATCATGGTTTACACCTTGCCTCTGGAATACACCTTCCCACAAAAACCCCACATTTGTCACCCAAGGCCTCCTCTCCAAACAGCAGAAAGGGCAGAAATAAGAAGATCTTGCAGGAAAAGCCCAAGCAGCTCAAAAAGGAACTATGTCAAGAGTAACAAATCCGTGGCTTGTGTCAGACCCTGCTCCAGATAAGGGGAAATATTTTTAATGAAATCCAAGTATGGCCCTTGCAGACGTGGAAAGAATGCAGCAGGAAGGTATTTCCAGTTCCCAGTGGAAACAGGTTCTGCACTGGGGTTGTTTTAATATTTTTTTCCACTTGCCCCTTGCCCTCTTTGCTGTTTCCTGGGGGACTGGGGAGCACCAATGCCCTCATTCCAGACGGGAGCAAACCCAGGGAACGCCTGTGCAAGGCTGTGGAACACGACAGGCAGGAGGAAGTCTGTGTTCCATGATTAATTCTCCCGCTGATTTGGAGTTCTGATACCGCACGAGTGACAATAAAAATCCCCGCACATGGGAATACTTTTCCACAAAATCAACCTTGCTTGGCCATTGCACTCAAACACCTGCTAAAATCAGGGAAAATGGAGATTTTGTGCTGGATGTCTCTTATTTTTGTGCTTCCCAGTGGGTGGCATTTCCCTCCCTACTTCTCTTTTGCCTCTCCAGTGCAGAAAGAACTTATTTATGAGGGAGATAAGGGAGAACAAATCCTAGAAGAGCCTTTTGGCCTCACTGTCATGTTTTTGATAAGTGTCCTGTGTTTAAGAAAAATGAGGTTAAATCTTGAACTATTTCTGAGCAAATAATTGGACAGTAATACCCAGGTGCTTGTGGGGATGCTGGTGAGGTTCTGCAGCTTTATTTAAATCTGAAAAAAGATTTACTGCTTTTTTCCCTCAAGAAGGGAGTCAGCGTTTTGCACTGGAGAAAGGGCAACTTCACCTCTTGATGGTTAAAAAGCCCAACACAGAATATCAGCTCCTACTTAAAATCCGTGCAAATGTTTTGGGTGGCAAAATTCTGTGGAAATTTGGGTTGAGCTGGGTAACATTTTTTCCTTACAATGCCTTCAGCACAATCCAAATTTCCAGAGCAAACAGCATTTTTTCCCCCCGAAGATTTTTCAGCGTACAGTGACAATTTGCAATGTGTTATTTCAATTAATTGTCAACTGTTTCCAGATCTCGGAGCAGATCCCTGTATATAAACCCGGCACCGCGACTCGGTTTGCTTCTCTTTCCTCTCATTTATTTTCCAAGACAAGAGCTTTGGGGTGACCATCTGCTTCTCATTTCAAACCTGTCTGCTTTTGTTGATACCTGATGTCTTCTGCCTCATGCACAAGCTCAATTCAAGATTGATAAGCAAGGGTTTGTTTTGACACGGGTCCCCTGTTCCGAGCAGCAAAGCTTTGCAATTCCAAGTTGCTTTTGTGCTGCAGGATTTTTCAGGCGCCTTAAATTCTGGTTTAGACCCATGTTTGGCAACTATTTCCAAATCAGCTTTTGAGGTACCTCTTGAAATGGAATAGAGACATTTTTGGGCTGAATTTGAGGCGTTTGTGAAATGCGGGACCGTAGGAAATGTAAAGTTAAGGCTCTATCTCTTCCTCCCTCCTGGTTTCCACACTAAATCCACTCAGTTTTTAGGGCAAAATAGCTTTATTTGCCTAATTCCCCGTGCTGTTGTAGCACTGCGAGGATCACCCTGGCTCGTCTCCACTTTTATCTCTGCTGCAGCTGCTGTCAGGTGAAAAGCTCCAGGCAGAGAGCCAAATACCAGCCTCTCCATATCCTAAAAGTGATGTTTATTCTCTTAATTGACTTCTCGTGCCCCCTTTCCCCAGCAGGATAAAGCAGCTTCAAACCCAGCCCAACAGTCACCTCTTAAGCGGCAGTCACTTGGAGCAGGCTTGAAAGGAAAATAAGATGAAATAACCAATGTAAAGAAGAAATTGTGTTTATCACCACCAAAATCTGCTCCCTCAGCCCCTTTCAGAGCTGTGCAGGGAGCAAATGTGAGGGCAAAGTTAAAAAGTGGGATCTAAACTCAGGTGCTGCTGAAAACCGGTTTTATTTCCATTCTCCCATCTCTAAAAGCTCGAATCTTGCTTTTCCTCAGCCAAGTTTTGTGCCCAGGGTGGGATTCTTGCATTAAGAATTTGGTCTTTTGAGGGTTTCAGGTAATGGAGAAACCCGAGCCTGCCTGGAGGGTGCTTCAGTTCCCCTAAAACATCAATTCCTCACTTCACCTCCCCCCTTTTTCCATCCTACAAACAGAACAGTCTGATATTAGGCAGGATGAACCTTAGACAGGAGCTTCCCACTCTTCAGGTGGGAAGCTGCTCTCGTCTTCCCTTTTAATTATTCCCCAAAGCCCTTGATTATCCTCTATTTTCCCCATCTAGGCAGAACATCATAAGTGAGCAGAATCCTCAGGGTTTTTTTCCTTTCTGTTTTCCTTACTCTGCCCATATTTTTCTCATAAAGTCTGTCACCAGTGGCCAGTTCCTTTCTCTCTGTAATGGAAATTTTGGGATTGGTTAAGAAAAAAAAAACCCCAATCCTAAATCATTAAGTAAGATAATATCTCAGAATTATTACTTAACAATAAGAAATTTTATAGCAGACGTTTTGACAGGACATTTTTCACTTACAAAACCATCCTTTTTTTTTTTTTTCTCCCTTAGGTTATAAGGTGCTTAAATCATTTTTTGCTGAAGGAAGGAGGAAACAGCTGTGGCTCAAACACACTTTTTCCGTCTGTCACTCCGTCTTTATTTTCTCTTTCTGTGCATTCAGCACTCTCAGAGTGAAAGCAGCAGCAGCAGCAGGGCCAAGATTAGAAGTTCAAGAATGTAAACTTGAGTTTGGATGATTTTGGGCAAGATCTGAGAGCAGGAGTTCTCCTTTCCCCTTGTTTTCTGGCCGGGCCGGAGGTCCGTTTGTGGGTGAAGAGGCAGGAGCTGGGATGTGCCAAACTCTGCCCGTCCCTCCAGCCTGAATTTTCCCTCCACTTTGGAACCAGGCTGTGGGTCCCATTGCCCAGGCTGTGGATCCCCTTCCCGGACTGGATCTCTTTTCCAGGCGGTGGATCCCATTCCCAGGCTGTGGATCCCTTTTCCAGACTGCAGATCCCATTCCCAGACTGCAGATCCCCTTTCCAGGCTGTGGATCCCCTTCTCAGGCTGTGGATCCCATTCCCAGGCCGTGGATCCCATTCCCAGGCTCTGGATCCCTTTCCCAGACTGTAGATCCCCTTTCCAGGCTGGATCTCATTCCCAGAGTGTAGATCCCCTTTCCAGGCCATGGATCCCATTCCTAGGCCATGGATCCCCTTTCCAGGCTGTGGATCTGGTGTTCCCCTTCCCGGTCCCTTTCCCAGCCTGTGGATCCCATCCCCAGGCTGTGCATCCCATTCCCAGGCTGGTGTTCCCCTTCCCGGGCTGTGTTTCCCCTTCCAGGCTGTGGATCCCCTTCCTAGGCTATGGATCCCCTTTCCAGCTGCTCCCATTTACTCTGAGAAGATTCCCTGGACCAAACGTAACCCACCCAAAGGAAGGACAAGCACTTGAATGATCATGGAATCTCCAGGGTTGGGAAAGACCTCCAAGGTTATCAAGTCCAACATTCCCATGTCCAGTTTTTGGGGATCACTTTAGGCTAGGATTATTGAAAATGAAAAGTTTGGAGGGACATGATCCCAGATAAAGACAAGGTGTCCTCTGCTTCTTTAAAAAAGACTTCTCCCAAATTGTCCGTTTTAAGCCTTTCCCTCCCACCCCTTCCCATCCCGAGCATTTCTTGTGCTCTAACATTCCTCAGATCCATTTTCAGGAGTCCAAATTTCAGATCAGATCCAGACTGGTGCCTGTGGAAGTGTCTGCTTCCAAGGAAGTCTCAGGATGCCTGATAACAAGTACGGAAAACCAGCCTGGATAAAGATCGTCCACAACAAAGCTGTTTAAATGCTTGAATCCAATAAGGAATAATTCAAATTAATAATATTCAGGAAAACATCCTAAGCCCAGGCCTCATTCCACAGTGGGAGAGTAAAATATTAACATGACAATATGAAGAGAGAGTTTTCCAGCAGGGGGAAAGTGTCTAGAAGTTTATATTCAATTTTTCCATGAATTTCTTTTGAAGGAACAGAATGGATCCATGTGGAGCTGGAACACAGAGAAGTTCTGCTCTTTTTTGTTGGGCAGAGAAAGGTTCTGAACTAAAACATTCCAAAACCACCCCAAAACCCCAATTATCTGGGTGAAAAAGGAGTGGATAATCCCACAGTTATTGTTCATTTTCGTGCCAGCTGAACCTGGTTGGCACCCATCCCAAAAAAGCCAGCACATATTTTGACTTTGATTTTCATTTTCTCCTTCCTTTAAAAAACTGCGCCCGTGAAGTCAGCCAGGATTTAAACAAATACATCTATAGCATGATAACACTGCCCTGAAACAAAATAATTAGGAATGAGGCCTGAAATAACTGTCTAAAGACACTGGGAAACGTAAATCAGCCCAGGAACGGGAATAACAGGGAGGTGACGATGGAGCCTGGCTGAGGTGGTCTCGCTTGGAGAACCCAGAGCTTGTTTTGATGGGAAGCATCGGATGGATCAGTGCAAGGTCCGGGTGCTCACGGGGCTCCTGGGCCAATCCATCTCCAAGGAATCTGTCAGAAAGGGCAAAGGGGCAGCGTAATTCTTCCCACGAGTTGTGTTATTTTGTGGGAGCAGAGCAGGTTTAACTGAGGAAGACAGATCTCACCTCTGCAAGCCAGGCCTCTTATCTAATCTTCTTTATTTTTTTTTTGCATAAACCCCACTAATTTTCTATTAAACCTTTTGTTTTGCCTTTGAAGCTATAAGAATGCTGTTAATTCAGAGACGTGCACCTCTCCTGTAGATCCCTGTGGACTTTTCCTTGATGGAAATAAATATTGTTCCTTTTTATTACTCGATGGCAATGAGCTTGACTCAACAAAGGGAGATTCCAGTGCATTTGAGTTCTCAGTTTCTTTCTTTATTAAACTGTTTCAGACTTTTCCACAAACATTTCCCAGAGCCTCAGGGACACAGGGCGTGGCTTATCAATCATGGAATGGTTTGGGTTGGAAGGGACCTTAAAGACCATCTCATTCCATGGGCTGGGACACCTTCCACTATCCCAGGCTGCTCCAGCCCGGCCTTGGGCACTTCCAGGGATCCAGGGGCAGCCACAGCTGCTCTGGGCACCTGTGCCAGGGCCTCTCTGAATAAAGAATTTCCTCCTCGTGGCTGATCTAAATCAATCCATGATTTATTTCACAGCCCCTTTACTTGCAGGATTTCCAGCCCCATCCCTGTGACCTGCACAGGGAGGATGTCCCCGAACAAAGGAGCCCGGATTTCAGCCCGTCCCCCTGCCCTGAGCTGGACACCTCTGCCACCCCTCAGGGTGCCACCCCGGCACTGGGCACTGCCAGGGGAGTCCTCCTCTCGCCAGATCTCTGCTGAGCCCAGGAAAGGCCGTTCAGATCCCATCCCTGCTCAGTCACAGGCTGTTCCCGGGGCTCCCAGCAGGAGCTGTCCCCAAGGCAGGACGTTCCTGGGAACACGAGTGACTCACTGCCGTCACTTTTGCATCCCCTGCATCCGTGGATGGGAACAGCAAAAGGCCTCCTGCAAAAACCACCTCGTTCTGTGCTATTGCTTCACGCTGCTGCTGAGCTTAACAGGCACTGGGATAATTGGAGAAGGAGTTTAAAAAGAAGAAATGAATTTTTTCCCACTCTATCCCTGTGAAATCTCACTTTTCGCCTCGTGTGCATCCACCAAGCTCTGAAACGTCATTTTTTGTTTTGTGGAAAACATGTTGGTAACACTATTGACATTGGCTGAGAGGAGCAGATCACCAGGAACAGGGAGAGCTGCTGCTTTTTCTCTCATCAGAAAGGTGGGGAAGTCAGGAGAGATAAGAAAAGGCACTTTTGGCAATGCATGGGGTGGCCACAGATCAATATTTTTCATGCAAAATGTTTTCCTTAGCTGAAAAATGCTTTGGTTTTGCAGATACAATTTAGCAGACGAAACCAGACTTTTGGAACGTTCTCTTTTTGCGTTTCAAGTGTTAATGAACTTAAAATTACTTGTTTTTGAAAAGAAAACCAGCTTTTGCAGGTGTCCCCTTGCCTGAAAGCTTGATGTGTTTCACTAGAACCACTCCAAGTGCTTGGTTTTCAGCATAAAAAAATATCAACACTTAAAAAAATCCAGGATTTTTCCCTCTTTGATGAGGTCCATTTTTTCAAAGTGCACAGAAGTTCTGGGAGATAAAAGCCAGGAAAATGAGCACAGAAAATGATGAAATGATGGGGCCAGAGACAGCCAGGAGCAGCTGTGGATGAATGTCCCACTCATGCATAAATCCGTGTATTTTTGTTTAATTAGGACGAGGATTCTTGGCCTAGAAAATCTTCATCCTTAAACCGAGGCCTAAACTTTGCAACGTTGTAAAAGACCTGAAAATGCATCTTGGACTGGAAAGGTTTAGTCAGCTTCAGCACCAGAGTTCATTTCTAATGACGGAAAATTGCTAATCTTCCCAAGTTTGTCACCAAACCAGTGCTAAAATCTGAATGGAAAAAGTTTTGCAGTCATTTCTGTGAAATGTCATGGAATTCAGAAAAGGAGAAAAATAAAGAGAGTGTTATTTCTGTTTGGATTTTATTCTTGCATGGGCTGGTCTAATTTGACTTCGTGTCCTGTAATCAGCAGCCTGGACTCCACTGACCCCTCTCAGGAAAATCCTTCAGGTACCAGGAAAACCTTGATGGGGAAAGAGCTTTGAGAGGACCTTGGAGTCAAGCTCCAAAGCTCCTGAAATCACCATTTCCTAGACGTTAAATTAGGAGTTAAAAGTGCTAATTACTGTTTGCTAACACATCTTCACCAACACTCTGTGCACTTTCAACTAATCGGATTCACAGATTTTATCTCAAACGATACCCTGGAACCCATTGTTTTTGGTGGTTAACAGTACTTTGGGGCCAAATATAAATGTGCAACATTTCCATTTCACCAGTTTTTAGGAAATAAATCTTCTTATTGCCCACATAATAACCTTCGGAATTAACAGATCATGTCAGGAGGGAGAGGAGCAAAGCAAGGACCCCCCAGCCAAGGGTGTAAGGAACGCGCAGGCAGAGTAAATACCAGTGTCAGAGGCAATTAATTCTCTAATCTTATCTAAAGAGCAGATCTAAATGTGTCAGGTGACGGAGAGCCAGCCCAGCTCCACCTGGCTCCCTGGAAAAGCTCCCTGGAAAAGCTCCCTGGCTGAGCCACGGAAAGAATGGAAGTTACGGAGCCCTCGGCCCCCGCAGCAAGAGCAGAGCTTTGGAGGTGACAAAAGTCTCGCTGAGCACGTGGTTGGTGGCACAAAGATGGGGTTTAAATCCTGCACCTTCTGCTCCACAGCCTTTTCGGCTTGGTGCAAAGTATCTCACGCAGGGGGTCTTTGAAGTAAAAAAAGAGGGCGAAATAGTTCAGTATTAAATATATGGGATAGGATAGGATAGGGTAGGATAGGGTAGGATAGGATAGGATAGGATAGGATAGGATAGGATAGGATAGGATAGGATAGGATAGGATAGGATAGGATAGGATAGGATAGAATGGAATAGGATGGAATGGAATGGAATGGAATGGAATGGAATGGAATGGAATGGAATAGGATGGAATGGAATGGAATGGAAAGGAATAGAACAGGATAGAATAGGATAGAATGGAACAGGATAGAATGGAATGGAATGGAATGGAATGGAATGGAATAGAATAGAATAGAATAGAATAGAATAGAATAGAATAGAATAGAACAGGATAGAATGGAATAGGATACAATGGAATATCCTGAGGGAAGGGCTGCACCAGGATCATCCAGTTCAGGCCCTGGATATGCACAGGACACCCCGGATATCAAATCATGTGCCTGAGAGGTTCGTCCAAGTGATTCTTGAGCTCTGGCAGGTTTGGAGCAGTGACCATTCCCTGGGGAGCCTCTGTGGGAAGAACCTTTTCCCAAAATCAGGCACTGCTCCACACCTGGGCACCATCTACAGAGGGTGGAAGGGGTCAGGGCAGAAATTGAGCTGCAAAAGCTGTGAAACTTCTCTTATATTCCATGTAAATCCCAGAGTCACATGGAATATAAGGGAATTAAACCTTCCCTTTTGAGTATTCCTCCTTAATCAAGAACATCACCTTTCACAATATAAAAAATTAGCATTTTCCTGTTGAAGTTCTTGCAATTTTGCTTGGATGTCTCCCTCTAATTTCACCTTTTGCAGCCACTCCTTTAAAATGCCTGACAGTTTCTTGGAAAAGCTGTTCCTCAGTGTTGGGTACCTCCTGTATCCTTCACAAAAAAACCCCTCACACGTTCCCGAGTTCATAGACAGAACAGCTGTGCATCTTTATTGCACATATGCTGCACTCTGGTTTGGCTCGTGTGCCAGCAGACAGGAAAGTTTTATTTTTAGGCAGATGTGAAAGCCCTAATTTGTTGCAGAGGGGGATAGAGAGCCTAAGAATAGCACACAATGCAGCCACTGCCAAATTAATTAACGCAGACCAAAACAGGTTACAGCTCCCGAGCCAAAGCTACTATTTTCCACTTCCCCAGCTTTCCCCCTCTCCAAAATAGCGGCGTAGAGCTGGAGCTGGAAGAAATGCCCTTCTTCTCTATGACATCTACTCCTTCCTGGAGGATTTTTTTGAGGGACTGTGCAGGGAGGTTTGTCTTGACCTCACACGACTGACCGACAACTCCCTTGGGGATGGACACATCCCGGCTTTCCCAGCCGGGAAGGGGCGTGGAGGACGAAACCTCGGAGCTTTGGAGAAGGTTTGGAGGCCCAGCAAAGCTTCTGCTGCTCCAGGTGCTCCCAGCTCGTGGGTCTGCGGGTGGATAAGGCGAGGGAGCTGGGAATAGCTGAGCCTCCCGCTCCGCTCTCGGGTGACCACACGTGTTTGCTCTCGGCCCTTTCCAAGTGGGAGCAGGAGCCTATTTTAAGCTCTCCCTTTTCCTCACGCATGCACTGTTGCCATAGCTGCAAACCCAATGCACATGGGAAGAGAGGCTCCGGCTCTCTTGACTCAGCAGAGAGGCACGTTGCTGCATCTCCCCGGTTCCTCGCTCTGGGGAGCGGGGCTTGATGGGGCCGAGCCGCCACGGTGCCCTGGCTGGGCGAGCCCCCGTGAATCCGCGGCAGCTGGCACACCGACCCCGTTGTTTTCCGTTGCTGCACCTTCCACGGTTGTCCATCGAAGGGTGGAATGATTCCGCTTCTCCTCCTGTCCCTGCCCTGGAAGCGCAGAGCGGGCCGCGGGCGGAGGAGGTGGTGTTGGCTCTCCTGCTGTCCGCTCTTCCCTGACCTCGGGGCTCAGGACACGCCAGGCACATGGGACATCTCCACCTTTCACTCCCCTCGAGCTCCCAGGGTCACACGCAGCGGTTTGGGGGATGTTTAAAGGGAAGTGCAGTGCTCTGGCAGCGAGTTTGGATCCCAGCCTGGCAGCGGGATCCACACTAAACCTTGCACCGATTTTGCCCGCGTTTGCAAACTTCCAGCCAGCTCCAATTCCAGGATAATTGCTAATTTTTTTGAAGCTGTTGTTTGCCAGGATATTTCCAGAAGAAACCATCAATACACCCGAAAGGAGCCCACAGGCTTTGGCTAATGGTTTGAAAGGATATTTGATTTAAATATTTGAATTTTTCTGCCCTCTCCTAATCTTAAACAGAAGAAAAACCACCCAACAGAACTTTTATTAAAGGCAGTGAATATGAACTTCCACAAAATCTTTGCCTTCGAACTTTATTGAAGCTTTGGGGTAAGAAAGATGCAAATGCAGGGGTAGGATGAGGGGGGAATGGCTTTAAGCCAAAAGAAGGTAAATTTAGAGTGGATGTTGGGGACAAATTCTTCCATGTGAGGGTGGTGAGGCGCTGGCACAGGTTGCCCAGAGAAGCTGTGGCTGCCCCATCCCTGGAAGCAGAGAGAGAATTAAAAATAACAAAGGCTAACGTGGGATTTGACTTCTGGAAACGATGCTGACGCCAAGGAAATGAAAGAATAGAAAGGGGTTGAGCAAAAAATAAACCCTTGGAAGAGGGGGAAACAAATTTTCCTACATTTTATGATTTTTTTTTTTTGCTCTAACTTGCACATCTTACACTCTTTAATTACCTACGAACAGATGAGTTAATAACCTGCAAACCTGGGCCTGAGTCACAATCCCTGGCTGCAGCAGAGGGGTGGGAGACAGGCAGCTTTTCTTCGGGAGCCAAACGAGATTAGAAAATAACCCCAGGAGCCCATTGGATTTTATTTCCGTCAATGGGCTGCCCTAGGTAACATTTTATTCACTGCTTGCGAGTACCTTGGCTCAGCCAATCTCCTCTTTGTTAACTCCTGTAATGTTGTAAGTGTTGCTACAGAAGCAATAAAGATCCATTCTAGGGGGGGAAAAAAGCCATTTACTCACACTTTAACAGTGCAGGGTGCCACAGGAATTAGCCACGGAGATTCAGGCTGTATTGCAGGGATTTACACCGGATTTTGGGGATTTTTTTTGTACATTTTGGGTTTTTTTATGGCAGTGAGGCAGAGTCTAAAGGAGGAACAGCTCACCCTGGTACAGAGAGCTCATGGTGGCCAGGCTTTAATCTGAACCTAAGATTCAGACTCCTGTGCCTCACCAGCTGCTCTTCAAAACGATGAATTTAATTGCGCGTGTTAATTCACAGACATGCTCACTCCTCCTTGAGGTTTGTGAGCGAGCAGCGTGTGCGGCTTTGCCGTTTATCGATAACTTTTGTCTGTGCCACCGCTAAAACCCAGCCCTGCAGCTCAGTTTGGAGCTGTCAAGTGTCAGGGTATAAATATTCCCTCGCAGCTATAGCTGTTTATAAAGTGATGCAGCCCTTCAAAAAGTCAAACTATACCGTCCCCTCCCGCGGCTTCCTGCAACCACTAATTCCAAAGGCTGCTTAAACATGTAGGATATTTTCCCTTTGACATGCTTTAAACGTAGCTGTCATTAATCCTGACCCCTTGACTGTTCCCTGAGGGACAATGAAGTGATCAGACAGCTGTGCCCCTCATAACTTTTAATACTTTAATGAAATCCCCCTTGGACCTTTTTTCCCCTCCTCTATTCTTTCTTTAGTTCAGCCACCAAGAAAAACCGACCACAATTTTAACATCTAAACACTGGAAACTATGAACATATAACAATGCAGAAATAATTTCTTATTTTTCAATTTACTTAATTATTTTTAAATTTCGTTTCTGGAATGAATGAATGAGAGTTTCTATTTTCTTCTGAAAACCCTTTTTTTGAAGTCCCAGTGGTTTGGCCTCGTGTTGGATAACCATAAACTGAATTGTACAGCTTTGGACAGATGCTCTTAGGAGAGAGCTCAAGTTCTGCTCTTCCATAGTTTAACAAGACAATAGCCTTTATAAAGCTTTTCCCCACAGAAATAGTTGATCTGTTCTGAGGGTGATCAATCTCATTGGAAGGTAACAGCCTCGGCTCCCAGATAAAACAATCCTGATCATTTCACTCTCCCCATTCCCATGGTTTGCATCCCACTTTTGGTGTTTGGGATTTTCTGGCACGTATAGGAGCTGCTGAATATGTCACAGCATTGGCAAATGGTAAATATCACTGACATTAAAACAAACAAACAAACAAAAAAACTCCGAACAAACCAATAAATTGTTTTCCACTGCCTCAAACTTTCCGTGAAAACCCTGTCAAAAGTGAGCATCACTTTTGATCCTCTAACTTTTCTTGGAAGGATTAAAGAAATCCACCAGCAATAAAAACGTTGCTAAATGGCTTTGCAGGATTTATTCGCATGGTGGGGACACGCTGGTAGAATTCTGTTTAGTTTTTGCACCTCTTTCCCCCTTCTCCTGTGGGGACGATGAGAACACTCCTAATTTCAATTAAATAGATTTGTGCTTTGTTTGTAAGGTGAATCTCAGCTCAGCAAAAGATCATTTTGGCTGTTTCTGGTGAAAAGTAGCCCAAAAATGTGAGTTTTAGCCAGTCTGGGCTTCAGCTGCAGCTGACAAACGGTTTCCTTGGAAAATCTTGCAGGAACCAGGCCCGGCTGATACTTTGGGGTGCGCCTGTGGCTCCGCAGCTTGGGGAGGAGGGGTGGCAGCTCAGTTTGACACATCTTTAATCTCGCCAGACCTCAGAAATCAGGGAGGAGCCCTGCCACGTGCTCTGCCCCATGCCAGCTTCAGCAGAACCCGTGCAGAACCTGACTGAGCCTTATTCGGGGCACATCTTCCACCCTCAGAAAGGCTGGGATAATTTCCAGTGTCCAGAAGAAGAGGGAGAACCTCTGAACACAGCGGCTGCAAGGCTCGTGTGTTCTTCTCCCGTCCTGCAAAGCTTCCCCATGAGGGGGAGATGGTTTTGTGGCCTCTCCTGATCCACACAGGACCCCAGATGTTCCCGCCTGGGAGCCAAGCCACCGCGACGCTCCTGATGTCTCTGGAACTCTTGTGAAAAGGAATTTCAGGGGAATGAACCGCCCCAGCCGGAAGGATTTTCTAACACAGGGAAGATTTTACATCTGGGAGCTGGGACACCTCTGAACACAGAATTGTCGAGGCGGGGAAAGACCTCCAGGACCTCCAAGTCCAACCTTTGACCAAACTCTCCCGGCCCCTAAACCACACCACAAAATCCCACATCTGCTCCTTTTTTGGAGACCTCCAGGGACGGTGGCTCCAAGTGCTGCTCCCCAGCCCTCCGGGACAGGCAGGACACCACCACATTTTTAAACCTAGACCTGATCCCAAGCCCTGCAGATGAATTATCCAGCAGTGTCATCCCTTCTCCAGAGCAGAAAGCCAGCCATGGTTTTCACTTGCTCAACATATATTTAATTAAAGTGAAGGTGCCTCTGGGGAGAATTCCAGTGGAGACTCAGGACAGTTAATAACAGTTACCATAAGCTAAATTCCATTTATCTTCGGAGTATGAGGGGATGTGCTTGGATAGGGAAGCTCCAGAGCAGCTGAAGGAGGACCTCTAGGGCTCCACCACGGAAAGCAGCAGTGGATGGAGCGGCTTCAGACCAACGCAGGGAGAGGAGAAGGGCATCCCAGATAAAAGTGGCTTATAAAATCACTTGGAATGTCAGCACATGATTATGTTGTTTTCCCCTCAATCATTAGGCAGACTGCTGGGTTGCAAAACACTCTGAAGCCTGAGAAACTGCTAATGGGCAACAGCTTTTGGAATGTCATAAATGCTCCATTTACTCGGCTGGAAAGGCAACGCTTTGTACAGTCAGGAGGCAGATGGGGAAATATTTGGACACTTGCAGCTCGTAATAAAAGGAGAGAAAGTGGATTAGTGGGTTTTGTAACTCGTTAAAAAGGAAGAGCTGCAAAAGGAGGATTTGCGGGGAATCTGCGCCCGCCCCTGACAGTGCCCTGGACTCAAAGTTATTCACACCTGGACCAAGGCGGTACCATGAACTCCCTGTGCCCCAGCAGCTCCCGGGACCGTGTGCAGATGGGAGAATCTGGCAGATGATGAGCCTGGAAGACATGGAGTGCTCGAGGTAACAGCTTTGGCTTTATGGTTTGAAGGTGTGAGAGGAGCCCCTCATCTTGCGAGACGGCAAAATCTTCTAAAGACGCAGCTGAGCACACAGTGCTCACCCAGACCCAGATAACTCCAGCCCTGCGTGGCTTTTGGCTGCAGCAAAAAGTAGGATGAGCTGGTATCTGCCCTCAATAAATCTCCTTGACTTGCCCCCACACTCATCCCAACGGAATGAAAATGCCTTTTGCCTTAATAACGCAGGGTGATTCCAGAGGTAAATTAGGAAGAGATACATTATAAAGAATAAAAATTCCTCTCCGAGGTGTTGGAAGGCACTGAAAGGCTTTCCAATCCCTCCCTGGCAGGCTCAGCAGCAGCTTTCTGCTCTTTGTTCTCCGAGAACTCCTCACACTCCTCCTGCAGTAACAAGGCTTTTACTGCCCACGCCAGATCAAAGTTGCCCGGGTAGATAAACACATTTGTTTAATGATTACACCTCCCTGTGCCAAATGAAAACACATAAAAGTGCAAGATTCAACAGCTTTGTATATATTTGTTTCTGCTTGAGCTGCACAATGGAAATTGTTTGTACTGCTGGCCAGAACAGTGAGGGCTCTGCAGCTCTGGAGCTGGGACGGAGCCGAGGCCAAATCACTCTCCAGAGATTGCCGGGAGAGAGACGCCAACAATTCGTTTTCACACTTACAAGATGTGTCATGTGCAGCACACAGTGATCCTAAACAATTTAACCAACCCTCTGACGGCTCTTCAGAAGGAATTTCTTTATGGAAAGGGTGGCGGGGAGTTGGAAAGTGGCGAAGGTGTCCGAGGAAGGTCTGGACGTGGAACTCAGGGCTCTGGGATGGTGACACGGTGGGGACTGGGCCCAGCTTGGACTCGGTGATCCCACAGGTCTTTTCCAACCTAAATGATTTTGGGAATTATTTCATCAGCACTGGAAGTTGTAAGAAGCCACCGAAACCCGCAGGAGCACCCTTAGGGCTGGCGTGTGTGGGGCGGTTCCAGAGAGGCAGGAGCGAGCACCACTCGAGGCTGAGGGAAGGATCATCCGAAACTTGGGTGGATGTTGGGTCGGGGCTCAGACACAGCTTGATTCCAACCTCTTAATTAGTCCTGGCCGTGGCCTCTGCCACGTTACTGAGTCCCAGCAGCACTGAGTAAAGGCCCTGGTTCCAGGTCTGTCATTCAGCAGAGCTGAAAGCGTTAGGAGTTAATTGGAATTGTCACTGTTCATTTTCCCAGTAGTATCAGCAGTTAAATAAGCAATCCAGACTGACAGTATTCTCTGCTGAATCCGTAAAAACATCATTTTCTGATGTTTGATTTCTTTATTCTCACTCTCTGACAGTTTACATATTTATTTGCTTAGTCACTTGCCTTCATGACTGGAGGCATTAATCTTGCCTCATTTTATTTTTATACATTTATTTATACAAACTCCACTTGCTGCAGCCCACTTAGCACAGCACTTCATTAATATAATGCCTGTTTTTCCCTGGATGAAACTCATCAAAACCCTGACAGGACAAACACTTGTCAGGTCCTGAATCCATCTTCCTGAAATGCATTTGTCAGAGTGGCAAGGGAACATTTCTGCCACCTGGGAATTGCAACACAAACCCCTCCCTATTTTCCCTCTCCCTGTGGAAAATGAAGTCACGTTTTACATGCTGGAAGTGCACAGTTGCAAGCCAAATATTGTGGTGGGGGTTTATTTTACCAACAGAGGGCTTAGCTCCATACCTGAGGGAGCCCTGCAAAGCGCTCCCCGAGGAGCTGTTGATGTGTTTAAGTCTAAAACAGTTTATGGCGGTGGTTTTGTTCTGACACTGCTGACTAAAGTTACCCTTAGACATCCTGGAAATTCCCAAAGAGCACCAACAATAGGGATAATAATAACCTGGAGCGCTGAGCCTTGCCCAGTGTGGTGCTGGGAGGGAATCCTGTTCAGCTGGTGGGGATTTTCCATTTTTTTTTGCCCACTTTTATAGTTTCTAATATATATTTTTTTTAAGATTTTATTTTCCCAAGTATTTGAGGCTGATTTTAGAAACATTTAGCCCGTGAAAACCTCATAAGAGATGTGCTTTTCCAGCTTTGCCAGCTGATGTCCTCCACTGAGCCCAAAATCCTCCAAAATTCCATGTTCCTTGCCTTGGCTGAAGGAGAAAGATTTCAAATAACTCCAGGTATTTTGCCGGTGCCTTCAGCTCCAGGGGGTTGCCAGCCTGCCTGGAATGCTGTGTCCATTTATAGAGCGCTCCAGGATGCTCCCACCTGGAACAGCACAAACCTGAATGTTTATTCGTGATGGATCTGATTGTGAAATGAGGCAATTTTTGCTATTTTTGTACCAGTTTCCTTTGTCTCCCACCACACATTTGTAGTAGGAAAGGATGAACATTTTGTTCCTTACTTTACGTTTCCAGGCAAGGCTGATTAATTCTTACATATTTTTTGATAGGGCTGTATCACCATAGTAGCCTCAAAATAAGATTCTCCTCAATACAGATCTCAAAACCCTGATTTTTAAAGTTTAATAATGGAAAACTCATTGAGATTTTTGATATTTTTGGAGGATCCTCAAATGTCTGCCGACAACAAAAGTAATAGATGCAATTAAGCTACAGATTATTCCTACCAAGGTTTATTTTCTTCGAGTGAGAAATGTGTGAAATGGTGTGGAATCATTTTTATATTTATTTTTTTGAAAGGCGCTATAAAATCCAAGCTAAACAATAGAACCAGCTTGAGACGAGGCCAGCACAGAGCACTTCTACAACCCCAAAAAGGGACTGAAATTCATTCTTCAAGAAACCCAAACTCCTTCAACTGCTTTATTTTAACCAGAATTTCCCATTTCAGTGAGAGTTTTGTAACTGGTTGGAATTATCATCTTCCTAAGGCATTATTACCATTCCAGCTGCTGGGATGGATCCAGATGCATCCCTACTTCAGTTTTATTTTGGATAATTAGCCAGGGAGCTCTCCCTAATATTATTTCGGTATCTGGAGGCAGAGCAGCCACGTCTGCCCTGAAGGACAGGGAGGTTTCTTCAGCAGCTGCATGAAGAAAAAGCTTAAAATGTTCATTCCTTAAAATGTTCATTTCTTAAAATGCACATTCCTAGCAATGCTCATTCCTTAAAATGTTCATTCCTTAAATGCACATTCCTAACAATGCTAATTCCTAACAATGCTCATTCCTTAAAATGCTCATTCCTAACAATGCTAATTCCTAACAATGCTCATTCCTTAAAATGCTCATTCCTAACAATGCTAATTCCTAACAATGCTCATTCCTTAAAATGTTCATTCCTTAAAATGCTCATTCCTTAAAAAAATGCTCATTCCTTAAAATGTTCATTCCTAACAATGCTCATTCCTTAAAATGCTCATTCCTCCTCTGGTGCTGAACTTCTCCAGGCCCTTCAGCTGAGAATCAGAGAAATCTGGAGAGCAGACGGACCCAAACACTGAATTTTCGCCAACCCCACCTGCCCCTCCTTTCCCTGAGCTCCCAGCCAGGTCCTCTGCTCACAGCCCAACCCAAGGTGTTGTTGTGTGGGTTCCAGTAACTTTAGGGTGGAAATGAGGACCTGCCAACCCTTTTCCCCATGGGTATATTTATTTTCCAGCCCTGTTTTTCCTCCCCTGCCGTTGGGTGTAGCGCCCCAGCTGCCCCTGCTTGCTGGCAGGGTATTTTTATTCACTTATCTCCAACCCAGCAGTTATTTTTCCAGCAGGGTTTAGTTTCCAATTCCCTCTCCCTGACCCCCTGGGAAGAAGAGGGGGTCCTCTTTTCACCTCTGGTCCTTTCAGAGCCTCATCAGGGATGCTCTGACCTCTGTGGTTTGGAGAATCCATTTAGTTCCTTACTCCCTGAACATGTGATGATCTCTGCTGGTGTGGGACTTCATCTCTGACATCCCAGATTAAAGTAAGAGTGTCAAGATCACCAATTTATGTGATTTTCACCTCACAGTTTCCCTGGGATCTGGAAAGCACCCATGCTTTCCCAGTGACAGCATCAGTTTTACTTGATTTTATTAACCAGAAGCTGGTTTTCAGCTCACTGCTGCAATCATTAATTTGGATTAATGATACAATTCCTAACCTACCATTCCACCAATCCAGCACAGTTTGGAAGGGGCCAAAAGGACTCAGATTCCCATTTCTACCACAAAACTGATTTTACAACATTGACCATTTGTTTTCATTGCTTGTGAATCCAAGACAAGCTCTCCCTGTGCTGCAGCACTAAGTGGATGAACACAATGAACATCAGTGTTCAGAGCAGAAGCCCATAAGGACTGGACTTGAATATTTAATCTGCAAGGAGAATAAAATTGAAGGGGAAAAAGAAAAGTCCTGGTTGAAAAAAAAACAACTTATCTCTTGAGCAGAGAGATTTCTGATCAGATGAATTTCTGGGATGGGCAGGAGGATCAGAAGAGGAAATAACAAGCCAAAAGCAGACAGAGATTCAAATTCCCAATGGCCAAGGGGCTCTGGTGGCCACACACATCCCCAAAAACCAGCTTCTCTCACAGAGAACCACAGAGAACTCAACCAAAAGGTTTTGAACCAGCAAACCTCCCTTAAAGCTGGAAACAACCGTTTTAGTGAGCTTGGAAAAAAGAACCAGGAGCCCCAGAGGGAGAAGGACGGAGATGGGTTTGGAGGGGTCCTCGTGTCGGAGCTGCTGCGTTCCGTGGACGGTTCTGGGAGCGTTTTACAGCCACCCTTTCCCGTCCCCGTTCCCCTGACGCAGATTTAGGTGCCTCAGAAGTGGGCAGGCAGAGCTGAAATTTTTGGCTTCGGCTTTAAAGAGCAGAGAGATGGGGGAAGAGTCCCAAAAGCAGCTTCGGAGCATCTCAACAGAGGGCTGGGTGGGCACGGGGCTGGGAAGCACCTGTTGGGGGAGATTAGCAAAGAAACCTTTGAGGAGCAGAGGAATAACGCCCCCAGCACTGGAGAGAGACCATGGCAACCATAAAAATAACCTGGAAATAAAAAAATCCTCGACCCCTGTATGGGAAATTTATTTTAAAGCAGTTATTTTTGTGTTGTGTGTTTCCACTTCATCACTTGCAGCTTTGGGCAGGGGTTGAAACCCCCTTGCACCCACCCAGATTTCCTCTCCATTGTCCAGAGGTGCCTTCCTGGCCAAAAAACTGCTGGATTTCTCCATAAAAACAAGAGCCTGGACGCTCAGGTGAGCTTTTGTCTTCTTTTCTGCCTTCACTCGTGGCAGCAAGAGCTCTCGCACTGTGCTGCTCCTCCTCAGCAGGCACGTTCAGGAGTTGTCAAATAACAGCCCCCGCACGGCTCGCCCTCGCTGCACTTGGGGGAATCGGGGTTAAATGTATTCGTTTTCCAGCCGAATTCCCTCTCCAAGAAGATTCTGACTCAGAGGCATCAATCTCAACACAACTTGCACATCCAAAGCCTTTCCTGAGGTCACGGGGTCCCCGAGTATAAACTCTACAATCGTGGAATGGTTTGTGTTGGAAGGACCTTAAAGACCATCCAGTTCCACCCCCTGCCACGGGCAGGGACACTTCCCACTACCCCAGGCTGCTCCAAGCCCCGTCCCACCTGGCCTCGGACACTGCCAGGGATGGGGCAGCCATGGAATAACCTGTGCCAGGGTTATTTTTCTCCCACTGAAGGAGTGGTGTCCTGTACAAATACAAAGCGAATTTAGCTGCTGAAATCTCACAACAGTCTGGCTTTTATTGGCCTTCCTCCCCCTCTGCCCTGGCTCCCTCTCCCCCTGTATTTTAAGCAGCAGCTCCTTTATTTCTGTCCGTATTGGTACCTTATGCTCGGGCACTGTAAATACAGCAGACTCCACTTAGGGCTCCCGGATCTTCCCCCCCAATATTTTTAAGGAGAAAAGGTCAGAGTATTCCAGTGAACTGACGCACTCCGTCTAATTTATACAGCAAGAAGCTTAAAACTGTGCGTCATTTGACCATTTTCCATTTGTTCATGCTGAGATTAAGAGATGGGCTTATTGTTGAGCTTGTAGTTGAAATTACAACTAAGAGAAAAAAAGGGTTAGAGGGGATCAGTAGCTGCAGCTGGGCTGTGATTTACAGCTGCCCAGTCATGGCAGTGGAAATGAGAAAACTTGAAAAAAGCAGTTGGGAGGGACTGGGAGGAGCCGAGTGAGTAATTAAGCATTTCAAAGGTGAGTGTTTCCAAATAAAACAGGGGAGCCAGGGCTTGCTGGGAGCAGTAAGAGCTCATTTAATTGCCCCAAAGCATCTGTGACCAGGGAAGGGGCGCAGCTGGCTGAAAATCCCAGCCCCAACCTCGGGAATCAGCTGGAATAAAGGATTTTATTGAGGACTCAGCACATTTTGTACCAACCCCTCGCTGCTCTGCGCCTCTCGCGCGGCAGGAGTTCCACCCCCACCAGAGCTCCCTTCCCTCAGGTGCCTCTCCTGCTTTTCTTCCAATAAATTGGATGTTTTCACCACACAAATCGCAAATCTCACGTTGAATATTCCCAAATTTTGCAGTAGGACAGGCAAGTCCAGTTGAAAAGTGGAGCTGGTCGCTGCTTGCTCACCGTTTATCCCAGGAGGTTTTCGTGGTGGTTTTTGCACTTGTGCGCCCACCACCAAACCCTGGCCTGATAAATCCAACTGAAATTCGATGGAGTCACGGGAATTCCTACAGGAAACGCAGCTGAAGGTTTCGAAAAGCCCTTTCCAGGCTGGATCGGCAAACACCAGATTTTATCAGGCAAGAGAATCGAGGAGAATTCTCGCAATTGGGATTTCTTCCCGTATTCTATTCTGCGTATTCCACGAATCCCGAACTGATCTGTGTCTACACGACGCTGAGGAGAAAGGGAGCAGACTCGCCGGCTTCTTCTTGGAAGGACTGCTGCTGTCCATCGGATTTTCCATTTTCCTCTGGGGTGTTTTCACGGGGCTGCTGACAGATGGCTTTCCTGGGAAGGGGAAGAGAAGAACGTTGCCATCCCAGTGATGGATTTCCACGTGTGGCAAATCCCTAATTCCCCGGGATTCTGCTCAGGATAAATTGATGGATTTTTCGCCACCAAACATCCACCCTCCCTGGCGGAAAAAACCAAGAGATCTCACGTTTTGCAAACGCTCAAAAAAGGTGCAAACACACAAAGTTCTGGTGCCAAATGCTGCTTGGGACAGCCAGGGCAGTCATTTTGCTGTTTAGAGGAAGATTTATGGTGAAATATCCATTAACGAGCTTTATAACTCTGAAAAATACATGACATTTTCCAGAGCTGTATCATTCCTGACTGGAAGTACCAGAAAAATAGGAAAAATGTGGCTGCAGGAGGGACCAGAGCAGCAACTCAAACACGAGGGAGCTAAAGCAGGTCCCCTCAGCGGGAGGTTGCCAAAACAAGAGCCACGAGGCCAACCTGAAAAAGCAAATAAATTAAATATTGTTTCAAAATCTGTCAGGGAAGAGTTTGTCTGCAGTTACACCTCCTGCTCTTGCAGTTTTGTGGGGCCATCCACAATTTTCTCCTCTTTCTTCACGAGCTCTCCCTCAGCTCCGGTTTTAGGGGCTGCAAACCTGGCCAGGAGCCACCTGGGCCAATTAATATTTTAATGAGTTAATGAAACATCAGCTGTTATTTGGCTCCACCCGTGACACCCCGACAGAGGTGAGACACGACTGCCAGAGTTTTAGGGAATTCCTGGATTTGCCAGAGTTGAGATTCAGATTTGAATCTTCAAGATGCAGTGCCCAAACCTGGCTGTGAGAGCTGAGTGTGACATCACAAAGGAATGGGGCTTCACTCTGAACTCCAGTCCCAAGAAATGGATTCTGAATACCAATCCAGAGGAATGGGGCTTCACTCTGAACTCCAGTCCCAAGAAATGGATTCTGAATACCAATCCAGAGGAATGGGGCTTCACTCTGAACTCCAGTCCCAAGAAATGGATTCTGAATACCAATCCAGAGGAATGGGGCTTCACTCTGAACTCCAGTCCCAAGAAATGGATTCTGAATACCAATCCAGAGGAATGGGGCTTCGCTCTGAATCCCAATCCAAGGGAATGGGGCTTCACTCTGAATCTCAATCCAGAGGAATGGGGTTTCACTCTGAAGTGCAATCCAAAGGAATGGGATTTCACCCTGAATCCCACTGCGAAAGAATGGGGTTTCACTCTGAATCCCAATCCACGGGAATGGGGCTTCACTCTGAATTCCAGTCCAAAGAAATGGATTGTGAATTCCAACCAAAAGGAATGGGATTTCACCCTCAAACCCAATCCAAAGGAATGGGATTTCACCCTCAAACCCAATCCAAAGGAATGGGATTTCACCCTGAATCCCGGTCCAAGGGGTTTATGACACATTTCTGGTCCAGGACTTTGCTCCAGTGAAGTGTCCCAGGCTGAGCCTGACCAATTTGGGGCAGTCTCCCCCGAATCAGCCTGGGCTCAGCTCATTCCCTGGAAACCCCAAATCCTGCCCAGCCTCTGGGGCCAAATCCCTGTGCCAAACCAGCTCATCTTCACCTGCCGTGCTGGAGAAAACCTTTCCTGGTGCCCCGGCAGAGAAATCTGAACCCCTCATGCCCCAACAGCAACACAAGCATCAAAGCTGCTCTGCACAGAAGTGCGTTCCCATGAGTGGGGTTTTCCTTGGGTTCTGCCTGGAAAACCAGCCCGGATTTTGCTCCTTTCTAAGCAAAGTCACCGCAGAAATAATGCTGAGCCCTGGAGGTGCCCCACACCCACAGCAAAGACCTGATAATCCCCCGACCTCTGAGGTACGGAGGGAATTTTGTCCAAACCTGAAGTGGCCATCTGAGACAGACACAAATTATCATTGCTTAACAAAATTATAAACGATAACAGAATCAGGAATTATCCAGGAGAGCGTTTTTCTCCTGGAGCCCTGCAAGCGCTGGCAGAACAAGGAATTTTATCGAGGTATCTCCAGCATCCTCAGTGTTGCACCACTTGTGCTCCAGCTCAGAAATATGATGGGATCCCTCCTGAGAGCCACACTTGGAGCAGTTTTATTTCTGCTCCAAATGCACAGGTAGAACAAGGAGAAAATGAGGCAACTCAAAAGGAGGCTAAAAAATAAGAAAATTGGGATGGAGCAGCTCATTAATCAGCACCACGGATAAACCTGTGCCTGTTCAAAGCTGCTTTTTCCAACCTGAAGAAGGCGGCAGCGTCTCTGTCCTCGTGGTTATCCCCATCTCCAGGCCAAGTCCCAAACCTTCTGTCAGATATAAAAAGTTTCATGGAGCTTAAGAGGAAAATGCATTTAGCCCTGGCTGCACGAAGGCAAAGCAGATAAAGTTCAGTGCCTCAACTTGTGCAGGTTTCAGATGTAATTCTGACATGAAACACACTGTGCCAATTTTCCAGCTCCAGCAAACGTATTAAATGTCATTGTCTTTCTAAGAAGAAAGGATCTATTCTATTTTCTTTTTTTTTATGGACTGAGGAAGATTAGAGGTAATCTCACTAAATCCTCAATCGCCCCACAGGATAAGTTTTTTTGGACGTGGCCGTGCCATTCAGAACATCACATTCCGTAGCAGAGAGGACTTGGCTTCTCCCTCCCTGCTTCTTTCTGTGCCTCCCACCCCCCAGTAAGCCCAGTTTAAACCTGGCTTTGAACCCAGGGTGGCCACAGCCGTCCCGTTTTACTTTAAAACACTTCAGAAAGGCCAAATGCAAGAGGTTTCCTTCCTGCTTGGGCCGCTGGATAAAAAGCCAAGTTCAGCTTTGCCAAGTTGGATTCATTTCCCAGCTCCCCCTCTGCTCTCTCCCACCTCCCATTATTTAAAAGAAAAAAAAAAATCAAATTCAGACTCAGCCCCCAAACAAACAGGTATGGGGGAAAAAAAATTTAAAAAACCCTATTTGGCTTCATGAAATCCAGTTTTTTCAGGAAGCCTGACAAAGATAGAACTTGCTGGAAATGCCTGGATCAGGTGGCAGCACGGGGAATTCCGTGGGGGGCTCACTGGCTGTGTTGTCATCTGTCAAAAAGGAGGTGGCAGGAGTGGGGTTTGTGCCAGGTGAAGATTATTTCAGGCCTGGAGTTGCTGGGGACAAGTCAAAAACCGCAGCAGAGCCCTGCTGAGAGCTTGGATTAACGCAAGGAAACGAGGCCAATTGCTCCCTTGTCAGCCTTTCCCCATCCCAGGAACACCACAGGGACTCCTCTGGGATTTGGGGCCCAGAAAACTCGCAGGGACCTGGATTTCCCATAAAACCTCATTAGCTGCTCTCTCCTGCTCTGCTCAGTTTGGGTTTGGGTGGCTCCTGGAAGCAGCAGCGAAACGGGAGCTTGAACACAGATTTTCACCTCCCGAGGGACATTCCCACCTGGCCAGAGGCACCTGTTGGAGGGATTTGGGAAGAGAACAAAGCTCCACCCCAGAATGGTCCCCTGCACTCACCCCATGGGGGATTGAAAGGCTCGAGGTGGTTTTAGGAGAGCTCCAGGGCAGGCTCAGCCTCTGCCAGGATGAGAATCTGCTGCGAGATGAAACCTGTCAGTGCAAAAGGCTCCGCAAACCCAGAGCGTCCATAACGGAGCACGCCAAAAATGCCCAAAAATGACACTCTTAGGGAATGAAACACACCAAGGCAAGGGTGGAGCCGAAGTCGTGGCCTTTTCCACCAGTTTTCCTTTGAAGAGAAATCCCAGCATTTATTTCCAAGCTCTGCTAAAAAGACTGCTCTAAAATTGAGCAGGAGGGAGAAATTCTGGAGAAAAAGGATTTATTTTTCCTAGAATTTTCTCACTCAAGGGGATTCAATCCTGGCAATCTGTGACATCCGTGGAGGCACCATTGTTGCCTGTAATTTTTTAATAAAAGAGCAATCTTGGATGCACAAACAGTATTTAATGCAAAGGGTTTCAAAGCAGAAGGGCCAAATTCTGCCCTCCCACCTTTACCATGAAATGTCATTCCTGGAAGTTTCACGTGAAACTTGAATTTCTGAGCTCAGCTTTGCATTTTTCTCCAAGGGTCCAGAAGTTCCTCTTTGAACAGGTGGGATGTTTACCTGGCACAATTACTCCTGAGTNTAATTAGGAAGACCCCAATTATCCTAAAGCGGTGCAGAAGGGCCAAATTCTGCCCTCCCACCTTTACCATGCAAAGTCATTCCTGGGAGTTTCAAGTGAAACTTGAATTTCTGAACTCAGCTTTGCATTTTTCCCCAAGGGTCCAGAAGTTCCTCTTTGAACAGGTGGGAGGTTTAGCTGGCACAATTACTCCTGAGTTCTAATTAGGAATTAATGACTCCGACGATCCTAAAGCGGTGCTAATGCCACGGTTTGGGAGCCTGGCACCAAATCCAGGCACTCCCCTCACCAAAATGCACCCAGCACTCCAGAGCCATCTCTAATAATTTCAGCCAGCAAGCTGCAAAGTCAATTTTGATGATTTAATTGGAAATGATGTTTAATAGGAGGCTGTTTCTGCAATTGCCATTAAAGCCAAATGTCCCTTTTGCTTTCTGTAAGCCAGGCCTTTTGCTAATGGTGTTCCCTTGGTTTACTGGCTTTTTATCAGTTGGATTTTTATGAGGCTCAGAGGGCCCAATTTGCTGTTCCCAGGTATTTCAAACAGAACACGCTGTTCATTGTTCAAAAGTAATATTATTAGAAATGGGGCTGAAAACATTGTGTTACCTTTTTTCCTTTTTTTTTTCTTTTTTCCCAGAATTAGAGGCTTCAAGTTGTCTGAATCTGATATTATTCAACAGCTTTTAAAACTTTAAAAAGACAAGAGGCGTTTAATGGAAACCTGTTTTCAGATTCCAGGGCGGTTCTGGCTCCAAAATACAGCATCCTCCGCTCTGATCCATCCCTGGATGGATCAAAAGGGATCCCTGGATGGATCAAAAGGGATCCCTGGATGGATCATCCCTCCCACACCAAAACCCAGCCCCTGCTTCGTGTCACCCCTGGCACCCCCAGGAGGGGCAGGGGGAAAGGAATCCCTGCAGAGTGGGGAATCCTAAAATATCCTGAGCTGGGTTGATCCACGAGGATCATCGAAGCCCAGTTCCTGCCCAGGACACCCCCCAAAATCCCACCTGCAGCTGTAAAAGGGGCATCACCTCTGAAATTAGTGATACCTCACCTCCCTTAACATTTTGGGCAATAATTGCTGCCAGCCTGGAGAAAAAGAATTCCTGCCTCTACATTTCAGCTGCAGATTGGCAGCGGGTGATGGCAACTGGGAAAAGTCCCTTTATTTCCCATATTTCCCACCCAATCCTGGCACAGGCTGGGATTTCTCCCCTTGTTGCACTGGAGCCTTTGCTTTTCTCAAAGGGGGGATTCGTTTTCCCTCTGAGCTGTGGTCCAGTTAAACCAGAGGAACACGGGGAGTGCATTCCCAGCCATCAGGCAGGGGAGGGAAACGAGAGAAATCCCAGGGAGAGCTGCAAGGAGGAAAATTCCCTCACAGCTGCACTCCATCCTGCGCTGGCAGGTGTTCGGTTGCCGCAACATTCCCCGAATTTGTGATCTCCTGGTGCCCAGCCCCGCAGCTCCCCGACAGATCTCAGGGGGGCTGGCAGGGGTCTCATCGCCAGGAGCATTTTCCCCTCTCCAAAACTGAAGCCAATCAATTCCTGCATTCCCTGCTCCATCCCAGCGATTCCAGGCCCACCTGAGCCGCTGCTTTGTGGCTTTTCCACTCTCCAATCCTTCTCTTCCAGCTGGCATTTCTTGCCTCATCCCAATATTTGCTCCCACAGATTATTTCGACGGCCTGAGTGCTTCAAGGGGCTTTGCTCAGGTGGGTGCAGCTGGGATTTGTTTTTGGCTCCTGCTTTAGGAAATCCAGAACTGAACAGGAGAGGAAAAAAAAAACCAAAAAAATCCTTAATGCTGAATGCACCTGATTTTTGCTGCAATTTCTGCCTTGGTAACACATTTTGCCTTTTGCTGTCGGAGAGAAAATGTGGATTATTGGGGAAAGAAAAGGAAACAAAGAAAAGGAGCAAAATTTTGTGCCTCGTGTCCATCATTCCCACAGCTGTCTTGGGGACAGTCACTGCCTCCGTGCTTGGTCAGCAAGGACAGCAAAGTGGGGGTGAATAATCAGCCCCACTAATTCAAATAATCCCAATTCCCCTCTCCAAGTGTGGCCCCATGACTCAGGCCCTGTGCAGAGCCAGAATTTTGGGCCGTTTCAGGATTAAGGTTGAAAAAGACGCCAAAAGTTGGAATCCTGCTCGGCACTGAACTGAAATCTCAGCAAAAAAGCTGCTTTAAGAGATCCATGGCTGCATTCCTATTTATCTTTCTTTTTTATTAAAAAATCCAACTAATAAAATAAAAGGCAGCTCTAAGAGACTTTAAGCAGAGGAGAGGAAGCTGAATTCAGCCACTGCTGCCCAAAGTGATGAGATCTTTGGAAGAGAATCCCAGATGTCAGCAAAAACTCATTTGCCCAGTCCAAGTGAGAAAGCAATTTTTCCTTTTTTTTTTTTTTCTTTTTTTTTTCAGAATAAAAACAAGCCCAGGATGGCAAGATTGTGTAGGAGAGAGAGAAAACCCAACAGAAAAAGGAGACAAAAATAAGATTGTGAGGATGGAGGGGAAAAGGTGGCAGCAGGTAAGGAACTGAGAGTGGAAGAATTACAGCTTGGGAAAACAGGAGCTGGGATAAAACTCCGTGTGCTGGAATCAGAGTAAAATTTGGGGAGAACAAGGGAAAGGTGAACTCTGATAAATGCTCTGGGTTTTGTTCCATCTCCCTTCTTTGCCACTCACATGAACACTTTTTTAAGGAGAGCTCAGGCAGCAAATTCCAGCTGGGATCCGACTCACCAGGGCCTTATGGAAAAAGGCGGAGTGTGTTCCCAGGTTCCTCCAGGTGAATTCCACGCTCCTCAGGGGTTTTTCCACAGGAGCTCCCGCTCAGGTGCGTTCTGAGCTCAGCCTCCCGGAGCTGTCCGTGCTGGAGGCTCTGGCAGCAGCTTTAACGTGGATTTTCTCTCCTCTCGGCTGCGGGAGTGGCCAGGATGTGCTGCTCAGGAGAAATCCAGGCTCTCGGCGTCCACTCTTGAGGGGGTTTTCCACCCCCAAATCCCCCCCAAATCCCATCCCAGCTTGGGGAACTGCACTCCCAAATCCCACCCTGTTCCCATCCTGGATTTGGGACCAGCATCCCCAAATCCCATCCCAATCCCATCCCGGATTTGAGAACAGCACTCTCAAATCCCACCCTGTTCCCATCCTAGATTTGGGACCAGCATCCCCAAATCCTACCCTCATTCCCATCCCAGATTCAGGACCAGCACCCCCAAACCCCACCCCAATCCCCCCCCAGTTTGGGCATCCGCACCCTGAAATCCCACCCTGTTCCCATCCTAGATTTGGGACCAGCATCCCCAAATCCTACCCTCATTCCTATCCCAGTTGCAGGACCCGCTCCCCCAAAACCCACCCCAATCCCACCCCCGCTTGGGGATCAGCACCCTGAAATCCCCCCCTGTTCCCATCCCAGGTTGGGGACCAGCTCCCTGAAACCCCACCCCAATCCCACCCCAGCTTGGGGAACAGCCCAGATGTTCCCAGCACAGCACAGGGCAGGGCCCCACGTGCCCCAAATCTGGGTGACAGTAGGACTGGGCTTATCCTGGGCCACTTCTGAACCCTAAACCCAAATCCGGTCCCTGCAGCTCGTTAGAGGCTCGGGAGCTCAATGGTTTGAGCCACTCTGGAAGCTCAGCAGCAGAACTTTTCCTCCAGGATCCCTCCGGTGCAGGATTGGGGGTGAGCAGCAGCATTAAACCGAGCCACAGATGGAGTAAAGCACCAAAAAATCAATTAAAAATTTACTTTTCAAATTACCCTGCTCGTGCAGGTGGAGGGGGAGGAAGGGCCGTTGGGTTTTGGTGCGTTTTGGGTTATTTCTGGGAAAGATGAAAGCTGGGCTGCCCCTGCTGCGGTCCCTTTACAAATCCCCGCCCTGAGCCCCGCTCTGCTCCAACATTTTGGGTCCAGAATGTGCTGCTCAAGGGAAACCCGGGCTCTCAGCCCCCAGCCTTGAGGGGCACGAGGCTTTTCCACACCCGCATTCCAGGCAGGGACAGGAAGAAGCCGTGAGAGGGACAAAAATCAGCTTCCCCGCAGCCGAGAGGAGAGAAAATCCACGTTAAAGCTGCTGCCAGAGCCTCCAGCACGGACAGCTCCGGGAGGCTGAGCTCAGAACGCACCTGAGCGGGAGCTCCTGTGGAAAAACCCCTGAGGAGCGTGGAATTCACCTGGAGGAACCTGGGAACACACTCCGCCTTTTTCCATAAGGCCCTGGTGAGTTGGGTCCCCGTGACAAATCCCGCTCAGTTCCGGCTGGGAATGCCTCAGAGAGGATCAGCGGTGAGCCGTGGTTCAGCAAAACCGTGTCAGAAAACGCCTCCATCCCTCACTCCAGAGCCAGTCCTGGAGCCTTCCAGTGCCCGGGTGGAATATTTGCATCCCTGTGGAAGAATATCCCAGTTTAACTGCTCAGGGATGCTGCACTCATCCCAGTTCCACTCCTGAACCCTCCACTGCTTTAAAATCTCACAGACTCCCACCTGTGGAGACGCTCAGTGAGAATTCGATGAGGGGCAGCAATAACAAAGCAGTGAGAGCAACAATTTCGATATTTGGTCACGGAAGAAAAGCTCATATTCCAAAAAAACCCCAAGAAACCACTTGGAAAGGAACACTCAGCCCCTCCAAGCAGAGCAGCACGAGCTACTCCCTGTTTGGAGCCACCCTGACTGCTCAAACCAAGGCAGAAAATGCTGATTTTCCATTCTCATTTTGGTGCTGTTTTGGTCTGGTATCAGTTAGGGAAGAAGCTTTAAGAAAATAAACCAAAACCAAGTCAAAAATCCATTTTAACCTTCAAAACCGGCAACAACCCTCCAGAGCAGTCAGCTGGCCACAAGCCTACTATTAAATTAATAATTATAAATCCCAGGATAATTTGTCTGGCAGAGTCTCAGATGTTGTTTTTACTTAGATCTGAGTTACTGCACGGCCGAGGAACCCAAATCTTCTCCCAGCAGATAAAAATTCACAGCTAATTTCACCTTGAGGAAGGGGGAGGAGAAGAAGAATCCCCTGTAAGCTGTTCATAGGAATGCAGGGTGGGGGTGGAAACCAAGGACGGGGTGGTAATTTTAGGAATAAATATAAATGAATCGCTTTTCAGGAGTCAGCCACGGGTTCCTTCGCTGGGAAAATTACAGATTGAGAGTCAGCAAATGGGTGTTGGTGTGAGGAGAGAAAAAAGAGCTGAAGATGCCTCGATGACCGCTGCAGCCATCCCAAATGAGCTCATTTTCAACACTCTGAAGCAAGTTTTGTTTTCTCCCCGCCACAGCAATGAATCCCAATAAAGAGAGCGAATGCAACAGCTGCAGGCAGAGCTCAGGGAACGCTCCACACCCCCATCAATATTTTATTGAGGCAGAATTGCTGTTTCATTCAGGAAATTATTTGATACCATCAAGGGCTGAATAAGAGTTGGAAGTGGAGACAGAGCTGGGCAAGCCAAGCAATTACTCTGTCAGGAGCGGCTCTCATCATCCCACAGAACTTTACAAATTGCTCCTTCTGTTTGTACATTTACTAATTTAACACTAAAAAAGGGCTCTGAGCCTCCCTCCCTGCAGAAGTTCTTCCCTGCCAGGTTGTCAGAGCAGGCTGGGGGATTTCAGCAGCCTCTGGAACCGCAGGAGGAGCAAATTTAAACTCCTTCAGCAGCTTTTTACCTCACCCTCAGTGATAAAGCAACGATCATTTTATCAACTGATCTCCAGCAGAATCGTTCCAGACCCCTCATGCGGCTGCTCCTCAGCCCACTTTATTGCACCAATTTTCAGAGGTTTTCCCTCACTTTTGGCTCTTGCCTGCAGGTGACCTCAGCCTTTTGGGAGGGCTTTGGTAGAGCAAGTCCCTGTCCTGCTTCCACAAAGGATTTTCCTGCTCAGTCGGGGCAGGAGTGGCTGAATTCACCTTCCTCTCCTGCGCTTAAAGTCTGTTAAAGCTGCCTTTTATATTATTAGTTGGATTTCTTTATTATTATTTTTAATATAAAAATTATGTAATTTTTATTATAAAAATCAATGTTTTAATTTTTATAAATTG
>VWPU01008757.1:0-67399 GCA_013398955.1 Callaeas wilsoni
GGGGAGGGGGGGGAACCGGGTCAGGTTAGGGGGGGCTCGGCTTTGCCCCCCCCAGCTCAGCGAGCAGAGCACCCCATCTCCGGTCCCCCACCCCTCCCCACTCCGCACCCCAAAGCTGCCGCAACCCCCCCCCAGTGCCTGCAGGGCGGCCGGGGGAGCGCCCAGCCGACGGGGGCGGGTCCCCCTCCTCTTCCTCCTCCTCCTCCTCTTCCTCCTCGGGAGCCGCGAGCGGGGGGAGCGGAGCACGTGGAACCCCCTCCCGGAGGCAAAAACAGCCCCGATGTGCCGATGGAGGATGATGCTGCAGGGTGCGGGTCGCCAGCCCCCCCCCCGCAGGAGAAGAAAAATCAGAATTCCAAGCGCTATTCTTCCAAAGGGAAAAAAAAATGGTGGGGGAGCGGGGGGGGGAAGCAGAAAAAAAAAAAAAGCTGAATTAACGCGCTCCCCCCGAGGAAAAAGATAAACAGGCGATAAAAAAGAAAATAGAAAACAACAAGAACGTAAGAAAAAAACCACAACCCAGAGCCGGGTGAATAATTAATCCCAGGCGGATGCGATTAATCAGCGGCAGGAGCAGCTCGGCGGCGGAGTCCCCGCATCCGAAGGCAAAGTTTGGGGGGGGGGACACCCCGGGGCTCAGCGCTGGCAGCGGGGGGACCCCGCCAGGAGCGGTCCAAGGAGGGGGTCCCCGCCTCCTCCGCGTCAAAGAGGGGGTGCCCCCCCTGCTGCTCGCAGATGGATGGAGAGAGGGGGTGCCGGAGGCTCGCGCAGTTGAGGGGGGCTCTGCCGCGGGCCCCCCCGCCTGTGCCGGGCCGGGCTGGGCGCTCCGGTGCCCGCTTGCCCGGCCCGAGCCGCATCGGGCTCCGCTGGGTGCCAGCGAGAGGAGGGCGGCAGGGGGAGGCGCCTTCCTCCTCCTCCTCCTCCTCTTCCTCCTCCTCCTTCTCTTCGCAGCCCCCACCTGCCGCTTCCCGAGCCCCCCAGCGAATTCCCAGCCGCCCCCCATCCCGAACACCCCGGGGTGCGGCGGGGGGTGCCCGGCCCTGCCCTGGGGGCCACCGCTGCCATGCAAAGGGGTCGCCAGAGCTGGAGGGGTTAAGACCCCTCCTGGGCAAGGGGAAGCGCGGACGGGAGCAGCCGAGTTCGGTCACTTCTCGCCACCCTGGGGGTCCCGGTGCCACCCCTGCTGGGAGCAGGGTCCCTCTGTGCCACCCGCGGGGATCAGCCTCGTCTCGCCCTTCCTGCAGGGCCCCGCACAGGCTGGGGGTATTTGGGATCCCCTGGGGTGGGCGCCAGTCACCCCCTCCCTCCTGTCCCTCCCTCGAGGGCTGCGCTGTCCCCTGCACATCTCCGCACATCCCGGGATCATCTCCTACAGGGCCTGGAGATGCTTCCACCATGGCTGGGGAGGGATCCCCTCATCCCGGCTTGCTGGAGCCATGGGAGAGTTGGGGGTTATTTTGGGCAGCAGCACTCCTGGGAATGCCGCACTCCCCAGCGGGATTGTGTGAGCATTTGGGGGCTGAGACCCCATTCCCAGCCATTCCCTACATTCCCACCACGGCTGGCTGGGTTTCCCTGCCCACACCAACCCCGGGTGCCTTCCCTGTCCCTGCTCTGCTTCCATTGCCCCGTCTCCCGTCCGCAGGAAACACCGGCCAGCACGCTCCTCCTGGCAGCCTCATTTACAGTGGAAGTGCATAAGACATCTCCATTAACGCCAAAATAATTCACGGCAATTAATGGGATTGACCTTGAGCAGTGACAGGAGCTGGAGATGCCCCCGGGAAGAGGCAGCCCGGCAGTGCCGAGGGGGAGGATGGATCTCCCCGAGGGTCCCCAGCACCTTTGGGTGCTGCTGGCAGCGCTTTGGAAACGAGAGGAATGGCAGGAGCAGGGTGAGGAAGAGGAGGGAGATGGGATGTGCCCCAAACCCCGCCACCTGGAATTCTGCAGGAACGGCCGAGCACTGTTTGGGAGCGGCCCCACAGCTGCCCAGGCGCTCGCTGCTTGTTTCCATAAAAATCCCATGATTTATAAGCCAATCTCCCAATTGCTTCAGGAGGGGAGGGCTGACTCCCGGCCTGAATCCCCAGGGATGGCACAGCCTTAGATGGAGCCAGGCGGTGCCCAGCCTATGATCTGCCCCTGCCCAGGTGGGGCAAAGCCTCAGTTTCCCCACCCCAGAACGAGCCCGGGCACTGGGAAACGGGGGGTGATGGCGCGACCACGCCCCATCCTTCCCGTCTTGGGATCCTTTTCCCACTGATGGATGAGGGCTTTTAAAGAGGGATGTTTGGGTGCAATCCCTCCTGCGTTCCCGCGGCGCCTCTGGCAGGTTCTTGGCACCGCTGCTGGGAGATTTTTCAGCCGTTCCAGAAAGGAGTATTTTTACCCCAGCTGGATTTTATTTATGACTCCGGCGCTGGCGGGAGGAGGGGGCTGGGGTGGGCAGGAGCCTGGGCTGTGATCTCCCTTTCCCGAGCGAGGAGCGAAGCCACGGGGAGATGCCGGAGATAAATCCCGTCATTTCTGCAGGAGCTGAGGCAGGGAAGGGCAGAACGCGGCCCCAGCACCGCGTCCCACCTTGTCCTCGTGGGCAGCCACCTGAGCAACTCCTGGATGGATTTTCCAAGGAGTTATCCCAAAAAGCGCTCAGGGATGTCCGGGCAGGATTGGGTCTGGCTTCCCAAATCACCGCTGGGCATCTCGGGGGCAGCAGCTCCGTCCCGCTCACCCCGGCGGCGTTGGCTTCGCTCCCAAAATCGCCACATCCACCCCATCGCCACAGGCCCTGCGCAGAGCAGGATTTTATGGGCTGGAGGCGCTTCCCACGTGGATAAACCCCGGTTGTGGGAGCCAGGTCGGGATTCGGCGCCAGGTCGGGCAGAGAGCACGGCAGCGCCGGGACAGCCCGGCCTCTGCCGGTAATCCCTGGCCGGCGTTTCACCTGCCGCTAATCCCGGGCCAGCACTAATCGCTGGGATAACAGCGCGCTAATCACCCGATCCAGCCCTAATCCCTGTGGGATCCTCTCCGGAGGTGTCGCGGCCGCCCAGGGCTGCTGCCGGGGGACCCCCGGAGATGGCACCGGGAGGGAGCCGCTTCCCGGTTTCCTGGGGAAACTGAGGCACGCACAGGGCCGGTGCCCCCGGGCACAGCTGAGCTCTCCCCAAGATCCATGGATCCATCTGATCATCCCAGATCAGATGGATCCATGACGAGCAGGGAGAGCTCCTGGCGTGCAAACTCCTCCTCTGGATGCATTATAACACCCCCAAACCCCATTTTGAGGAGGCTTTACCGAAAAGCCAAGAGCCAGCACTGAGCTTTGCACCTGGAGTTGTTATTTTTCACCCCAAGGACCCTCCAAAGAAGATAAATCCTCTGTAAACCAGAAAGAATTAATCCAAACCAGCCCTGGGGACACCCCAGGAGAGCGAAAGCCTCGCTCCAAGCCTCCGGTTCTCCCATTATTTTCCAATAATCCAGGCAGGGAAGTTCCTTGTTAGTGGCTGGAGCATCCCAGCCCAGCCCCACAGCTAATCCTGGGTGGGAGCTGAACCTGGAACGTGATTAAAAATACATCTCAATTCCCTCCCTTCCAGAGCAGTGCCCGAAATCCATTTGTATCCTCAGCCTTTCCTTCTATGGCTCTGATAATGACAGAAATAGAGAAATCCCGTAATTGCCATAAATTCATTTTATGTTCTTTCTAAGGAGATGGGGGGGGGGGGGAAAAAAAAAGCCTTTTATTGGAATTAATTGTCCAGCTGGATTCATGGTTCGTTTTGTGGATCCATGGCTCTGTCACGGGTCCCAAAGGCCATCCCAAGGTTCTCCTTCCTCCCAGGAAAATGGGTGGGAAAAGCCAAAAAAAAAAGGCTGAAATATTTCACTCCCGAGCTGCTGCAGGTCCTGAGCACATCCCAGCAAATTGGTCCGACTTTTGGGTGCCCCGAAGAGTGCAAAGGCACATTAGATATTGAATGCAATATTTATAATATTAAAATGAATATTTTAATAGCCCCATAAAAGTAGCGGAAGGAAGAAGCAAAGCAGTGGCGCCAAAGCCGCTCCTTCCTGCGAGATAAAAATGTTTCATTTCAGTTTTACTGTTTGGATTCGTCCCTGCCTCGACTTTTAAGTTCCTTTAAAATATTAATTTTGAGGTATAACATAGAAATTTAATATTTTAGCTGATTTAACAAGTCAATATTATCAAAGTCGGGGGGTTGGGGACGTGAAAGGGCCTCAGAGGGGAACATCTCAATAGACCAGCAGTGATATTATTCCCCCTTTCCTTCCAAAAAATTTTAATCCATGGGGAAATTTCTCTGCTTTTACCTCTCTTTTTGAGAGGCAAAAAAAAAGCCAAGAATGGATTGCCCGATGTTTAAATCCCTGTGTCCAGGGGCTGGGCTGTGTTTTGCGCGCATCCAGAACTCCCTGGGGGAAACAGAGCATCCCAACATCCCCAAAACCCAGGGAATGGATGAACACCCCCTTCCTCCAGCACCAGGGAGTCAAAGAACCTCATTACAGCAGCTCGTTAGGAGGCTTGGTTATCTCGGCAGCCAGAGAGGCCACGGAGAGAGCTTCTTTTCTTGGCTTGCTGCTTGTTTTGGGAGCTTTGGAGTTGGATTTAAGCACTAGATGAGTCCAAAAGCAGCACCTCTGAAATCAGGGCTGGGCTGGCCGTGGGCATTTTCAGGTGAGGAGCAGAACATCATTTTATCCTCATTTTGGAGAGGCTGAGGGGATGTGCAGCACAGCGAGGACCCGCCCATCATTCCATCCTCATTTTGGAGGGGCGGAGGGGATTTGCATCACAGCCAGGACCAGCCGATCATTTTATCCTCATTTTGGAGAGGCTGAGGGGATTTGCAGCACGGTGAGGACCAGCCCATCATTTTATCCTCATTTTGGAGGGGCTGAGGGGCTTTGCATCACAGCCAGGACCAGCCGATCATTTTATCCTCATTTTGGAGGGGCTGAGGGGCTTTGCATCACAGCCAGGACCAGCCGATCATTTTATCCTCATTTTGGAGGGGCTGAGGGGATTTGCATCACAGCCAGGACCAGCCCATCATTTCATCCTCATTTTGGAGGGGCTGAGGGGATTTGCAGCACCTAAAACAGGCTCTTGAAGTGAGCAAGGCCTAGCAGATGCTGATAAAACCCACAAGCAACAGGTCCTGCCATAAACAAAGCTCATTTTGCATCCTGACCCTGGGTTTTTCGTGAGGGCTGGATCCCAAACACGCAAACATATAAAAATTGAAGAATTCCTTCTTTTCCAGCCCCGCTCCACACCCTGTGCAGGCTGGGAGCTTGCAGGGGGACAGGAGGGCAGCTGGAGGTGTCCCCAGCAGCATCAAGGGACACCCGACTGTCCCCACTCCCCTTCCCACTCCATCCCCACCTCTTCCCTGCCCCTCCGGCCCAGATGGGAACACAGAGAGGGAAAAGCACTTCCGACGAGCCCCCATTTGCTTCGGTTTCCCGGTTGCCCCCTCGCTTGGCTTTTCCAGGCAGGTTTTCCAGAGGCTTTTAGGATCAGGAGGGACCAAAGAGCTCCTGGCCAGCCCCCCTCCGGTGAGTGCTCCAAGCCATTTTCTCCACCCTCCTCCAGCTTCCCGGCTGGGATGCTCCGGGCTGGAGCAGATTCCAGGTAATTCTGGGCAGTGGAGAAGTCGAGCTGGAGGTTTGCAGGGTGAGGGGAAGGGCACAGGAATGTTCCGGGCAGCCTCAAATCAGGCAAGGTGTGCTCAGGGGTTTGCACCCACCTCAGCATCCCGGAACTCCTTCCCAGGGAAGGGCTGGGCATCTCCAGCATGGATTCATCTGGGAATTGCATCGGAATTTCCTCAGCCCTGTGCTCGCTGCATCCCAATCCATCCCTCCCTCCTCTCCTGTCTCTCCCCACGGCCACTGTCACCTTTCCAGCTGGGACCCCCATTCCAGGGGTTCCAGAGCTCCTTCTCCCCCTGCCTTGGCACCTCCTGGCCGGGGCTGAGCCCATCCCCTCCTTTCCCCCTTCCCTGGACCTGTCCCAGCTCTACTTTTCCATCTGGGACAGAGACGGCCGAGCATCCCACAGCCTGGTGTGGTTTTGGGGTGCCTTGGGATCAGTTTGCTCCTGGCCACGGGGTGGTGGCAGCTCTCGGGGTCCCACCAGCCCCGTGAGTGTCCCCTATGGCAGAGTGGCCCCAAATGGACTCCTCCCCGTGGGGGACACGGCCAAGGCAGAGGGGACGCTTTTGGATGGAGCAGCTCACAAGGGACATCCTCCCTGCCATGGTGACCCTCACCACCTCCCTGAAGGCAAAGGGCCTTTGCCAGCCCCTGCATCCCACCAGGATGGAGTGTCCAGACCCTCTGCCAGCCCCTGTAGGCCATGGAGAGCCGGGGGGTGAGGGGGGAGCAGCTCCACGGTTATTTTTTGTAGACACTGAGCAGAACCCCAACAGCAGCAGGAGGGGGGGAAGTTCCCACTCTCCCTCCGTGCCTCTTCCCATGGGATGTGGTTTAACACCGACGCTTCCCGAGGGAATCTCCCTCCACGGCTGGCAGAGAGAGCAAGGAGGGATCGAGGCCGTCCCAAATTCCCCGGCCCCGAAGCTGTGCCGCGGGCAGACGGGGCAGTGCCCGGGGCAGTGCCCGGGGCAGTGCCCGCTGCAGAGCCCGGCACTGCCCAGCAGGCTCGGGAGGCGAAAGCGGAGCCCGGCTTTTATCCCGGAGCTCCGCCCCAGCGCCTGCCCGGCTGCCGTGTCCAGCGGGACAAGGATGGACCAGCTGCTAAATCGGCTGGGTCAGCCTAATGGGCACCCCAGTAATGGCCAGGGGCTCCTGGGGCTGCGGGGTCCCAGCTGGAGCAGGATCCAGTGGAACCCTTCCCTTCCTGCCATTAGCAGCTCCCAGCTGGGATTTTGGGCTGTTCCCATCCCTCCTGGAGGGGCAGAACCCCCCTGGAAAGACCATTTAGGACCATGAATTTTTCAGGAGCTCGTTTAGCAGCGAACATCTTCCCAGCTGGTTCTGGGCAAAGCGGATTAACCCCTTGAGGTGGGGATGGAGGAGGCAGATCCCCAGTGGGAATGGGGCTGCTGGGATCCGGGGGTGGGAAAGGCAGAATTAGGAGCAGGGGATGGGTTTGGTTCCTTGTTTTCCTCTCCAGGACCAACAGCAACCGGGCTGGAGCCGGCAGGGAGCGGCAGCAGGAGCCTCTGGAGCAGCAGGAATTGGGTCTCACCCAAAATATCCCTGAAACCGGCAGGAAAACCCCTCACGGCGCACCTGGGAGGAAAAACCTGCCGGGAAATCCACGCGAAGGGCTTTGCCTGCATCCCGCATCACCTGCTCGGAGCCTCTGGGATCACAGGCAACCCCGGATCCGACGGGAAGGAGCCACCGGCAGGACTGGGAGGCGTCGGGGGAAATTGCATTTGAACCACAGCCAGTGCTGGAGTCTCGAATAATTATAGCAGCGGGGTCAAAAGAGCCTCCTGCAACATCATTTCCCTGCTCAATAGGCAGCAGCTGCTTAAAACAAAACAAAGCCCCCAGAAAGTCCACGCAAGGGAAGGGTGAAGAATGGCCAGGAGAGAGGGAGCATTCTCCAGTGGGATCACGGCTGGGCTGTCTCGGGGAAGGAATCCAGATTTTCTGGCAAACTCTGCTGTTTAAGGTTTCTAGCAAAGATTTCTCTCAGAGCTCGGTGGTTTTTCAGTAAAACCCCCCTGCCCTTGGTGGTGTGCGGCCAAAAATGATCCAGGGTTTGGCTACAGGTGGGCACAGCTCAGTTAAAGCCCCCGGTGCCTTTGGTGAGTGTCTGATTGATCCTTTACATCGATCCGCTAATGGGGCTGCCTGCGGGGAAGGGACTTTCTGATGTCTTCAACCCTTTTTGGCCCTCTGGGAGCAGGGGGAGCCTCTGCTGGCTCATCCCGTCCTCCCTCATCTTCCTCCCCCGGAGCTGGGAGCGCAGAGGGTCCCCACAGCCGCATTTCTGCACTCTGGGATTAGGATCTGCAAAGTCAACCAGCCTCCGAGGGCTCTGCCAGAGGCTGGCGAAAGGACTGAGGCGCTGTCACCGACGTCCAGGGTGTCCTTTGTCACCTCCCTTCGCTCTACACCCTGGAACAGACCAAAATCCCATAAATTAGAAGCCAAACACCCTCAAATAGACCAAAATCCCTCAAATTCCAAACCAAACACCCTGGAACAGACCAAAATCCCACAAATTTGAAGCCAAACACCCTGGAATAGACCAAAATCTCACAAATTCCAAACCGAACACCCTGGAATAGACCAAAATCCCTTAAATTCAAAACCAAACACCCTGGAACAGACCATAATCACACAAATTCAAAACCAAACACCCTGGAATAGACCAAAATCCCTCAAATTCAAAACCAAACACCCTGGAACAGACCAAAATCCCACAAATTTGAAGCCAAACACCCTGGAACAGACCAAAATCCCACAAATTTGAAGCCAAACACCATGGAACAGACCATAATCACACAAATTCAAAACCAAACACCCTGGAACAAACCAAAATCCCACAAATTCCAAGCCAAACACCCTGGAACAGACCATAATCACACAAAATCAAAACCAAACACCCTGGAACAGACCATAATCACACAAATTCCAAACCAAACACTCTGGAACAGATGAAAATCCCACAAATTCCAAGCCAAACCCTCTGGAATGGCCGAACAATCTGATCCCAGAGCAGCTGCCCAGGTGAGGGATGGCAGAGAAGAGCCTGGATCCACAGAGGGGAAAATTCCGGGGAGGAATATTGAACCTCAGAGCCGATGGATTGGAGTTTGATCAGCAACTCTGGATGGCAATGGATTTTTGTAATATCCCGGCGTCATTCCTGGGGAAAATGTGAGGATGCCAAGTGGTTTTAGGCTCCTTAAAAGCATTTTCCAGCCACTTCTCCCTTCGTCCAGGGATGCTGAGGGCTCTGGGCAGGAGATGGGAAGCTGGAGAATCCCAGTAAAACCATTGCTCAGGTGGAATGGGATGCACTGGTGAGGATTTGTGTCCTCAGGGAGTGGGCACAGGTTTGGGATGGGTGCGTGGGATGGGGCAGCCGCTGCAAGCAACTGGGATTATCCTGGGATAATCCCTGCATTCCCTTTCCTGGGGATGGAATCCCTGGTTCTGGGCCTGATTGGGGATGTTTTCCCTCTTTTTGGGAGCAAACTGAGGGAAATCCCCTCAGCCCTGAGGTCGTTCCCGAGGCATCCTCAGCACCTCCTCATCCTCGTGGTGGAGGGGGGAGCGCTGCAGGGTGGGGAAAGGGCCCAAATGCTGGGAAAAAGGGTCGGAAAATCCAGGAGAGGGCTGAGCCAGAGGCACGGAAAGCAGGGAGTGAGGGGTGGCAGCTCCTCCCTGACTGCAGCTGGATCCTGGCTCTGGCTTCGGGCAAAGAGGAAAGAAAATCCCCCTCTGGGACTGCGGGGTCGGATGCTCTGCAGCACCCAAATGGGGTCATTTTCCTGAGTTTTGGCCGAAGCTGCTGGAGCTTGACCTTGAACCAGTGTCTGGTTCCCTCCTGCCAAGCCCAAACCGCCGGGTTTTCAGCAAAATAAAAATAGGAGCTGGGCGAGCGCTGCTCTTCTCCAGCCCTGGATCCAAAGGCAGCTTGGCTGGCACCCCAAACATCCCAAACGACCTCAGGGTGACAGCCAGGCCTGGGGGGGGATTTGGGGACACCCACATCTGGCTGGGGACACCCACATCTGGCTGGGGACACCCAGCAGCAGTGACAGGGGAGCCTGGGGAGGAAAGGGAAGCAAACGGCTCCTTCCCAGCCCCACAGCTCTCCCAAATCTCCCAGTTAATGCTCCTAATTCCCCGTTTGGAGCCCAATCATGGGGGGGATGGGATCAAGGATCCCACGGGGAGCCACGGTCCGAGCCTGACTCCGACACGGCGGCATCACAGGAATGATATTGAATTATTTCCCTGCCTTTTTCTGGGAATTGCCAGTTAAGGCTCTTAGGCAGTGCTCGCTCCCAGCTCCTAATCTCATTCACCTGCCATTTACCCCGGGAGCAGAGCACGAGGCAGCCTTGCCTTCCCAGGATGCACAGATATGGGGGATCACGTTGCTAATTAGAGGGGATAATCAATGTTTACCTGCGGGATCGCATTGCTGATGAGAGGGAATAATCAATATTTACCAGGGGTGCTGCAAATGGCAGAGCAGGGCAGCCCCAGGCCTGTGCAGTTGGGGGGGCAGCAACGGGAAAAATGGGTCCTGGCACTCCAAAATTCCTCAAGGGAGAAAAAGGAAAGGGAAAAGCAGAAGTTGGGGTTTTTTGTGTGTGGGGATTAATCGCATTAATAAAAAAAATAAAATCATTCCCCAGTTACCCAGCTGAGCACCCAAACACCAGCCTGGCACCTGGAGCCTCTAGAGAACGTTCTCCCAATCCCCAGGATTTCTGGGCCCTAAAACCAGATCTGGGGACGCCAAAACCATTCCCAAGCTTGACTGAACTTGGCCAAGTTGCTCACGAAACAAGGAGAGAGGGAATCTGACAGTTTGGGGTTCGCTTTGGCAGAGGGAGAGGCTTTGTCCTGCAATCCCTTCTCCACTTCCAGGTTGCCTTCAGAGATGCTGGAAATACCCTGAAATCCAAGCAGCCCCCCACAAAGGCCTTCCTTTAGGCCCTCAGAGTTTTCATTTCATTAAATACAACCCAAAATGCTTTGATTAGGGCCCAAGACAGAAATGTCTCTTTTTTCCAAACCTATTAACAAATAAAAAAAAAATAAACCCAAAAGCCGTGGGGGTGGAAGCTCCCATCAGTTTTGAGGCAGAACAGGGACAAAGCAGCACCAGGGATGGACGTGGTGCCACGGAGGCAGATGGAGGAGAGCTCTGTGCGAGAAATCCTCTTTACCCCATTTATATTTTGCTAAACTTTGATTATTTTTCGGCTGGAAAGTTTTTGAAAAACCCTGGTTTTTAACACGTTCCCCGGAGGGCTGCAGCTCCCTGCCGAAAATAGGGAGGGTGTTGACACCCACTCCACGACTCCTCACGTCCTCAGTTCCTTTTTTTTTTTTGGTGCTATTGATATGAATTTTTTTTTTAATTTTTTTTTTTCCTCCTGGCTCATTTCAAGCCTGAGTTCCCCAGACTCTCCCTGACATCTGTTAATATCCCTGAAACCCGAGCCCGAAGGGGCTGCGAGGCTTTGAAACCACAACTGCTGCTATTTTCAGGCCGTGCCGGGATCAGGAGGGGTTTTCCCCACCGTGGGCTCGCTGGCAGCCCCGGGCGATCCAGGGCATCACCCCGCTGAGTTTTCCATTGGATTTGTTTTCCAGGCACAGCACAGGCTCCAAACCGTGACCCAGTGAAGGCGGAGAAGCTCCTGGAGGAGGGTGAAACCCGAATTGTCCCCAGCAGCGGGGACAGAGGGGACCAGCAGCCAGCCAGCGACGCGGACACCGGGAAAGACGAAGCATCCTCCACATCCCACCTTCCACGCTCGCCACCTCATCCTGCTAATTCCAATCAAGGAAAACTTCATCTGAGAAAAAGCGAAAATCAGTAATTTAACTTTTTAAATTTTTTTTTCGTGCATATTGAGTGTGCTGCGTTCTCTGGCCGGCTCGCTGCCGGAGCCCAGCCTCTGTTTTACTGTACTAATGACTTTTTACACTCCAGGTAAAATCGGAACAAGACAAGAAGGCTTTCGAAAGCTCGTTCTGACAAATTCCTCACTGTAATTACTGGAGCAGAAAGAACTCATCAGCAGAACACGCCGTTGCTCGGGGCGCTAAAAGTCTCGAGTGGTGGTGAATGGCCCAGATCCGGGAGCCGCAGCGCCGGGCAGGGCTCGGCAGGTCCCTCACGCCCAGCCCGGCTCCCCCTCCCCGAACCAGGAGCAATTTTATACCCGAGCGATCCCGAGAAATCCCGGTCGCCCCGGGGCGCTGCGGGGTGGCCGCGCTGCCGCGGGGGCTGGGCTGGGTTCTGTGCCTAAAGGGGCTCCGGGGCTGGTTGGATTCCCTGGGCATCCCTGCGGAGGGTGGGGGTCCCCCAGGCTCGTTCCCACTGCTCACCCAGGCCTGGTTCTGGCCTGGATGCTGTGGTGGAGAAAAAAAAAAAATCCATTTACATCAAACTCAAAATCAAATCCATCGAAAGCAAGAGGGGGGGATAAAGCCCAGGCTCGGCTGGTGGCAAAGCAGCCGGTGCAGCGGTTTCAGCAGCCAGCAGCAGGCTTGAAATATCCCTTTGTGGCTGCGTCCACAGCTCATGAGTTGCTGGAGAACCAGGTCAGGAGGGGAAAGCCACCGGGATGTCCCCAGACGCGAGAGGAGGTGGCACCGTGGCTCAGCGGCTGGCGGCCGTGGGCTGGAGGCACCGCACCGGGGCGGGAGGAGGGGACAGCGCAGGGCGTCCCCAGAACCGTCCCAACCCCACATCCTCATCCCCGAGACCTCATCCGCACCCTCAGGGCTGCACCCACGGAATGTTTCCCTTCCACGAGCAACGGCGTGGCTGGGAAGGGGCTGGGAAGAGCTTCTGAGGCATTTTGAGGCAACTGCAGATGTGCTGCGACGTTCCTGACCCTCATCCCCCGGGTCCTGCCTGCGCCTGGTCCCAGCCCAGGAAAAACCCATCCTGGCTCGGCTTTCACCGCCCTCTCCAGCCCCACCCCAGCCAAGGCTGCTCCCGAAGAGGGAAATCCCCTATAAATATGGGAGAGCGGGGTTCTAAACCCGCGGGCGAGGGATGAGGGAGAGGAGAAATCCCTCCATCCTTGATCCTCCGCCCGCGCTGTTCCAGGACGAGCTCCCAGCAAAGGGGGCTGGGGGCTGCCGAGATGTCCCCCCGCCCCAGGGGACATGAGGGGACACAGCCCAGGAGGGCCCACGGTGGCACAGGGAGCGTCCGTCCCCTCCCCTGGCGCCACCCCGCAGCCGCTGCTGCCACCTAAAAGGATTAATCATTAGGGATTAATGGTGGATTAGACACTCAGCCCCATATGGCTTAAACACCGCGGGCAAAGCATTAGCGGGAAGCTCACCGGGGGAGGGACAGGCTGGGGGGCACTGGGGGACAGCTGGGGACAGGCAGGCACCTCCCTGCCCTGCTGGCCGTGGCCCAGAGCCGCAGGGGATCCCAGGCACCGGGGCAGGAGCGGGATTTGAAGCCAAAAAGGGACAGACATGGACCTGGATGGATCCAGAATAGGATGAACCCAGGATGGAGCTGGATGGATCCAGAGCAGGAGGGATCCATGGACCTGGATGGATCCAGAGCAGGATGAACTCAGGATGGACCTGGATGGATCCAGAGCAGGAGGGATCCATGGACCTGGATGGATCCAGAGCAGGATGAACTCAGGATGGACCTGGATGGATCCAGAGCAGGAGGGATCCATGGACCTCGATGGATCCAGAGCAGGAGGAACTCAGGATGGACCTGGATGGCTCCAGAGCAGGAGGGATCCATGGACCTCGATGGATCCAGAGCAGGAGGAACTCAGGATGGACCTGGATGGCTCCAGAGCAGGAGGGATCCATGGACCTGGATGGATCCAGAGCAGCATGAACCCAGGACGGACCTGGATGCATCCAGAACAGGAGGGATCCATGGATGTGGGTAGATCCAGAACAGGAGGGATCCATGGACCTGGATGGATCTAGAATAGGATAAACCCAGGATGGACCTGGATGGATCCAGAGCAGGAGGGATCCATGGACCTGGATGGATCCAGAACAGGATGAACCCAGGATGGACCTGGACGGATCCAGAGCAGGATGAACCCAGGATGGACATGGATGGATCCAGAGCAGGGGGAGCAGTCACCTCCAGGTAGTTCCCGCTGAGGTCAGCCCCACAGAGCAGCCCNTGTGGGTAGATCCAGAACAGGAGGGATCCATGGATGGGGGTAGATCCAGAACAGGAGGGAGCCATGGACCAGGAGGGATCTAGAATAGGATAAACCCAGGATGCACCTGGATGGATCCAGAGCAGGATGAACCCAGGATGGACGTGGATGGATCCAGAATAGGAGGGATCCATGGACCTGAGTGGATCCAGAACAGGATAAACCCAGGATGGACCTGGACGGATCCAGAGCAGGATGAACCCAGGATGGACATGGATGGATCCAGAGCAGGGGGAGCAGTCACCTCCAGGTAGTTCCCGCTGAGGTCAGCCCCACAGAGCAGCCCAAGCTGAGCACTTCCAGCAGCACCACGATCCCAGAAAGCCTTCCCTGCCCCCTGGAAAAGCTGGAGCTTGGATCCTGACCGACGTCTGCACTCTCCAGCTCCGTTTGCTGCTCTCAGTGGCCAACTCATTGAAACATGGGGGACCCCGTGGTGGTGATGGGCAAAGATGCTTTTTTTTGGAGCATCCTGAATCTCCAGAAAGACTTTTAGTAGTTTCCTTGGATGGCTGGTTTGGATTTGCAACACCCAGGTCATGCAAGAGTTCTCTCTGCTCCCTCCCAGAGCAGCACTGGGAAAACAAAACCTTCCCTTTTGGGGAGCTCCTTCCCTTCCTTTGTGGTCCCTGCACCCCGATTTTGGCACCGAGTGTGGATCTTGGAAAACAAGCACCGCTTGGAAAACAAAACCTTCCCTTCTGGGGGGGCTCCTTCCCTTCCTTTGTGGTCCCTGCACCCCGATTTTGGCACCGAGTGTGGCTCCAGGACCCCCACCAGCAGCCAGAGAGCGGGGCTGGAGCAGGCACAGAGAATGGATCCCTCTGCTCTTAATCTCCCTCTATCTGCTAATTAAATATTGATGGTAGTTAAATATTCATAGAACATTTGGCTCGGGGTTTTCATCCGNCGGATGGATCCAGAGCAGGATGAACCCAGGATGGACCTGGACGGATCCAGAGCAGGAGGGATCCATGGACCTGGATGGATCCAGAACAGGATGAACCCAGGATGGACCTGGACGGATCCAGAGCAGGATGAACCCAGGATGGACCTGGACGGATCCAGAACACGGGGAGCAGTCACCTCCAGGTTCCCCTCGCACCGAGGTCAGCCCCACAGAGCAGCCCAAGCTGCGCACTTCCAGCAGCACCATGATCCCAGAAAGCCTTCCCTGCCCCCTGGAAAAGCTGGAGTTTGGATCCTGACCCACCCTCTGCACTCTCCAGCTCCATTTGCTGCCCTCAGTGGCCAATTCACTGAAACATGAGAGACCCCGTGGTGGTGGTGATGGGCAAAGATGCTTTTTTTTGGAGTATCCTGAATCTCCAGAAAGATTTTAGTCGTTTCCTTGGATGGCCGGTTTGGATTTGCAACACCCAGGTCATGCAAGAGTTCTCTCTGCTCCCTCCCAGAGCAGCACTGGGAAAACAAAACCTTCCCTTTTGGGGAGCTCCTTCCCTTCCTTTGTGGTCCCTGCACCCCGATTTTGGCACCGAGTGTGGCTCCAGGACCCCCACCAGCAGCCAGAGAGCGGGGCTGGAGCAGATACCGAGAATGGATCCCTCTGCTCTTAATCTCCCTCTATCTGCTAATTAAATATTGATGGTAGTTAAATATTCATAGAACATTTGGCTCGGGGTTTTCATCCGTCTTCAGGCGGACGTGGGGTCTTTGATGTGCTATTTTCCTGGTCACCCAAAGTCTCAGAAGCCTCCAGACTTGTCAACACTCTTTTGAGGTTTGTTTTTTTATTCCCCTTTGCCGCGTGTGGCTGGGAGAGAGCTTCGGTTCTTTCATCCCCGGCTTCTTTTCCCTCTGTATCCACCTTGCTCCTGGATCTCTCCCGGGGTGATTCCCGTGGTTCTGGAGGCATCTGGGAGCCCCGCGGTGCCTCCAAAGGGGAGCTCGGGCATCACCCGCTGCTCTCGGTGCGTCTCCACCAGCGGGGAGAAGCCCCGGTGGGTCCCCGCGGGTACCGGGGGGCACGTCCGCACCCCGGGGTGCTGCACCCCGGTTTGGGGACCCCCAAGAGCACCGTGGCCCGGCCAGGCCGCGCGGTGGAACAGCACCGAGAGCCGTTCCTGGGGCAGCACTGACATCTTGTGCCAAACGCAGGGAAAACAGCATCCAAGGATTGTTGGGATGCAGAAACTCCTCCAGTGCTGCTGCGCCCCAAACTCTGCTCGTGCCCCCCCCGGGCTGGCACCTCACCCAGCTCATGGTTTGGCAGCTGCCATGAACCCCGAGCAAGCCCTGGGGTCCCAAAAATGACAGAGGGACCCAGCCCTCACCCCAGCTCTGTGCAGCCGCTGCTCATCCCCAGCTTCATCCCCACCTTCATCCCCTTCATCAACTCCATCTTTATCCCCATCTTCATCCCCTTCTCCATCCCCACCTTCATCTCCTTCTTCATCCCCACCTTCATCTCCTTCTTCATCCCCACCTTCATCTCCTTCTTCATCCCCACCTTCATCTCCTTCTTCATCCCCACCTTCATCTCCTTCTTCATCCCCACCTTCATCTCCTTCTTCATCCCCACCTTCATCTCCTTCTTCATCCCCACCTTCATCTCCTTCTTCATCCCCACCTTCATCTCCTTCTTCATCCCCACCTTCATCCCCTTCATCATCCCCATCTTCATCCCCACCTTCACCCCCATCTTCATTCCCACCTTCATCCCCACCTTCATCTCCTTCTTCATCCCCACCTTCATCCCCTTCATCATCCCCATCTTCATTCCCCTTCCTCTCACCCCCACCTTCATCCTCATCTTCATCCCCTTCCTCCTTCCCCCCCCACCCTCCCCCCCCCCCCCCTCCTCCTCCCCCTCTCCCCCCCCCCCCTCTCCCCCCCCCCCCTCTCCCCCCCCCCCCTCTCCCCCCCCCCCCTCTCCCCCCCCCCCCTCCCCCTCCCCTTCATCATCCCCTTCACCATCCTCACCTCCATCCCCATCATCTCCCCTCATCCCCTTTGAGGTGTCCCATCCGGTCCTTCCCACTTGGAATCTTCCCTGCAGCAAACTGGTCGGGACAGCAGCAGGAAGGTCCTTCCCCACAGCCAGCCCAGGAAATATTCGTGAAAGGATTTTAGGGGAGTTTCTGAAATGGGAGAAAGAGAGAAAATACATGTGAAAAAGGTCACCGAGGCCACAAAGGCAGATCGGGGCTGCTGATAGCTGGGAAAACACCACGGGAACCCAGGGACAGCTTGGGGAGGGGGATTCAGGTGGGGTGAAACAGAATTCCCCAAATCCTGGTGATGCTGATCCCTGTCACCCATCACCACCTCCCTGCATCCCACGGGTGCTGTCCAGCCTCGGATCTGGAACCTGGAGAAAATCCAGAGAGCCCAGCAAGTCCCCAGCGTGGATTTTTTGGATTACTTTTGATCCCAGCTCCTGGGTGCAGAGAATTTTACGAGCATCTTCCTTGCTGTTTTGGGATTTATCCTTTTTTCTTGTTTTGTGCCTTTCGGGTTGCTGGGAAATCATGAGAGAAGTGCAAGCCGCAGGAATCAGGGTGCAGATCGGGAATCAGGGTGCAGATCAGGAGTCAGGGCGCAGATCGGGAGTCAGGGTGCAGATCGGGAGTCAGAGGAGGCTTTGGGTTTGTTTGAGCCCTGAACTTGGGGTTTTCAAAGGCCGGGGCTGGGAAGAGCTCGCTCAGCTCGAGCAGCCCAGCCCTGATCGCAATCTCGGGCAGAGGAGTTTGGTGTGAAATCAGCGTTTCAGCCGGGCCGTCCCCGTGCGGAGTGCGGAGGCAGCCAGGATGCCGGGGGCCAAAGGACACGGGAAATGAGTCAGTGAGCGCTCGGAGATGTGTCAGGGAAGGGGGAGAGTTCAGCCCGGGACAGCTGAGAGAGGATGAAATGCCCAGGGACAAGGGCACAACCACAGAACCCTTTCCCTGTGCCCAGGGACAGGGGCACAACCACAGAACCCTTTCCCTGTGCCCAGGGACAAGGGCACAACCACAGAACCCTTTCCCCATGCCCAGAGACGAGGGCACAACCACAGAACCCTTTCCCTATGCCCAGGGACAAGGGCACAACCACAAAACCCTTTCCCCATGCCCAGAGACGAGGGCACAACCACAGAACCCTTTCCCTATGCCCAGGGACAAGGGCACAACCACAGAACCCTTTCCCCATGCCCAGAGACGAGGGCACAACCACAGAACCCTTTCCCTATGCCCAGAGACGAGGGCACAACCACAGAACCCTTTCCCTATGCCCAGGGACAAGGGCACAACCACAGAACCCTTTCCCCATGCCCAGAGACGAGGGCACAACCACAGAACCCTTTCCCTGTGCCCAGGGACAAGGGCACAACCACAAAAGCCCTGCCCTCGGGAGATGGGAACAGGGATTGTCATTCCAAGTGGGAGCTTTTCAGCTCTGGGATCAGCTCTCTGAGCTCCCCACCACTGCTTTGGGTTCAGAACTCCTCCCTTTGGGGCTGCTCTTCCTTTGGGCCAGCGGGATGTGGGGGGACAGCTCCAAAATCAAGAGAGGAGCACAAACCCCCAGAGATACACCAAAGCCACACGATGCCGTGTTTTTCGCTTGTTCCCACTTTCCACAGGTGGGAGCATTGCTCCCAACCTTTCCCTGAGCCTGAATTAGCTCCCTGAGCTGGTCCAAGCCTGGAGCAGCTTCTTCCAGCAACCCCTGCGGCATGCTCAGCATTCCTCCCACAGGACCGACATGTCTGAAATTGCATTTAGCCGTGATTTTCCTGGTGAAATCTCCCCTGGAGAAGGATAGCAGCACTCATTCCATCTTATTTTCATAGGAGGAAGGAGTCTCAGGGCAGCTGGGTGCCAGGCAATGCCTTGGACAAAATAAAACCAAACCACCTCCACTGCTTTTTGGGAGCAGAATCCAGCTGGGCTCCACAGGGATGCGGGTGGCAAAGGGGACACTTTGAGCCATTTTTTGGGCACAGAAGCAGTGACCCATCCTGATAGAAACCATCTCTGCAGCAGCTGGAGAAGTCTTGGGTGGCTGGGGCCGCAAAAGGACCTTAAAAAAGGAAACAGCACGAATGGGATGTGAATTCAGTTGTTACCTCAGCGTCAGCCCCGGCGAGGCGATGGAAAAGCTGATCCGACCACGCTTGAAAAGGGAGAAGAAGAAATCAAACAAAAGGAGAAGAAATCAAACAAAGGGAGAAGAAGAAATCAAACAAATCCTTGCTCGAAACAGCCCTGACCTGGCAAAGCAGCTTCGCTCCCAGGCGTGACTTCGGCTGCTCCAGCCGCAGCAGCCGCCCCCGGGGTATTGATCGGCTCAGAGGGAAATGCCGCAGCATCGATAAAGCATCGGCTGGAAAAGCAGCTCTGCCCCCGGGGCGAGCGGCATTCCCGGTGTCCCGGTGCGTCCCGGTGCATCCCAGTGTGTCCCGGTGCGTCCCAGTGCATCCCAGTGCATCCCAGTGCATCCCAGTGCATCCCAGTGCGTCCCGGTGCGTCCCAGTGCGTCCCGGTGCATCCCGGTGCCTCCCGGTGCATCCCAGTGCATCCCAGTGCGTCCCAGTGCATCCCAGTGCATCCCAGTGCGTCCCGGTGCGTCCCGGTGCATCCCGCAGCTCCCTGCGAGACCAGCCTGGGGCTGGTTCGGAGCGCGGAGGGGGATTCAGCAGCATCGTTCCCGGTACGGGTTTCCCCAGGAATGCTCTTCTTTCTGTCAGGAATGCCATGGGACTGCAGCATCCACCAGGATATCCCAATCCCACCCACAAGTGGGAGGTTTGGAGCGCCTGCAAGTATTTTGGAGGTGGCAATGAAAGCTCAGCCCCCGGCAGGGTCCCAAATGCCCCTGGCAGTGCCCAGGTTTGCCACTTCCCCCTGTGCAGGAGCGGGATCTGTCCCATTTGTCCAAGCCTGGAGCCAGAGCTGGGGATGCAGGCACGGAGCAGCCCATGAAACAGGGGAAGAAAGGGAGGAAAAAGGTCTTTTCCAGCCCAGATCATATGTGGGACAGAGGATTTGTGGGGCCACCCAGAGCAGAGACTCTGCCCATGGCTCTGCCCACGTCCTGTGCCCTTCCCTGCATCAAACACGGTGGGTTGATGAGCTGGGAATGCCATTCCTGGCCTTCTTTGCCTGTTGCATCCCAGTATTCTACCTAGGCATCTTTAAAAGGGGTTTTCCCAGACTGACAGACTCTGTTTTGTTTTCCTCAGGTTTCATTTTCTTCTCCCAGGGAATATTTTTTACCCTTGCAGGGCCATGTTTGCCCCAGCTGCGCCAGGAGCATCGTGGTGTGTAGGGGTAAGAAGAGAGATGAGGGAAAAGATGGATCCAGTCAGGGAAAGGTGAGCCAGGCAGCTGAGCCAGAGCAGAGCCGGAGACACCTTCTCTGCTCCCGGAGGAAGGATTAATTGGGAATTTGGGTGATGACAAAAGGTGCTCAGCTCTGCCAGAGGAACACAAACCCCCCTTATCCGCACCCGCCGTCCCTGGGGCGGCACCCGGCACCTCACTGACACCCCACACCGCGCATCCCAAACAAACCGAGGCGGGTTTCTGGGAAACGGCTCTGGAGAAGAGCGAACAGAGCCGGTCCCCATTCCCACCGGGGCAGGTCCCTTCCTGGAACAGCACCCCACGGCAGGGCTGTGCCCCAAATGCCCCAGGGTGCCCTCGGCATTCCCAGCCCCGCCATGGGATGCGGCTCCAGCACAGCCTCTGCCTCTCCCCGCTGCTTCCCACCGTCCGCCAGCTGCCGGCAGCTGGGAAGCGCCCTGGGATTTGCAGGGACTGGGGGGAGAAGGGGCTTTTTGGACAGCTGCAGCCAGGCAAAATCCACGAGGGAAGCCCCTCACTGGCCTCTGCCTTTCCCAGCCCAGCACGGCCAAGAACATGAGCTGCTGCTTTGGCACCGAGCGCAGGGAAGTGGAGCCACCTGCCCGTCCTCCCCCACCCCCTCGGGCCCCAAACACCCCCAAAAACAGCACAGAGGATTTTAAGTGACTAATACAACCAAGCATGTTTCTCTATGTTTTGGGGTTTTTCTCTATGGATTTATTTTCTCTATGGCTTTCTTTGGGGGGAGGAGGGATAAAGGGGTTTTTGGCTGGTGGTCCCCAGGGCCAGGATACAAAACTGCAGGGCAGGGGGAGGACACGGAGCATGGGAGACCCTGCAGGATGCTGTGCCTGTTCCTTGTCCCATCCAAAGGACATCCCCAAACCATCTCACCCACCCTGGGGCTCCTTCCACGAGGCCTGGATGCAGACTGCCCAGGGAATCAGAGTGCAGAGCCAAACTTTGGGAACAGCCTGTCCATCAGCCCTAACACTCAGGAAAAATCCCAAGCCCATCGGTGCCAGAAGCACGGCCTGGGAGCACATTTTTCCTTTCCCAGGGCTGGGGAGGGGATGAGGGGATGAGTATCACTTACCCTCTGTGCTTTGGGACGTGGCAGGGGACCAGGCCCTCCCCCTGGCCCTGGGGAAGCTCCCCCATAAAAGCAGCAGGGGCAGCCTGGCCCCAGCACAGGCGGCTCTGCCACTGCCACGGCCCAGCATGGGGACAGCAACCAGGGTGGTCTGTGCCCTCCTCATCCTCTCCACGCTGTGCTGGCACAGCCTGGCTCAGAGTGAGCACTGCCCCGAGCCCAGGGGCTGGGGAATGGGGACAGAAACCAGGGCTGGGGGACGGGGACAGAACCCAGGGCTGGGGGACAGGGACAGAACCCAGGGCTGGGGAATGGGGACAGAACCCAGGGCTGTGGGACGGGGACAGAACCCAGGGCTGGGGGACGGGGACAGAACCCAGGGCTGGGGGACGGGGACAGAACCCAGGGCTGGGGGATGGGGACAGAACCCAGGGCTGGGGGACAGGGACAGAACCCAGGGCTGGGGAATGGGGACAGAACCCAGGGCTGGGGGACAGGGACAGAACCCAGGGCTGTGGGATGGGGACAGAACCCAGGGCTGGGGGACAGGGACAGAACCCAGGGCTGTGGGGTCGGGTTTGCTTCATGCACGGGGTACGGGGGGATCCCTCCAAAGAGCTGCCATTCCCACGGCAGGAGGGCTGAGGAGGGAGTGGGGGTCTCCAGGCTGAGCCAGGCTTGTGCTGTCCCCCCAGGAGCTCCAGCCATGCCGGACAAGTGCTGCTTCAACTTCCAGACGAGAAGGATTAAGAGGGACAACGTGGTCGCCTGTTACCCCACCAGCCCCGAGTGCCCGCACCAGGCTGTGATGTGAGTACCCAAAATCCACCCCCGGGTCCTGCCTGTCCCCTTGCCTTGCTTTGGTGGGTCCAATCCTGATCCTCTGCGCCCCCGAGCCCCTCAGAAACTCGGTGTTGGGCTCCCCACCGACCCCGGCTTCTCTCTGCCCCAGCTTCAAGGTGAGGAACGGGAAGGAGATCTGCACCCAGGCGAGCAAGGCGTGGGTCAAGAGGTACCAGCAGAGCTTCCAAGTCAGCTCCTTCTCCATCCCCAGCTAGCAGGGTGGCCGGGGACAGCGGGGACTCCTCCCCGCGGGGGACACGGCCAAGGCAGAGGGGACGCTGTTGGATGGAGCAGCTCACAAGGGACATCCTCCCTGCCATGGTGACCCTCACCACCTCCCTGAGGGCAAAGGGCCTTTGCCAGCCCCTGCATCCCACCAGGATGGAGTGTCCAGACCCTCTGCCAGCCCCCGTGGCTCATGGAGAGGCCGCAGCAGCCGGGGGGCGAGGGGGGAGCAGCTCCACGGTTGTTTTTTGTAGACACTGAGCAGAATTAAAAGTGATTCCCACACGCAAACATCTGTCTGTGCGAGTCTCTGGGGACTGGGCAGATCCTGCTGCCGGCTTTCCTGCCCAGGTGGTGGGACCAGCAAGGAGCCAGGGAGAGCTGGAGCCTCAGCCAGCTCCCTGTGAGGACATCCGGGGCTGAACGGGGCCAAACCATGTCCATGAGGGCTTTGGGGGAGAACCAGAGGGTCAGCACGCCCAGGAGGAGGGGGCTTCCTGTGTTCCTCACCCACCATCCTAATTAATGGCCCGAATTTTATCAGAGGGGGATCTCTGGGATGCCTGAGATGGGCCAAAATCCCAGGATGCCACCAGGAAACGTGGCGGGTGCTGTGATGGCAGCAGAGCCACCATGATGAGCAGCCAGCAATGGGTGACGGAGAAACACCCGAGGACGAGCCCGGCCACCACCGAGCCACCCACCCCAGAGCAAAACTGCAAGAAGAGGCCTCCCAGCCAATGGCAAAGGGCGATTTTTGCACAGAAACTCGCACAGGCCCTCGGCAAGTGTGAGCATCATCCTGTGTGGTTTGCTGGTGGCCACAACCCAACTCAAAATAGACTCCCAGCCCCAGCATCACCGGCCTCTCCCACACTTTCCAGCAGCCCTCGGGTGTCACGGTGGCCAAAGGGGCTGCAAGAAGGAATTTCCCTTCCCCACTCGCCCCTTATGGAGAGATCCAAGCGGTTCTTTCCACGGGGAAGGTCCGGAGCTGTCATGGAAAGCCTGGCAGGGGTTATATATCACACAGGGCTGCGGGCAGGAGGGCAGCCAGCTCTTGGTGGCTTGAGTAGAATCAGAGCTGCTGGTGCTGACAGAGCCTCAGGTTGGACATGAAGCTCTCCTTGGCCCTGCTCATCCTGCTGCTGGCAGCTGCCTGCACTGGAAGCCAGGGGATGGCCTGTAAGTACCAACAAGGAGCTTTCCCCCTCTGAGCTGTCCCAGCTCCTCCTCTGATGGGATTTGGGGCTGGGGCTGGGGAGGAGAGTTCAGCTCTTGATGGGGTTTGAGGGGCTGTGGGGCATCACCAGCTGCCTGAGCATGGGGCTGTCCTGGATTTGTTCAAAATGAGTAAAAATAGGGTCGGCTCCAGGCCCAGAAGCCCAGCTGGGGAGGTCTGGACAGGGAAATGGGGGGCTCCCACCCTGGGGCACAACATCACCGCTGGGGCTGTGGGGCACCACCAGCTGCCTGAGCATGGGGCTGTCCTGGGTTTGTTCAAAGTGAGTAAAAATAGGGTCGGCTCCAGGCCCAGAAGCTCAGCTGGGGAGCTCTGGGCAGGGAAATGCGGGGCTCCCACCCTAGGGCACAACATCACCACTGGGGTTGTGGGGCGTCACCAGCTGCCTGAGCATGGGGCTGTCCTGGATTTGTTCAAAATGAGTAAAAATAGGGTCGGCTCCAGGCCCAGAAGCCCAGCTGGGGAGGTCTACAGGCAGGGAAATGGGGGGCTCCTACCCTGGGGCATCACCACTGGGGCTGTGGGGCCTCACCAGCTGCCTGAGCATGGGGCTGTCCTGGGTTTGTTCAAAATGAGTAAAAATAGGGTCGGCTCCAGGCCCAGAAGCCCAGCTGGGGAGCTCTGGGCAGGGAAATGGGGGGCTCCCACCCTAGGGCACAACATCACCAAGATGTTCTCTCTGTGGGAGGAGGGAGCAGGAGCAGCACCCCCACCCCTGGTGCCAGGAGTGGGAGAGCACTAAATCCTCCCTCCCGCTCTCAGTGCGCAGCTCCAGAGTCACTTGCTGCTCCAAGGAAAAGTTTTCCCATAAGAAGATCCCTGAGTCCATAATCCAGGGCTACCGGTACACGTCTTCCTCCTGCACCCACAAGGCTGTTCTGTGAGTAACCCCAGCTCCCACGCAGCCTTCCTCCCCGCCACCCCACTCCTCACCTCGCTCACCCACCTCCCCTACCAGCTGCTCCGCTTTTGGGGAGTCCCCAAAACCCAGGCACCCCGCACCAGGTGCTGTGGGTGGGGGAACCCTAACTTGGCTCTTCACGTTCACCTCCCTCACTGCTTAACCCCAAACAGCCCCCAAATGCCCCCATTTCTGCTGTCAGCAGGAAGATGGGGAGGAAGGAAAAATGGCAGAGATGGCCAAGAGCCAGCGCTTCCAGGGAACGTGGGGGGCAGGATGGTGCAGGAAGCCCCGGGCTGGTGGGATCCTGCGCTCCCAGGCTGACTCAGGATATTCCTTCCCCCCAAGTGTGAAGCTGCAGAAGGGGATGGTGTGTGTGGACCCAGAGGAGGGATGGCTCCAGAGGTACCTGAGGAAGCAGAAGAAGCCAAACAGTACCTCCACGTGAAGCTGCCTTCCCCAAAAGCTCTATTTATTTGTATCCCGTGATGGTCTGTGTGGTTTTGTGTCCCTCACTAACTCACGGAGCTGGCTCCGTCCCCTCCCCTGCACCGCACATCCCCCCACGGACTCAATAAACCCCCTCTGCTGACCTGCAGCTGGAGTGAGATGTCAGTCCTGGGGGAGGAAACGGGTCACATCCAGGCTCAGCATTCCCAGGAACAGCCCTGGGAGGACAGGGAACCCCAAAGGGCCCAGCTCCCCTCCAAGGTGTGGGGTTTAAGGATGCCCTGGGCAGCTGCCCATAGGATGGGGATTGAGGTGGGGCTGGCAATGGGAGAAAGATTCCCTTTGGGGTGTTTGAGGGTGTTTAGGGGCTGGGTTGGCTTTGTCCCCAGAGATCACCACTGGTGACAGCCCCAGCTGGGTGTCACTCCCTTCCCGGCCATCAGCCAGTTTGTCACCCAAACAGGGCACCCATCCAAGCCACGGGCAGCCAGTTTCTCCAGAAAAACACTGCAATTTCCCCTTCCCTATCAGTTTGTGACTCACTTGATTCATCTTTTTGGTGAGCTGGGACTTAGAGATACCTTTATACACATTGCTAGGTTTGTTGCCATTTATCTGCCCCCATTTAGGGTACTTTTTGTACAAATCTATGATCTCGGGCCAATTAATGTGCCACAATCCCCACAGGACTACATAACTTGGAACTGGTCTGGAACTGGAAGGAATATTCTTGCCTAGCACTGCATAAGTGCAATTCTCAATCAAAGCATTTTTTGCAGAGAAAATGAGAGTTAACAAGATTTTCTAGTTGCTCTTTGGTGCTGGAAATCCCAGGATCCAGCAGAACATTGGCATGTGTGAAGGACAGGGCAGGAACTGGTTCTCCAAATCATAGAACCATTAAGGAGAAGACCTTTAAGGCCATTAACCCAGCACCAAACCACATCCCCAAGTGACACATCTTTGGAACACCTCCAGGGGTGCGGATCCCACTCCAAATGCCACGTTCACCCCGAGCATTCTGACTCAGATGTGGAGCCCACACAGAGGTGCCAGATGATGAAAGCATTTAACGACCTGGAGGTGAAAGATTGCCAAGAGTGGGGCTGAGGGCCACCAGCTCAGTGTCCCTGTGGCTTTGGTGGTGCTGGCTGGCAGCAGTGCCAAATCACCACCTTTTTGCTGGACATAATCCCCCTCTAATCCCTTTTGGGATTTTCTGGATTGCCAGGTGTGCTGCAGCCTCCTGCCTGGGAGAAGTTGCTCTTTCTCTCACCATTCTTCCTTTCAGTCTGGTGCAAATGTCACTCTGTCTTTGATGCAGAAAACCTGTCCTAGGTGGTGGGTCTTACCCCAGGATCCTCAGAGAGGCGAGGAACAATGGGAAATTTGAATTACAAACGTAAAGGTTTGTAATTTGGGATTTTTCTGGATTGCCTGGTGTGCTGCAGCCTCCTGCCTGGGAGAGGTTGCTCTTTCTCTCACCATTCTTCCTTTCAGTCTGGTGCAAAAGTCACTCTGTCTCTGATGCAGGACCACAGAAAACCTGTCCTGGGTGGTGGGTCTTACCCCAGGATCCTCAGAGAGGGGAGGAACAATGGGAAATTGGAATTACAAACCCATCGGTGGGGCCTGGCGCAGGAACTCTGCTTTGAATGCAGAATTGCTCCCATCAAACCACACACACGAGGGTCAGAGACAGCTCATGAGGCTGCCCTGTGTTCTCCTCGGAACCTCGAGCCACGGGACCCCTTTGCATAATTTTTATCAATGAGTGTCACTTCCCAGAGGGATGTTGCATAATCCCAGTGGCTTCCTCTGTGCTTGCACGGGACCGAAGTGCTGCCAGTGCCTTTCATTTCTTCCTGCTGCGGGTTCCTGCCGTGGGCTGGAGCCTGGGGAAGGCAGAGATTGCTTTGATCCCTTTGGTGCTGCAAAGTGTGGGACCCCTCTCCTGAAAGAGGTGCCCGGAGCATCCCTCTGCCTCAGGGCCGGCACTGGGCCTGATTATCCTTGTGGATCCCTTCCAGCTCAGAAGATTCTGTGATTCTCCTCTTATTCCTTGTTTCTGGGAATGTGCAGCCCTAAGGGGCAGGTTCCTCACCCCAGCACTGAGCAAATTTGGGGTCTGCTCTGGCCCCGCAGCGTCCCCGCTGCTCCTGGCTGCTCCCCCTTGTCCTGCCCGCAGTCAGGGATGGTCCCTCTGCACAGCCCCAGGGGTGAGGGGGTTTTAGACTGAATTCCCTCGGGATTTTTGGGATACTCACGGAAAGCAGTGCCAAAGTCATCAGATTAGGCAAGACCAGTGCTATGTTTGCTCCCCACTGGAACCTCTCCCACTCCGTGTGAGTTTGTCCTGGTGGTGAGGTGGCCACAGCCTGGCTCAGGAGGAATTTTTGGGAATCTTTGTGGCCTTTTTGTTTGACTACACCTGCCTCAACTGCCTCTTCCTTCCTTATTCGTTCTCTTTTCCCTTTTTTCTCCTGGGTGCACGAAATTTTGATGGTGTTGAGTATTTGACTGTAACCAGACAAGCCAAAAAGAAGTGGCATTTTTGGCTCTTTACTCCCCTCCCTAACTAATGGGCTTTTTCTTTCGTTAGTTTTTCAAATTTGCACTTGTAAAGCTGAAGTTTCTCTTTCCCCGTGTTTCCTCCTCCCCAAATTTGTGTTCTTCTCCTGGATTCAAATGCTCACAGAGGTCTCCCACGGCAGGAGAAATAAATCCACAGGTCATTTCTTTACTCTCCCTTTATATCAGTTCCTTATACCTAATTCCTTAAACAGATTTAAACACAAGCTCCCTGCTTTTGCTGAGCTGCCCTTTTGGGCAATTCGCTGTAATGTCCTCGATTCCAGTCAGAATGGAAAGTATTTCATCAGCATCCAGTAAGAAGTCCCATCCGGCCCTCAGCCGAATGGAGAACCGAAAGCTTGGCCAGTCACTTCTGCAGCAAAGAGGAAATGGGTTTTGCCTTTTCCATCAGAAATAATCTATTAATTGTGAGATTTTCTGTGGTTCCTGCCGGATGACAAGTCATCCTCTGGAAACTGCAGTGCCCACAGAGCATCGTGCCCTGATCCTTCAGTTTCCAGGGTTTTCTGGCTGTGGGATATTCCTGTTGCAAATGGATGTGGGTGTTTAGCTGAGTCTCTGCCGTTTGCCCAGGCTCCAGCAGCAGGCAGGAGCTTTATTGGGGTGACCAGCACCTCAAGACTCATTTTCGCTCACAAGTTCTTTAATAATGGCTGATTCGGTTTATGATAGGATGAACTATTTATTCAATAGACACAAAACCAACAGACATAAGACTTAAAACAAACTATATACTACACAGGAATAAGAATAAAAAGAAACTACTTGCAGGTATACACAGTGCAAGGTTAAAGGTACCATCGATTTTACAGCTAGCAAAGAAATAGTATAACTTAGGATCCAATGTATCTTACCATCCAATTGTTGGTGGGGCACACATGGAGATCCTTTCCCTCAATTCCCGGGAAAGTAACCACGGAATCTGCGTCCAAACTCCAGGGAGAACTCTAAGGACACTCTCAGGGTGTGTGTGTAGAAGGCTTCTGCCTCCGTGAAAACTCGTGTGTCTTTTATAGTTTATAAAACAGCGTCTCTCAGTCAAGCACATCTCTGTTATCTCTTTCCACATCTGCTCTCCAGACTGAGATGTGGATTCTTAGCTGGGGCTTGAGCCCTTTTGGTGCCAGAGATGACCCCTTGCTGGGCATTTCACCCCTGGGTTGTCTCTTCCATATCCACACCAACCATCTGTGGTAGAGAGGGGGAGGATGTCCTGCCACAATTCCTCACCACCCTCCTGGTGTTTGCTGTCCCCCAGTGCTGCTCTCTTGCCCATCCTGCCCCTTTTCCCTCTGTTTGGGCTCCCACCAAGCCAATGTCACCCAAGTTCAGCTCATCCCTGGCTCAGGGCTGCTCTCTCCATAAAAAATCCCAGCCCAGGGTTTGGATAGCTCAGGATCTTGTTCCTGTGGTTGACCCAGACAGCGATTCCTGGTTTCCTTCATCCTAACAGCCTGTCTGTCCCCACTCTCACTTCTCCTCCATGCACAAAGCAAAGCTGGCCCTGGTGAGGGCAGGAGAGGTGCCAGAACTCCAGCGGTGGCTGGAGGGCAGAGGTGTGGGGAAACCTCTGTGGGGCATGTGGGGTTTACAGGCAGAGAGGTCATAAAAACATAAAAAACTCCCGCTGGCTGGCCCTGAACTTGGGATTCCTCTGCACACAGAGGCTGCTTTGAGCTCTAGAGAAACCTCTCGGTGTCTCTGCAATCAGTAGAGCAGAAAAACAAAATAAAGTCATGCAGATCTTCATTCCTCTGCGGAATTGAGTCCCTTCCTTGTGCCTTTGTGTATCCAGGGACGTGTGACAAGCAGGAGCATTTATAGCAGGTGAATTCTCCAAGCCTTTCTGAAGATGCAGACCCTGGTTATTGTTAAATCCAAAGGATTTATTTATTCCTTTGTAGCCCCGTGCACAGAGTGGCTGAAACAGAAACAGCTGGAACCTGGGAGATGGAGAAAGAGCTGGAACAGCTGGACCTGTTCTTCCACTGCCCCTAGACCAGATCAGCACTGCCCAGCTCCTCCTGCCCAGCTACCGTGTCCTGACTACAGCCATTCCCACCTCAGCCCCACAGGTGCTCACACCAGGCAGGACCTGGTGGCTGGGGAAGGTTTGCTGGACAAGAGGTGGGGGTGGAGGCACAGGCACTTCCATGGCTCAGCATTTTGGGCAGTTGGAGCCTTCCCTTGGATCAGTCAGGAATTAGTCATGCCCGAGGCAGGGTCAGCAGCAAGGCCAGGGGAAGCTGGGGTTTTGCATGGTAACTGCAAACCGTCTGTGGCAGCATCAGGGAAAGGCTGGAAGAAGCAAAAAAAATTGGAGGAAAGAGTGATTTTGACAGCTCACTCTGTCTGGGTATGCACCAGAGGGGAGATTTTGGGAATTACCCTCTGGCATTGCAAATGCTGCCCTTTTTCAGTCACTCTCCAGTTTCCTGGAGGTTTCGTCTGCAATGAGCTGATCCCAGTGGGCACCAACAGGATCCCCTCCTCCCTCTGGCTCCTACCCTTAACACCGTGTCCTGACATGGGAGTCTTTGCTTTTTGGGGTTAAATCAGGACAGATTAAATTGGATTAAATGATCCTGCTTGGGAAGAAGTGGGCAAGCAGTAATTGCAACATCCTGAGCGTTGAGAGACTGCAGCCAAAATGGAAACTCTTAGGTGTAAATTCAGCCAGGGGACAGGGAGGGTGGCAAGGCAGACTGTAGCCAAAAATGAAATCCTTAGAGAGGTGTAGATCTCGGTGGGCGCCGGATCATTAAACAAAACAGGCTGCAGCCAAAAATGAGAGCGTGGGGGAGGTGTGGATCCAGCCAGGGGACAGCGACAGGGCAGGCTGCAGCCAAAAACGAAATCCTTGGAGAGGTGTAGATCCAGCCAGGGGACAGGGACAGGGCAGGCTGCAGCCAAAGATGAGAGCCTTGGAGAGGTGTGGATCCAGCCAGGGGACAGCGACAGGGCAGGCTGCAGCCAAAGATGAGAGCCTTGGAGAGGTGTGGATCCAGCCAGGGGACAGCGACAGGGCAGGCTGCAGCCAAAGATGAGAGCCTTGGAGAGGTGTGGATCCAGCCAGGGGACAGCGACAGGGCAGGCTGCAGCCAAAGATGAGAGCCTTGGAGAGGTGTGGATCCAGCCAGGGGACAGCGACAGGGCAGGCTGCAGCCAAAGATGAGAGCCTTGGAGAGGTGTGGATCCAGCCAGGGGACAGGGAGGGTGGCAGGGCAGGCTGCAGGCCTGGACCAGGGCACCAGGGTCCAGTCCCTGCACCTGCAGGGTGTCCACGTCTCTGCAGCCTTTCCAGTAAGGAAATTCTTCTTTTGACCACATCACCAGCAAAAACGGACAAATGTGAGACCTACAGTGACTTCTGGCTCAACACAACCTCATTCCTTCATGATTTTCCCTGTCCAAGCAGGAGCCAGTGCTCCCAGTGCAGATGAATGTGTGTGCAGTGGTTATGGACCTCGCTCTGGAGCCCTGTGGTGGAGCAGGGCGAGAAGTGGCATTTGTGGCAAACCCAGGGAGAAGTTGGGCTCTGTCTCCTGGCAGGGGTTTTCTGCCAGCAGCTGTGGCTGGGGGTGCCCATGCCAGGGCACCTGAGCTGGGCTATTCCACCCCCGGAGCTGCTCCACAGCCGTGACACAGTTTGGGACCACCAGGCACCCAAAGAGCATCTCAAAAGCTGCAGCCTCGTGGCCGGCGCTTCCCCTTCTGCGGTTTCCTTGCCTTTTCCAGCTCAGCGAAACTGGACGATCCTGACATAATTTCCCTGGTATGATGCCCTCACTTTCTTTCCTTGAAACCTTGCACCCGCCCCTCGGATGGGGATAAAAGGGGAGCACGGCCCCAGGGGCAGCAGAGAGAGCTTCAGCTTCCCAGCTTCAGCTTCAGCTCCAGCTCCAGCTCCGCTCGCAGAGCCCTCAGCCCACAGCACCATGAAGGTCCTGGCAGCCACCCTGGTCACTCTGCTCCTCCTGGCCACCTGCTCCCCATCTGAGGGTCACCTCGGTGAGTCCAGCACGGAGGGTCCCAGCCCTGTCAGGGGACCCTGGCGGCTGCGGGGAGGGCTGGGGGGAGTCTGTGTCACACTGCAGGATGCAGGTTTGGAGCTGGGGGTCTCCTGGAGGGGTTCTGCCAGGGAATGTGGCACGAGATGGCAAATCCCGGGGGGTGCCAGCGGGTGAGCTGCAGCTAGGGTCTCACCAGGGTGGTGTGTCTGTCCCTTGCTCTCACAGATGCTGTCCCCAGCCGCTGCTGCTTCACCTACCAGGAGCAGCCCATCCCTCGGCACCGGGTCAGGTCCGCCTTCGTCACCAGCAGCTCCTGCAGCAAGCCGGGCGTGGTGTGAGTACCCAGCACTGCCAGCACTCGGGGCACTGCCCAGGGGTGCCGGGGCACACACGGGACACTCGGGGTGCTGCCATTGGGACTCAGGTCCCACTGCCTCACCCCAGGGACACACTCGGGGTGCTGCCATTGGGACTCAGGTCCCACTGCCTCAGCCCAGGGACACACTCGGGGTGCTGCTGATGGGACTGAGGTCCCACTGCCTCGGCCCAGGGACACACTCGGGGTGCTGCTGATGGGACTGAGCTCCCACTGCCTCAGCCCAGCGCCACACTCGGGGTGCTGCCATTGGGACTCAGGTCCCACTGCCTCAGCCCAGCACCTCAAGGCAGGTTTTGTCCCGGCAGTTTGGTCACCAAGAGGAAGCCACTGTGTGCAGATCCACAGGCACGCTGGGTGCAGGAGCTCCTGAAGCACTTCCAGAGCCTGGAAAACTGAGCCTTCCCTGCTGACAGCCACAGTCCCACCCCTGCATGGCTTCCAGCCTCAGCCACACCAGAGAGGATTTGACCCCCAGCCTTCTACGACGGGAAAAATTATTTTATTTAACTTATTTAAGTTAAACTAAATATTCCTTTTCTAAGCACAAAACTTATTTAAACGATGCCAAAATAAAGATAATTTCAATCAAATCTATGTGTCTGTTAATGAAGAGTCAGTTTTGATGCCTCCTCGCACCAAGGTGGGAGAAGGGACCCACGGGGACCCCCTTGCCCTCCCTGTACCTGGGTCTGCTGTTCCCCAGCCTGGGCCCAGCTCTGGTGCCACCCAGTCTGTCCCCACAGGTGACACCAGTGTCTCAGCTAGGGCTGCCGGTGGTGGCTCAGTTTGGGGAATGTCCTGGAAGTACCTGTGGTGCCACAGGAGAGTCAGGGCATGGTGGGATGGCATGATGGGATGGAATATCCTTTGGTCAGCGTGGATCACCTGTCCTGGCTCTGCCCCCTCACAGCAGCTCCGGAGTCCTTGATGAAGGAAAACATCACTTAGGAACAACTGAAACATCAGTGTGCTATCAACGTTATTCTCATGCTGAATCCACCAGCAAACACCTAAAAGACAAAAAAACCAAAATTGAGCTGCAGATCCTTCCCCAGCTCCACTGTCGCAGTCCTATTCCTTCGGGAACACCAGCGGTGACATCACCAGCCAGTTTGTCACCCAGCAAACAGGGCACCCATCCAGCCCCATCCTAGACACAGGACACGGGGACAGCAGACCCAAATTTCTGTGCCACCCAACTCTTCATCAACAGGCACATTGATACAATTGAAACTATTTTTGTTTGAACGTACTATCCTGATGTATTTTAAGTACCACACCAACCCCAAGCTAATAGCTGCCTTTTGTAAGTTCTACGGTATTTGTGGTGAAGGAAATGCAGTAGATTTCACTCATCTGGGCTTCAGGAAGGCACTTGAATTAAGGCCAGATAGTAAATTACGAGCAAAGGCAGAGAAGATGTGACTGGCATATGAAAAGTAAATTTGGTCAAGAGCTGCCTGAAAGGGGCATGGTAATTGCTTCAGCTGAAAGGGGCTGTGTTACACTGAGAGGGGGTTACCCACACAGTTCCTTGAGTTTCTGCCTCAAAAAATATCCTGCTTGATATTTGCATTAATGACCCTGGCACACAAAGCAGGAGAAGGCAGGGGAAATGTGCTGATGAGGCAAAACGAGATGGGAGCATCAATCTAGAGCGGGGCAGGACATCACAGAAAAGGATTCTAACGACCTTGAGGGGTGGAGAAAGGATCCAAGGCACAGTGCAGAGCAGGATCCTGCTGGTGGGGACAGGGATAACAGGGAATGTCTGGGGCAGGGAAAGATCCACGGCACACATCGGAAGACTGATGTTAAACAACATGAAAAGAGTCAAATGCAAAAAGTTTGCGTTGAAAAAGGAGAGACTGATCCATGTGAAGGCTCCAGAGGTTGGAAGGAGGTGCAGAGGGTGTTATAAATGGTTGAGGGTTTCCTAAAACGTTACTAAAGAGTTGATTTGTTACATTTAATGTTATAAATGGTTCGGTGTTAATTGAGTTGTTACTGTTAAAGAGGGGGTGGTCTTAATTAAGCAGCGCTACTGTTTCCTGTTTAACTGTTGGTGGTTATAAAGTTAAAAGGTTTAGGGTTAACCCTTTTGTGATGTCCCCTTGTCACGTTGCAGGGAAAGCACCCGGCGTCGTGCACACGCTGCTGGGGTCTGCCTTGCCATTTCGTTCTCAGCTGTTTTGTAATTAATAAATTGTTAAATCACAACGGCGTGAGACCGTCCTTCTCACAGATGGCACTGCTGGTGTGAGGACGGGCTGGAAACCGGCTGGGAATACCAACAGAGGGGAAATCAGGTTTCCATAGGGAAGTTGTAAGGATCTCATGCAGGTTTCTGACCCAGGATAAAACCCAAGCACCGCTCCCATGGATATCAGTCCCACCAGCACGTTCCAGAAGCCATCCAGGCTGGAGCTGAGATTTCCCTCCAGTGTGAAGTGCCTTGTCTTTATGGGCCTATTCACAGAGGCCTTTTAGAGCCCTGTTTTCCAAGGTGTCCCTAAAAGCAGCGTCGTTGTGGAACCCCACGCTCTCCAAGGCTGCACGAGCACCAGCAGCCTGCTCTCATTCCCAGGAAAAGCACCAGTCACTTGTTCCCCTCCAGGCCTGGAGGTGGTTTCGGTGGTTTTGTGGGGTTTGGGTATGAGCTGCTTCACTCTGGAACTGGCTCAGCTCAGCTCTTCAGTCTGGAACCACGGAATAATGGCACTTCTGCCAAACTTCCTCCAGAATATCCCTTCTGGACACCACCACCTCCAACAGCCCCTCTTTCTGTGCCCTGAAGGAGCAGAGCTGAGGCAGCCTCGGGCGGTGCAGACGCCCCATTTCCTAAGCTGACCTCTTGCTGTTTCAGCTCCCCAGGGCTGAATTCATGTTGTAGTTCCAAGCTTTTACTCTCCACCTTGGCTGTGTGTGCCCATCCCAGCTCGCTGGCCTTGGTGCCCCATCCCCAGGGACATGTCACTGTCACTGCAGTACTTCAGCACATCAAATCTCCTTCGGTGTCGTCGGGGCTTTCTATTTCTTTATTTCTCTCCTTTCGGTTTCCTCCACATCCTCATCTCTCATCACCTCCTGCAAGTTCCTCAGAGCTTCCTGGGCCACCTCACGGCAGAGCCGAAAGATTTTTATAGCACTCTTTCAAATTTTCAGGCTTTTTCTGTTGACTTCCTCTTTCTCTAGAATTTCTCTTTCGAATTTACTGGGACAAGACTAATTCTGGGGTCTGCTTGGATCCCTTTCCTTTTCAACCACAGGATGTGGCAATGACTCACGTTTTAGGGAGAGTCACTTAATGGTCCCTCACTTCTATCCCCCCGATCTGTGAAACCCAGCATCCCTCCATTCCCAAATCCCAGCCAAAGCTGTCTCTCTGGACACTCTTTCCTGCTTTTCTCCTGATTTTTCCTTCGGTGAATTCCCCAGCGTTGGAGGCCCCAGCAGGACACGCTGTCGAACCTTTGCTTTGCTTTTAGGACCAAGCCAGGAGTAGTGGCAACCATCAGCCCTTTCCCATCCTTTTCAGAGCCAGTTTTCTCCTGCAGCCTCCATGCCTGTACCCTGCTGGGTGTAATTCAGCATGACAAAGCCTCTTCCTCCCAGGAGAGGCATCGCTCCTGATTCAAAGTGCTTTTTGGTGTGAAAACTGCTTTTTACCGTGGGCTAAAATGCCTCAGTGCAGCCCCAGGGTGGGCTCCCCTGTGTGCCCAGAGCCCCTCCCAAGAGCTGGCCCTGCTACCCCCAAAAATGCCTTGCAGGAAGGTGGGAAAGAGTCCAGAGAGTGCAGAGAACCAGAAATAACAAAACACAGCCGGGCTTTGCATCTGAGCCTGGCTTTTGCCCATAGAGCTCACTGATAAAACAGTGATTTTGCAAGCAAGGACTCGTGACAGCTGTCCCCACACCAGGACTGTGTCCCCGACAGGTGACAATGGCCAGGTGCCAGCCTCGAGCTCCATTCACGCCCCTGAGGCTGGCCACAAGTGCCAGGGATGCTCCTGGAAGGACACGGGCCCCAGCAAACATCTTGGGCCCGAGAGCCAGCAGACCTTGGCTCAGAGGACACAGGGCTGGGGAGAAGCAGAGGAACAACCCAGGCTCAGGGATGTCTGCAAGGAGAAAGAGGAAGGAGCTTGCTTTCTGCGTGATTCTGCAAGAGGCACGATGAGAACTCATCCTGCTGCTGGTAAATGGGCTCCAGAGCAGCAGCACGGGCAGGAAAAGAGCAGGATGACTCAGGAGTCAGCCACATGTGTGGTGGTGCCCAAATTCCAGGGCCAGGTCATCCCTGGATCATCCAGGAGGTGAAAATAATTTGGTTTTTGAGAGCTAGGTCCCAGCAGAGGATGTGCTGTCTCCAAGGACTGAACAGCATTTGCTGCCTTCCGAGGCTCAGGAGAGCCCTGATGAGCTTCCCATCTACAGTTTCCCATCTAAGGGTTTCGTGAGGGAAGGGAGAGGCCCTTGGGGTTAGAGCACATGGTTTTTCAGAGAAACAGAGAAAGCAGGGCTGGGGAGGGTCAGCTTCCACTCCCTGTGTCACTCTAGGAACAGACTTCCCCTCTCTCCAGGTGATCTCCCAGTACCTCTTCATTGCTGCAGGATTTTTTTCCTCCCATATTTTTGCTGTTTGAGATCAGAACATCATGTCCTCTCCAGCAGGAAAACAAAGGATGAAATTGTTCAGTGACCCTTGCAGCCCGTTCTCAGGCCTCTCTCACCCTCTTTGCACTGCACGCCACAATTCTTCCACGCTCCACAAATTTAACAAATCCGTGCTTGTTTCAAGCAGCATTAATAAAAATATCACATAGCACCAGAGCTGTGGGGTCCCATATGCTCCTGGCAGTCAGGGGTGAAATCCACCCAGGCCATTTCCACAGGCTGACAATGACAATGAGGTGTCAGAAGCATCAGGGGATTTTTTTGCAATTTGGGGAGCTGGCTCATCCCCACGGGACAGAGCAGCTCATGCAATAATCCCTTCCCAGAGCACGCTGCTCACAGATTTTGAATCCCTGTCAAAAATGATGTCAGGTTAAACTCCAGGAAAGAAAGGGAGCGAGTCCCTGCTAGTGTGGGAACACAGGACTTGGCAGAGATTCCCAAGGAGGGTTTCCCAGCCAGGTCTTCCCGAGCTGTTGCAGAGCAGCATTGCAGCACCATCTGCTGCCTGGTGCTCCCCAGCTCCTCACCAGGCAGCTGACAAATACCTCACCCTTCAGGGTGACAAATCCTGCAGCCACTGATTGGAAAATGGATCTGTCTTCTCTTCTTGGGGGCAACCAGGGCTCAGGCTCCTCAGGCTTTTCTCTGCTGAAGGACAGTCTCAGATCCTGTGGTCAATTCTGCAGGTGAGTGTGAGCAGCAGAAGCACCAACTTCTAGACTTTAATTGCTGCAAATATTTACTCGGGGTTTAAGCAAATTAACACCCTGGTGGCACTTTTTGCAGTGGCCTCCCAGCGAGGGCACAGCACATCTGACTCCACATGTGGTTGTGCATTTCTCGAGCTCATCCCAGCTCCTCTTGCCCCATCTCGATGGTTCACAGCAGATCCCAGCTCCTCTTTCCCATCTGAAAGGTTCAGAGCAGATCTCAGCTCCTCCTCTTTCCCGTCTAAAAGGTTCACAGGAAATCCCACCTCCTCTTGCCCCATCTCGATGGCTCACAACAGATCCTAGCTCCTCTTTCCCATCTGAAAGGTTCAGAGCAGATCTCAGCTCCTCCTCTTTCCCTTCTAAAAGGTTCACAGGAAATCCCACCTCCTCTTGACCCATCTGAAAGGTTCACAGGAGATCCCAGCTCCTCCTGTCCCATTTAAAATGTTCACAGGAGATCCCAGCACCTCCTGACCCATCTAGAAGGTTCACAGGAGCTCCCAGCTCCTCCTGCCCCATCTGAAAGGATCACAGGAGCTCCCAGCTCCTCCTGCCCCATGTCAAAGGTTCAAACAGCCATCCCAGTCTGCAGGAACATGGTGCTGCACAGGAGCAATGCACAGCAAGGACACAGCTGAGAACAGGTTGTAAAGGCAGGGTTTGTATTTCAGCTGGCAGGAGTGTGACCTTGTCCTTTTCTTCACCGGGATTTACAGGACTAAGTCCAAAGGAATAAATCAGTGGTGCACATGGAGCCGTTCTCCTCCTCCGGGCCCTACTCCATGGTGCAGCTCAGACACAACAGCAGAAGGAAGCCCCAGCACGTGTGAAGGATGAGGGTACGAGCTCAGGCAGCTGTGGCAAGACACATGCCAAAAAAAAAGAGGGAACAGGAAAAGAAGAACCAGGGGAATCCCAGTATTTCTCCTCACCCTCACATCCGAGAACGCCACATTCAAAGCCGGCTTGTGCTGCAGCATTTCCTAGCTAACACAGGAGATGCTTCACTGTCCCACGTCCTGGCCAATGCCCCCTCGCCAGCTGTGGGACCACGACAGCCTCTGCCTCATCGTTCTGGCATCTCCAGCAGCTTCTCCCTCTCACACACCAGGCTTTTGCAGACAGCTCAGAAACTGCGTGTAACAGCCAACATTCTGCAAACATCTCGTGCCAGACTGAGCTGGGAGAGAACTAACACAGGCCAACCCACCCAGCCAAGGCAGCAGAGCCAGGGCAGCCCTGCAGAGCACTCCTGTCCCTCTCCACAGGCAGCTGCCGTCCCCACCCTGCTCAGCCTGCTGCAGATGTGTACAGAGGAGATTTGGGTGTTTGTTCTCCAAACCTGCCTTGTTAATGCTGGAGGAATATTGACACAACGTTCCCTTCAAAGCAAATGGAAATTGAAGCTTTTTATTGAACCTATTTTTTTCTTTAATCTTAGCTTTTAGAACAAGACATTTAACAACATGACCATTCATTTGTACATCACATCTCACAAGTTCAGCTGGGCTCCTGCTTTAGCTGCAGCTGAATGTTGTCTGCTTCCCCAGAAGTCCTCAGAGTGAAGATTTATGGGGAAGCAGACACTTAAACACACACAAAACTGGAAAATGCAAGTGGGTTTTACTAATGAGGCAGGCACTTTGCTGCATGCACCTCTCCACCAGAAACAAGTCCCACTTTAGCAGACACCAGCAGCATCTTTTGTCTCTGTCTAATCGGGGAGCTGGGCTGCACAGAAGTGGGAAGTCAGCTAATGTATGCAAAGTTTGCTCGAGCAGAAAGTGCTTGATCTAGTCAGGGACTGGAAGAACAGAAGCTTTGCATTCCAAACAAAGGATTCCCCCAGGAATGGGAGGTATTTGAAGATGTCCATTTCTGCATCTGGAATTAAAAGCTGAGATTTCTCACAGAGAAATGCAAATCAATTAAGTGAACCAAGAAATGTTCGGGGAGGAGAAGGAAAATATTTGGCAGGCAAACACTAAAATGTCGAGCAGCTCTGTGGGAGTCATGTCCCAGGGACTGGACCAAAAACATAATTAGTCTGTTGTGGAGATAAACACCAAGCTTGTGTTCTGTTTTCTCATCCCAAACACCTCCTGGGCACTTGCTGCCTCACATCCTTCCTCCAGCAGCAGAGCTCTAAGAGTGTGAAACACCTGGGGGAGGAAGGGTTAGCAAGGTGTGAAGTGTTCTTCCAAAGTGCACAAGTAGTAAACAACACTCCTCTGGGTTTGCACTGCTCCCAGACACACTGGGGGCAGGTGTGGCATTCCCAGTCGATGTCACCTGCCTGGCAGCTAGATGGCAGCTCTGGATCCACAGTGCCTTGTCTCTCACGCCTGGCAGCAGCCAGAGCTGCCCAAGTGTCCCCACAGAGATAAAAAGGCCACCAGTCCCACCAGGCTGGCAAGGAAACGAGGGGCTTCAAATGTAGATCACATCCGAGTCATGCTGCTGAACCTACAGGCAAATCGAAGAGGGAGAATTAGTGCTGGCTTCAAGTGACTCCCTTTGGTCTGAGTCTCCCTTTCCTCCAGCTCTGGAGCCTTTTGCAAGATGCTCTGCAATAGCTTTTTCTTCCTTCTTTAAACAAATGTATTTGCATTACCCCTGAGTTTGGTCTTAAAAGTGGCTTCTGCTATTTGCCTCAGAAAGAGCTGATCCCCCAGTTGCTGCTACACTCAGCTGTGTCCTTTAGTTCCAAAGCACACCAACCCTGAAGGAGGTATTGAATGTTATATTCAGGAGCTTTTAATTGATCCTAAAGCCCCCAATTTTGTTCAGATAAACCACGGCAAATCCATCAGGCTTTCTTCATTCCCAAAACCTTGCCCAATTAGCATTGCCTACAGACAGCTGATTTCCTCCCCACTGCTCCAGACCACATTTCCTTACAGCTCTTCTTGATTCTCCAGCCCAGTGGCATTTCAAAGCAACTTGTTTTTTCCTGATGCCCAGCTCATTGCTCTTCAGGCCTCTCTGACAGGGAGCACATGGAAGAGAACTGAACTGTTGGGAGCCTGGGTATTTATTGGTCTCTTCCTCCCTGCCTTTTAAAAGCAGAAGACAGGCACAGTATGTTTTAAGCTCTCTATACCTGGGAGCACATCTCTCATTTCCAAGTCTGGCTGGTACAAATAAAATTTAACACAGATCCTCCTACTGTGTACAGACATCTCTGCTTCATTTACCAAGGCTTACAGCTTTGCACTCCAGCTTAGATCAGAAGTGAGAAAAAACAGGCAGCCTCGAGTTATAAACATTCCCAAATGACATGCCAGCACCGGGGGCTCCAAAATCCTGCAAAAGCCTTGTCAGCTGTGAGGCTGGGACAGAGCAGGACAAACCAGGTCCCTACAGGCAGCCACCCTCTCTGAACTCGAAACTTTCAGTCAACATTTAGGAATTTACTTATGAATCTGATTACCTTTATAATCTGTTTTCTGGTTCCTGTGCCCACACTGTTGGCAGCCAAGGAATTTGCTTGAGAAGATGACTTTTCCACTGGCACCATGTGCTGAATTTTGCTGGTACAGGGCCAGCTGCTTGCAGTGTTTAACAAGTAAGCAGGGAAAGGTCTTTGAAGATTTACATCCAATGAGTCTCCAGTTTCGAAGGTTTTCATCCATGATGGGGCCTTTAAGAGAACAGAGCACATGGAAATTTAATGCCCTCTCTATATCAACACTCATTAAGCCAAAAAGAACATCAGATGAGTAGTCAGAAAATAAAGGCCATCTTTCCTCATCATTTTTCAAGCCTCCCTTCTGTCTCTAAAAACCACTGAGTCAGAGCCATTTTTGCTACATGAGGAACAACCTGCAGACAAAGTCAGCCCTATGCCTGCCCTTCTTCAGGAAGAAGTTGAAGAGTTTATTTAAATAACAAGCAACTTATGACAAAAATCTGGGTCTAGTTCCTCATTGCCTTCAAAAAAAAAAAAATACACCAAGGCTTTTATGACTTTCAGCAACCACAAAGCACATGAATAAGAATGTGATGCAAACTGTAAGAAACCACATTTAAATGTGTCAGTCACAACAATTCAGTTTGCTCCAAGACCTTAAACCCTGATTGTGATTTCATAATCATAAAATAAGATGATTATTTTTTGCTTATGGTCCTGATATTCAGCCCAGGAAAAAGGCCTTAAGATTTTGTTTTGACATGAATCTTCCTCCTCTAAAAGTGTTCATGCTTCTAATATTTTATCAAGGGTACTGAAGGCTTGGACTGAAATACAGCAGCTCCCTTTGGCACACCCACACTGTTCCATTTTAGGGCTCATGCTGGAGAAAAGGGCAGGGATTTAGGGCACTTACACCTCCTAAGGAGCGATCCAAGGAGCCCAGGACTTCATTCCAATGACAGTAAAGCCCAGCCTGTTTTTCCTCCAGTTTCAGAGCATGAATTTCAGACTTCAGTTCTTTCAGTCGATCTTCGAATTTCCTGCTCTTTTCTAAGTAGTCCAGCCTGAGTCCACACATTGGAGACAAAAAGCTTAGGGAGGCAAAATTTTACTCAAGAACAGGTTTTTGTGGAAGGAGGAGAGTTGGTTTTTGTTTCATTTTATGTTTTATAGGCAAAATGAACTCTGGCAATGCCAGCTTGGCTCCCCTGGCCCAGTGACAAGGGGATTCACTTCTTTCTTTCTACTTCCTAACTTTTTACCGAGCGTTTCCTTCCAGCCCAAGGGATGTCTGATGGATCGGCTCCCAGCAATTCCACACTTTAGCACTAGAGGGAAACTTCTGTCCTCTCACATGCTGTGAGTTCAGCAAAGTGCTTTGTCCCTCCCCAAGACAGAAGGTTCTGGACTCGTCATGGTTTGACACCACCAAAAAATCCTTCCCCGGTGTGAACAGCCAGTCTGACACAGACATCACCCACACCAGCTCAGTAAAAGGCCTCCAGCCATACGCATATCCCAAGGTAATAAAAGATGAACTGTGATTCCCAAAGATTTCGTTTCCTTTCTCATTCATTTGCACCCCAAGCATACTGATACCTCTCTTTCTCTATCTCAAAGGAGAGTCTCTTGAGGTCAATGTCTTTCAAATCCAGCTTTGTGGATCCTTTGTCAAAGTTGGCATCTCTGCTGTCACTTGGGGAGTGCTGGGGGTACTTGGCCATGTGCTGGAAGAGGCAACACAAGCACTGTCAGTCAGATCTCAGGGATTGGTTTGGGATTTATCTCCTCAGTTCTGCAAGAATGCCATGTTGAGCTATGTTCTAAGTTTCTGAGACACGCAGACGCTGCTGCAGCCCTTCCCCTGCACCCAGCTGAAGTCCCCACCCCACAGATCCAAGAGCAGACGTATCCTGGCTGCAGTTTCTATTTCAGCAGAGAATGGAAGCCCATCCTCAGCGGGACTGGAGCAGAAGAGGGAGTTGGGGCACAGAACTTTAGCAGTGCTTTCTTGCTGGGGACAACTGCACCTGCTTTGCCTAAGGACACTCATGGATGAGCCAGGATGACCCAGCTGGCTCAGCAGAACCATCTCCACACAAAACTGCCTGGCTGAAATGGCACCACATGTCAGGCACGAAGGCAAGACAGCCTCTGCTCCCTAAATCCATCACCAGTTCAGGTTTTAACTTTTGTCTTGCCTTTCTCATCACCCTGAACAAACACAACTTCCACCCTAACTACACTGTTTTTCCACACCAGTTTGTCCCCCACCTAGATGCAGCCATGCCAGTTCTCAGCTCGATGGGGGCTATAAAAATGTCATCAACACCTGACAGTCCCTGAAGATGAAGTGGTGCCCAGTGGAGCAGAACTTACAGGATAATTAAGCCTGGTTATGTCTAAGAGCTTCTGCTTCGCTTTGCGTTCAGCCTCTCGGGCTTCGTGCAGGTCCTGTTTCAGGTGCTCTGCTTCCTTGGCTCTGGAAGAGAAATATCCTGAGGGGAATGGCTGATGGTTCCCAACCAACACATGGATTTCAGAGCTCACGAACTTCCAGAGAACAAGTCCACCATTGTGGTATCTTTACACCAAGGCACTCGTGGTAGGATGCTGACATGGAAAACTGACTGGACACAGCAGGACAGAGACACTGCTGCACAGAGTGGCTGAATTAACATGATTTTCCTACTCCTAATTTCCATGGGCTCAGTTATAACCTGATAAAGATTGTCTCCAGGCTATCAGAGATCCTCCCTGAAGTGGGGAGTGGTTGCTCTCTATTTTGGCAAGCTTCTTGGCAGTATCCTAAAACAAGTAGAAGGATTTCTTAATAACAGGGTTAAAAATCCTCTGTCAACACTGGCCTGCTCTGCATGTTTGGGGAACGTGCAAACACTCACAGTGGTTTATATTTCACATGAATTTACCTGGTCTTATGCTTCTCAAAGATCTGAAAGGGAAACAAGAGACCATTCACTCGGCACTAATGAATGAAAACAGCCTCATATCTCACAGGGTATAAAGACTGGTAAATTTAGGTGGCAGCCAGTGCTCGTTTGATAACACTAAACAGAAAATGCTTCTGCATTCTGGATCTGTCTTGCTAAACATCTCTACAGCTTTGCAACTGATCCTCTGTAAACTCGACCTGCAGTACAACAACTGGTTCCAGGTGGAACAAAGCACAAGGAGGCTTAGTCCCTCTGAAGTGTCACTTCAGGAGCAATTCCCCCGTGCTGGGCTTGGCTCTGAGGAAAGCAGCACTCTCTGCAGCCCAGCTGAGAGCACACAGCGCCAGGGAAGCAAACCCAACCTCCTGTCGGACTCCTTCACCAGCTTCACGGCGATCAGCTCCGCCTCCCGCATCTTCTGCTCCATCAGCCGCTTCTCCTCCTTGCTTTTCAGAGCTGTGATCTCCAGCCTCTGGCGCTCCTGCTCCGCTTCTGCAGCGTTCTGGGCCAGCAGTTTGGCCTCTTCTTCTGCAATCTGAGCTTTCTCAGCCAGCAGCTCTGCTGCTTCCTGGGATCGGAGCTGAGGAGAAAGAATTTTTCTTAGTTCCTTGTCTAGAACCTACAAAATCACCCCTGCAGGCAGGCAGGCGACATCTTTTACAAAGAAATAAAGTGATAAAATATTATTTCTTAAATAAAAAACAGACACAATTTCAGGGGCTAATGTTCCTCCTCTGCTCCAGAATTTCCTGTGTCTCGCCTCGACAAAGCAAGGAGAAAAATCTTAGAGCTGGACAAAGCTGAAGTCAGCCCTTTCAGTTGCCCCTTTCTCCTGGTTTCAGCTCCAAGGTTGCTTCCTTTTCCCTTCCCTTTTCCTGAAATAGCACTGTGAGCCAAATACAGCAGGGGAATGGCTCACAGATTATGGCAGATCAGGGTTTTCCCAGGTATTCCTCCGTGCCCTTTCCACCAGTGATCAGAAACTCTCCAGCCTGGTCTGAGCTACAATGCCTGATGTCTCCTGGCGTCAAAAAAATCCTGCTTCCAACCCAAGAAAGCCCATCAAGCACAAGAATATTCAGTCTAACTCACCAGGGCCTCGTTGGCCTGCCTGGCTTCATCTTCCAGCTGGAAAAGGCGCCTTTCCAGCTCCTCTTTGGCTCTCTCAGCTTCTTCTCGGAGCTGCTTCTCCCTGGCCAGCCTCTGGTTCTCCATCTGGAAGTAGGACGAGCAAAAGTTTGTGGGACTGCAGCAGAATCTCACCTGGGCCTGAGTGAAATGCATGTAACGAAGAAGGGGCTGCTCTCCAGCTGGGATGGTCTGCTTGAAGCTGCTTGAACTTTGCAGCACTGAGCTCCTCAGGCAGGCACTCCTGCTTATTTCAGGCTGCCAGGAGAGCCCTTGGATTGATCTGTTTTGTGCCCCAAACCTTCGGGATCACCTCTCCACACAAACACCTCTGACCTCCTCAGATGCCACAGACACGGCAGAGCTGGTCCCACATTCAATCCTGCTGCACTTCCTCACCTCCCACACACGTATTGATGGAACACAGGAGCAGCAAGGGCACCAGCTGGAATAATAATCACTGTTTTCAGCAACAGAGGAGCAGAAAGAATCTACCTTTTTCCTAGCTTTTTCTTCCCTGGCTTGTGCTTTCATTTGCTGGATCTCTATGGAGTCCACTCTTCTCCTCCTCATAAATAAGTCGTGGTTTCCAATGCACAACTGGAAAATCTGGAGTGGAAAGGCAAAGCAAATGTGATTTTGATGGACTTGTGCCCCTGCCAGAGGGACAAAGAGGCCCACCCTGGCCTCACAGGACAGTTCTGACTTCAGCACAAGTGCTAGCAGCTGCTTCCCTTCCAAGAAAATCAGCACCCAGGGCAGGCTCATAGCCAGGCACACAACAGTTTAGAAAAGTTTGTAACAGGATGAGAGATTCCTTCTGGCCTTCATCTCCCTCTGATCCCATCTTCCTGAATTACACAGGCAATAGATCTAGGCTGAGATCCCAAGATCACAATTTTGTGTACAAGCAATATTTCTCAGTCAGTATCACCAAGCTCAGGTTCAAAGCAGGACACTTACCAGTTTGTTCACTTTGAGCTGAGAGGAAAAGAACTTGAAGACTTCTGCTTTTTTGTCCAGGGGTTTAATAGTTAACTACACAGGCAAAAGAAAGAAAGAAAGAACAGTGAGGAGGAAAATAAGTTGAAACGATTAAAACCAATGCAAACTTGAGCTCATCTCCACTTCTCTCTGGGGAAGCAGTGATTTATGCCACAAAGAGGGGGACAGTGATGTAAAACTGTTTTTCTCCATGGAGTCAGGCTGTGTTGGAGGATAAACCCCCCGTGCCAGTGTGGGTGGTGGTTTTCCTGATGCCACCTGTGCATTGCACGCTGTCCCCAGAGCTCTGGAACGAGCACTGGCCTTCAGGAGAGCGGCACACATCAGCCATCCCTAGAGGCAGGCAGACCCTTAAAGCCTGGGGAGTGTCAAACACCCCTCAGGACAGCAGGCATTGCAGGGATAAACGGATGTATCAAGGGCCTAAGGACTCGTTGTTCTTCAGAGCAGCAGGTGAAAGTCCTGGAGACTTCCTCACTTTTTCAGTCCACTTCCCAAGCTGTTCCCACAGGCCAGGAAGGGTTTTCCTGCTGCCAGCTCAGTGCTTCACTCCATACCTTGTGCTCTGTTTGGCTGCAGAACAAAATATAGCCCCTTTTTTTTTTTAAAGGCCCTATTCTCTGTGACTCACAGGTTCCCCGGTATTCTATTCCTCTAATTCATTTGCAAGGTAATTCCTGTATGATTCCAGGGCATCTGAGTCACCAGGATCACAATGACCCAGAGCTCCTTTCACCCTATAGGTAATGACTGGCTGCCTTTTGAGGAGCAAGGCTGTGATGTGCCCCTGAATAAAGTGAAGCTTAAACGCAGGGCTGACCAATTTCCCCCCAGCAGGGAGTTAAAGCAGTTTATTCACAGATCTCAGGGGAAGTTTGATGGGATCAGAGACCACAAATGTTTTGGAGGCAGCAAACCTGTAGGCCTGCCTGATTTAATGGACATGCATCTAAAAATCTCATCTCAGTGTTTTCCAAAAGGCCCACAGAAAACAAAACAGAACAGGCTGTGCTGCCTTTTGGTCGACAAATTCCAGGTACTCCAGTACCACTGTAGTTTTCCTGGGTTTGTTTTTTTCTGATTATAGCCTTCCACAGTGCAGCCCATGATTTACACTGAGAATAAATTTTACCCACTCCTTCACTTTCTAGAAGCAAAAGCTGGGCTTCACAGGGAAACTGCAGCGGTGGGGAGTGAAATCATGTCCCAGCAAAGTGGCAGAGCTGAGGCAGAAACCATTAATATCTCCCTGCATGTCTCCTCTTGCCACCGGGCTCCAGCCCTCAGCCACAAGGACGGCTTCTGCATGTGCAAACAGCATTAAGGTTTTACGGATCATGGAATTCCTGCTGGGATAACTGAGGAAGCCAGGCACGGTGGCATTCATAATATCTGTCTTTTTCAGAGATCAACACACTTGTTTTGCAAAGGCCAAGCAGCGGGGAAGGAGCCAGAACGGAGGCAGAGCTCAGAGCAGCCTCGGGGAACCGAGGTTTCGAGCTCATCTGCAAGGCAGGGCTGTTATTTTTAGTTTTATAACAAAGCTCCCCAGGATTTTCCCCTTCTCCCCCAAAATTATTTCAACAGAGGAAGCTTTCAGCCTGTTCCAAGAATCCCAGTCCACACCCATGCCCGTGTAAAAAGAATAATACATCAAAGCCATCATACCTCTTTCTCACTACAGGAAATGTTTCTGATAGAGCTCCACTCAAAGGACTTATTGGGAGAGAACCTATTATTAATGCTGTAGATATGAATACCTTTGGCATCAACTCCAAGCAGGAGATCTGTGTGGTTTTTATTTTGCTAAAAAACAAGAGAGATCAGTAAATGGCATTTCTGGTGACATTAAACAACCCCAGACAAGATGCAGGTATTTTAATACTTTGATATTTATCTGTATTTTATCAAATTGGTGTTCATATAAAATATTACGAATGCTGACACTGTTACTAATGAACCCAGTCCTCTAGGTTGTTTATAACAGCTCAGACTATTTCTCCTTCCTATTACACACCTGGAGTTACTCAAAACTTTTGGCAGGTTGCAGAATACTAATCCTAACTGTTTGATTCACCTGCTCATTTAGCAGGGCAGGAAAACCAAGTCGGAACAAAACCAGCAGCAGGGAAAAGCAGAAGTCAGGAGTCCCAGTTCCAAACTCCCTGGAGGATTTTGAAAGGACAGCACCATTATCTGCAGCAACTGAAAACTGCTAAAATAAGGCACTTACAGCAATTGGGAAATAATTGACACCATACATTTCCAAGTCTTGGGCAATTTTCAGGTAGTTCATCTCAGCTTCATCCCTGGAGAATAAAGCCATGATTATGAAATTCCTTTCCAGCCTCTCTCTCCTGGCTGACTCTCCATTTCCCACTTAGAAAAGAACAGGCAATCTGGTCCTTTGTACAAACTCACTTCAGTTTTGCCATCTTGCTCTCAATAATAGGAAAAAAGATAATAAAAACAGCATCTGGACAGAATAAAGGCAGTAAAGTTGCACCTATTTCAAAAGATGACTCATGGATCGTGTAATCCTCATTAAAATTCATTAAAAGTCTTATCCTTGTGTTAGTTTTGCCACTCCATGTCCTGGAAACCCAGCCTTCCATTGTTTTCCATGGATATGTTTCCTTCAGGAAAGAGAGTTCATTGAGAAATTAGTCTTGAACAGAGCTTTTGGCCAAGGCCAAAGAAGGGTGAGAATCTCTCCACCCACTTTTCTTCTCCCTTCAAGGTAAATCAGTAGATCTTGATGAAACTATTCAATAAAAATAATGCTAAGAAGCCTCCAGAACAGAGAGAAAGGGAGCACAAATATTAGGAAAAGCTGCCTCTGGGTGCTAACAGATCCTATTTATTGTTTAATTGGATTTCCAGATAGGCTGAATCACACTGAGGACAACAAATCCCATAAATAAATGCATGGGATTTCCAAGAAATGCAAAGGTTTCCTACCTGGCAATACCCCTGTGCTCAGCATACCAAGCAGTGATCTTCTCCTCCCACATCTCTGCTGTCAGCTGGTACTGCCTGAGGACCTGCAGGGGAAGGAAGGAGGTTGGTTCCCTTTGAAGATCCAAACCCAAAGTGCTGCCTCTGCAGAGGTGCAGTTCACAGCTTGGTCATTTTGCAGAGTTTTTAATGCTCTGGTTAATCCCCAGCAACATCTGCATTGCAAAGAGGAGAGTCAAAGATTCTGCACAGCAAAGAGGGAATTCAAAGATTGGGTTTTGGACAAAATTAAGACTCACCCTTTTGGGTAACAGCTCATCATGGGCTAGAAAGCCTGGCTCATGGAAATTTGGGTCATAGTCACCATACTGTCCCAAAAAAGAAAAGTCATTTCAGTTTGTTAGAGGTAGAATGCTGAGGGAGTTGCTCCTTGCATAGCTGGAAGTGAAAGCTTGAGGCAGATTTTATTTTGGTTCTCTTGCACTCATCCCCTCATGCGGGCTTCCAAGCAGGGGTTCAGAGATGCAGGGAGGCAGGAGTCCAGAGCGAGGAATGGATTATTTATTAAATTTACAATACCGTTTATATATTCTAGTTCCATAAAGCAATTGAACAGTGTTCACACTTCTCCTAGGGTGATGGGTCAAAGTCTCAGACACCCACTTAGAAATGTTTTTTCCTAATATAATGTACACAAGGTCAGAAGATACCAGATATGAATGCTATTTACAAAAACCCTATCTATTGTTCGCATAGCTTACACAGCAAAGGAAAAGTTCTCACAGAATGAATGCAAGCAGAGAAAATTTCCCTGCTCACAGCATTTCAGCATCCACCCCCTCATCCAAGCAGTCCATGGGAGCTCCTTCCAGCCCCTGTGCCACGCAGGGGGTTCCAACACAGCCACTGAGCCACTCAGACCTCAATCCTAACCCAGAAACCTTCAACCCCATCTGGAACCTGCAGCTCTGAAGGGATCTCCCCTGAATTCACCCTCTGAGGCAGAGGAATGGGAGCTGCTGCACAAGGAGAGCCCTGCTGAGTTGTGTTCACCTCCTGAAATCTGGTGAGTGATTCACTAAGAAGTGAACAGTCCTGAGAAACATTTGGTGGCAAGTTCTTGGTTCTTGGTGGCAAGAAGTGAACTGTGCTCCGAGAGACACTAAAAAACTTCGTGTCCTCCCATTGTGAGCTCTGTTTTGAGCACCTCCTGCATCCATGATTGTTTTTAAAACAACAGGAAATCATTCTAGCCTGGAGAAAGATTACACTAAAATGTTAGGCCCAAATATATCCCCTAAACTGCAAAAGCACAATATAGAAAAAAACACCCTTGAAATGGCATTTAATGTTTCTTTTTCTACCTTTACCCTCCAGGATGACCAAATTCTTTAACAGCAAATTTTAACCCTGCTGTGTTTTACACACCACCATGCGGATGTGTTGGTTAAACCAGGAAAAAAAGTCAATTAAAAAAGAGATTTTTCTATGCACAAACCTTGGCCTGAACAGCATAAGAAGCCAGTAAAACTGTAGCTTCTGGTGAGCAATAGATTTCCTCATCAAGGATTTGTTTCTTAACCTAAACCAACAGAAAAAGGAGCAAGTTAAAGAAGCTCAAAGTCAAGACATCTGTCAGGCTTGAAATGAAAGCAGACATGCCTAGACTATCACTTGGCACCAGATATCACCTTTTTGAGTTAATAACAGCAACAAGAAATTGGCATTCAGGAACACAGGAAGCCTTCAGTTAGCCTTGCATTTAATGAGACCAAAAATGCCAGTCAGCTCTCTCCACACACTTACATAAGGAGTCCTATAAAAGAATATCCTATACAGCATCGATTTTATTGTCCGCGCTTCATTTCTTTTAACAATCCTTCTTTTTTTTCTGCCTGCTTTGGAAAAGTCAGCTTTGCATCACGTCAGACATCACATTTCAGGCTGGGAGGGAGCTCTGGAGGTCAGGTCCAAGCAGAGCAGACTCAGGGCTGTGCAGCTGCCTGGTGTTGCTGTATTAAAAACCGTAAGTGATGTTCTCCAGCTTTCCAGAACGAGAGAAGAAAGGAGATCCCCCAAAAGAGAAGCTGAATAATAGAGCACTTAATTTATGCATTTTCAATGGTCTAAGCACGACCAGACAATGGTAAAGAGTCTTTCAACATTCTTTTTCATTTTAATAACCTGTGGTGCTACCAAGACCAGAGGTGTAATAGTTTGTAAAGTGTTGTTTGATTTTAAATCAGTTGTGCTATTTCTGTTTGAAAACCTAAAGAGGGAAGGGGAAATTAATCTTCCCAAATCCTTCTCTCAGGTGTATTTAGCCTAGGAACAAGCACAAGACAACAAAATTTTGCATAGCTCACAGTCTTAAGCATTTCCAAAGAGAAAAATGACTCGAGCTAGCACAAGTTCTGTTTACCAACACACCTCAGTAGGTGCTGGGAGCTGAAATGAACCACCAAGAAAGCTATTTCTTTTAAATTTAGTCCCTGGTGAGCACAATCTCTGAACCTGAGCTACAGTGCAGGGAACATTCTTTCTAGGCTGTTAAAATGGAAAGAATGAAAAGATTTTTCTTCCAATTTGGAAAGCTCCAGCTTTCATTCTCCACGGTGCAAATCATGCTCCAGAATTTAGAACAACGTGGATAAATCCCCCAGAAATGTCTGGGTTGGTGGTTTGGGTTTTTTTTCTGATCAGTTTTTACAAGGACTTTTTGTTAAACTTCATGAAGAAGCAATAAATTACCTCGTCTTTAAGCAGACAATATTTAGCTTTAGTCATTGACATTTATTCAGGCATTTTGCAAAAGCTGTTATGCCACATTAATTTGCAAAGGTCTGAAGAGTCAGGAGAGCTGAAATCTTCAGGCATCCAGATGTCTGTACATGTTTTTCCTATTAGCATCCAGGTGTGATCTGAAGTTCTTACAGTCAGGAAACTTTGCAAGTTCCAATTTGTTCCAGCCTTGTTTTCCTACTTTGGAATGAGAAGAATTTGCTAATTGCGTATCTGCTAGTTAAGGCAGGTTCAAGCAGAAAAGAAAAAAAAGAAAGTGGAAAAATCAGGATTAAAAGAGTAGGAAAAGAGTTCTGCTGCTCTCATTGCTTTCCAAAACTAGCTGAAGAAATAAACTGCCAAGTGGTTAAAGGTTCTGGATGAAGTTCTGGTGGGTTCATTAACCCTCAGAGCTGCAGCATTTCCCCATTTATTCTCTAGCACATCCTCCTCAGGGCACGAGGGAATTCGCTGGGTTTATTTCCAGCTGCAGACTGAATTTATCCCACACATCCCAGCCACCTGCACAGACACATCCTGCTGGAATAAAGCAACACTCCAGAGGCTGAAACTTCCACAGGGACCTCACAGCAACTCAGGAGAGAAGCTGGATGTCCCAGACATTGGAAGTGACCGTCCCAAACTCTGTGCCTGTATCCTCTGCTGCAGCTATGGAGCCTTTCCTGGTTGATCCATCTTTATTTTTGAGAAGGCTCCAAGAATTTGCTCCTTCATCCACTTTTTGATGGAACTAAAGAGGCGTCTGCTGCTCTGCTACTCTTAAACCTCGCCAGGTGAACAAGCCTGGATTTCAGAATGCCTGCCAAATTCCACGATCTTTTATCCCTACAATCCAAAATGAAGGTTTGGGGAGTCCTTGTTTTCTAGAGGTTTTGCCCTCTAGCACAAGATCTCCCCAAAAGCCTCACAGTTCTTCCAGCAGTTCCAGCTTTGCATGGATTTTTTTTTTAACATATATTAAGGAGCAAAACAAGTCCAGATTTGGAATTATCCCCCAAACTGCTGGGTGTTGTCACAAAAACCTGCAGAAAATGAAACATTCAGCTTACCTGGACACAAACCCACAGCAGGCAGGAGAGATGTTTGTATTTCAGAAAAAATAGTATCTATAAAAGTTCTTGATACAGCTGAAGCAAGCAAAATTATCCTGAGCTGCCACCAAGATCGAAGACAATGCAAAAGCACTGGGGGAAATACAGGAGGAATTCACGGCTAAAAACTGTTCCTGACCTGAAGGAAGAATAAATGCTGGGTAATTTCCTGTAAGAGTTCCTCTTCTACCTTCTCTGGGTAGAATTTTGCCAAAAAATGAAAGCTAATGGGATCTTCTTTGGGCATTTCTTGATCTAAAACCTGTTTACAGATAAAATAAAAGAAGATCAGCAGCAAAAAGGATACAGGAGTGTCTCAAGGTAATATTCCCAAGGAAAATCAGAAAGCAGTCAATAATCCACTTAAAGCAGCCTTCCCATATTTTAGAGGGGAGGGTAATCCTAAGATTTAACCTAACAGCAATCAGTGCATACAGTGGTGGTTAGTGTGGGATGCTCCAGGTCAAATGGGATAGAAGCAATCAGAGCAAGTAATCCAATTTTAGTCTTAAAAGCTGCCATGTCAAATTCTGAGTTGTCATGGAGCACATCCCTTTAGCTCCTGTGCTCCAGAAAGTCAATATTTATAGAAGTAAATAATTGCCCCACATTTTGCCTCCTGTACCTTTTTGTCCATCTTTAACCAGGTGCACATTCCTTTGATTGTGTACTGCAAGCCAAAGAACCAAGTCTCCCTTAAACCAAGGGCTCGGCACACCAGGTCAAACAAATCCTTTCCCTTCCACTTCATCTAAAAGAGAGGAAAAAAACAAGAAAAACATGGACATCCTAAATGAATTTGCTCCACTTTAGCCCTTTCTCCTGTGAAATCTGATTTCACCTTTAGGTTTTTAATGAAATAGTCTTCCTGCTGTGTCAGAGTTGCTGTGTTCCCCCTCCTGTCCTTCTGCAGACACATCCAGAGAGCAGCTGCAGGCATTTCACCACCAAGCACTTGAGGAGCACTGGGAATGGGGATTGGACCATTGATTTCCTGGGACGTGGCAAGTCTTTATTAACATTTGTTCCAGATTTTGACTCAATGGTTTCTACAAATTGAAGAGACTGAGAGAAAGCCGGGGAAGCCAAAGGAGTGTCAGGAGATGGGGTAGGAATGCTGAACAGTGAGAGCAGACCCACCTTTCACACCCCTCAGGTGTTTCAGTGGCACCAGGCCAAGCCTTTATCCCACTCTGATTTAAATGAGTCTTCTTAAATGGTTTCATTTCAATTTAGCAGCCAGAGAGAGCAAACTTTGATTAAAGGTCCCAAATTCACACACATCTGACGCCTTGTTTTGTCCACCAAGGAGGCTGCTCATCTGCTTCTTCTATTTGACCACATTTTAGAAAGATGGTTTTATCTAAGTTTAGCTAAAACTAAAAACTGAATGGCAAAAAAAGAGTGAACTTTTAGGCAGTATTTGAGTGGAAAGCTGGAAATCATCCCAGCAAAGGAGCAGTATCTGGGGAGAAAGGAGAGGTAGCAAAGGAAGGAATACATGATTTGTTAACAAGGACTCTGATCTCTAAATCAAATTTTCCAAATCCTTTATTTTCACAACTCTGCCTGCAAATGCTCCAGAGCAGTAAGCCATACAAGACTAATCTATTCTGTTTCTGAAGGACCAAATAAATGACATTAAAAGGCTCACAGAACAGTCAAGTCTCACCAAAATTGCCAGTGCCATTGGAACTGAGTTTTCTAACTCTCCAAAATACCTGTGTGTCTTGTTTTGCTTTTGCTGGATGATTAGGAATTAATTGATCAGGGACAGTTCTGTCCCTTCAATAGTGCAGCCCAATTTATTTAGCAATTGATCATTTATTTTTCTCCAGCCATGATTTCTCTAATCAATTTAGCAGATATCCATAATTAATATAAGAACTGCCAGCTTTTTCATCAATCTTTTTTTTCTCTTCTGCCCAGAGATCCAAATTTCACCCATTGCAGTGAAAGACCTGGAGTTCATAAATGGCAAATTGGAAGAGAATGTCCCAGATCAACAAAAGCACCAGTTTATAACTTATTTTAAAAGCAATATCTGAGCACCAGCTCTGACCAGTTTATCCAAGCTGGCAGTGTCTTCAAGTTGTGTCAGTTCCAAAAAAACCAGAATTTCATGGAGAAGTAGGAATACTTACAAACAATTGGAATGCTTATGAAGAAAGCAGGTTTAGTGTTAATTTAGCTGTGTCAGTCAAATGGATTTCATGCAAACAGCTTTAAATTCTGAACAGAGTGAAGAGAAGAACGCACCTGACATTAAATAATCCATTATTTATAAAAATAGCAGATAGTTTTAAGACCATCCACGAGCTGATAATATGAATTTTTCAAATTTCTTGCTAATACAAAGGTCAGTCCCCAACACCCCAGCATTTGCTGACACTCTCACCTCACAGCTGAACTCCATCTCAGCATCCACTGTTATAATTCTGACTTTAAAAGTCTTTGGTTGTTTCTTCTTCAGGCCTCGAATGGACATATTTTTCAGTTGATGAGGGCAGCCACACCTGAAATCAAACAAGGATGGAAATTAAGCAGCATTCTCTTGGTTAGATTCCAAAGCAGGATGAGCCCAAACACGCAGAATAAAGTCACCTTCAGAGATGCATTTTTTGTGTCTAATAAGGATGTTGAAACAAAAACATTTAAAATTAGCTTGCTCCTTAAAAGAAGTTGCTCAGAAAATGTTAATGCTGTCTATTCTCAGATTTTGGCTATCACAAACAAAATTCTCTTTCTCAAGGGTCTCTGCAGCATCTCCACTCAGTAGAACACCAGAAAATGCAGCTAAACTTTATGATGTCAAATCCAACACAATCCTTTTCCATCAGTTATGGCTCCTTCAGCAACTAAACTGTTGGATTTCTTTAAAACATGAGATCTTAACTCCCTGAAATTATACAAATGCCAAGAATGCACGCAGTGAAATTAAGCTGAATTTACCACATTCTCTCATGCTACTACTCACTCACAATGATAAAAGTTGTTTAGAAAAGAAATCTTCCCAGGGAAGTTCTTGTGAAATGAATTTAATTTCGCAGAAGCTGACAGAAAATTCCTCCAGAAATCTTCTATTCTAAACGTGATCAGCTGCATGCCATCCAAAAAATTGAGGAAGGGTTTTGTGGAAACCAAATATTGAAAGCTGGGGTTAAATGATGGTGTGGATCTGCTCCGGGCAGTTCTCAGGCATTTCCTTCTGAGCACAGGGAATCAGGCTCTAAAGGGTTTTGCTTCTTTTTACTTTATAAAATTAACAGGTCAAACTTGTATAATGTAGTGAGAATCTGTGAACGACGCTGGGCAGGAGACTCAGGCGTTCCTGGTTTCCTACAACATAAGACTATTACAGTGTGGCAGAATTCCAATCTCTCCTTGAGGAATTCCAAAGTAAAGCTCTAGTTTGTACTGAAAAGTTCCATTTGCCTGCACCTTCCAGGATTTTATAAAATATTTTGCCCCCTTTTTTGCTTCTGCTGAGCTCTAAATTGGCTTGGGAATGTATTGATTTTCCACTTACTTTGTTTGTGCCCCTCATCCCTGAATTTTGAGCAGTTAAATAGGAGGTGAAATAGATACGGAAGTTTTTCTTTTCAGATTACAGGGAAGTTGAGGCAGGGAACAGATAAAATAGTTACCAAATCATAGGGACACCAGAGGCAGAGCTGAGAAGAAGTGATTGAGGCAACTCAGAGTGGGGAAGACAAGCTCAGGAGGAAATTCATCCTTCTGGCACCACTGAGAGCAGTTGGGGAGTCCTCTCCCTCCAGCTGGCTCTGGTGGAGCTGCTGCTGAAGTCTTGTTTGGGTTTGGGGCACCACTTCTGAAGCTGGAAAGACAACAGGAGAGGGTCCAAAGGAGAGGTCCAAGGGCTAGAAAATCATCTGTGGTGAGATGAAAGTATTGGTGAGAACAGAGAAAGGACGAGTGGTGAGACATTGTAATGGCTGCTCTTCGTGACAAGGAATAATGGGCTTAACCAAGCTGCAGGCAGGATGCAGACTGAGGAAAATTCAAGAATAATCAGGAAATTGTGGCGCTGGAAAAGCACAGGGTGGCATTTCTCTTTCTGAGCTTCCCCCCAAAACAGTGTGACAGCATCAGCTCCCTCCTCGAGGCTGCAGGGACCCAAACCCCCAAAGGGCTCCCCCCAGGCTGCTCCCTGCTGCCAGTGCCCACCACCAGCGCCAGGAGAGGCCACGCCACCAAAAACCAGTGAAACCCAAGGAACAGCACATCCAGAGCCCACATCTCATCACCCCCAGGGTGCCCCTCTCTCCTCAGGGATTATGTTTTAAAGGAGTGAAAACCAGATCTTGCCACAAAGTTTGCTCTCAGATTTAGGCAGCTCAGTGCACCCAGCTGAGCAGAGCTCAGGTCCTTTCTATGCAGCACAGCACAGAGTTTGCAATTAAGGAAAAAGGGAACATTGAAAACCCCCAAAATGACCACAGCAATATTGACAGGGAGAGCATCATGTGAGGGCACCCAAACCAGCAGTAATTACCCCAGACATTTTCTGATCTCTCATCTGCAAGCTACAAAATTCAATTTTAACCTGTTGCATTCCAAAGCTCTTTTCCATCTGGTTTTCTTCACAACTGTAAATAATTGTACCATTGGATACAGCATTTATAGCCTGAGAATACAGACTTCTATACAATACTGGAAATAGTTTTATTAGTTTCTAGAAGAAACATCAATGGCTGAAAGCTAAGGAGAAAAAAGCTTTGTAATTCATTTTTAATATGTAACCCGAAACAGCCAATTGAGTTAAACAGGAACTTGGAGTTAGGGCCAGTACAGAACATTCTCAGAGTTTCATATGGAAAATTCTGAACAGATAAAATTGAGCAGCTGGATAAAAATGAACTAATTTTCTCAAAATATGAGAAGAATACCAGAGCTTTTCATTTGGACTTTGAAGTTATTTCTTTTTTCTTATATAACCAGGTTGAAATGACAATATAATTTGTTCAACATTTCCAATAGCTTTTTTCTTTCTTTCTTTTTTTTTTCCAGAATTTTTTATTCCATGGAAAAGTACATTCTGACTCACAGTGAAAAGACATTTTTGAATATCAAATTTTCCCCAGAAAAGTAAACTGCATTTTAATCAATAGCACTAGTAAAGAAATTGGAAAGAGTTTTCACACTGAATAGCTGAAATGAATGTCAGATCCTGACAACAGAAGCAAGAGCACTTAGCAGACAAGATTTTAGAAAAAGAACTTTTTCAAATAAGAGAAGTCTTGCTGGAAAAAGGCACTCTGGGTTTGCAACCTCTTGTGGAAACGCAAAAGCAATCCCTTCCCTAGATCCCTGCTAACAACAGCCTTTAACTGGGAATCACTTGCTCCAAGGCAGAGTTCCTGACACTCAGCTCCAGTGATTTATTCCTGCAGGTGCCACTGGGATCCAGAAGCAGCAAAATGTGATGGATCAGAGCATGTCATAACCCTACCAAAGAACACATGAATGCAAAACAGGGCAGGGTGATCAAAGATTCCTGCCCAGCCAGAACCTGGGAACAGAGAGTTCAGGAGCTGGGAACAAGCACAGGGAGGTAATAAAAGCTTGGTGTGGTGAGGGCAACAGAAAGGCAGCGGTGGGGGAATAAAACGCGAAGGAAAAAGCAGCCCCCACTCTCTGCTCGTGCCCAAGATGAAAGGAGGGACACCCAGCAGCTCTGCATCCCAGCGTTCTCCCTCCCGGAAAACGAGAAACCAGGAGCGAGGCGTGGGGGTGCGATGGAAACTGGGACAGGGAAGAGCGAGAAGAACTGGCCGGGTGACTCCTGCACACCCCGGCGATGCCGATCTGCGGCACGGCACAGCTCCGCGCTTGGATCCACGTGGGCAGCAGCCGCACAGCCGATACCGCTCACTCACAGCTCCCCTGGCAGGCAGAGAGGGAAAAGCGAAAGCAGCAGCACCGCGCACACACAAAGCTCAACGAACCCACCGGGAGTCGGCACCTTGCGCACAAATACCCCAAGGAACAAGCTGCCCAAGAGTGAAGTGCAATTTTTATTCCCAGCTTAGCATTTCCAAGGTGTTCTCCACGGGGTGTAAAAACTTCTCAGGGTTCTCCACGGGGTATAAAAACTTCCCTTCACGTGGCACTGGCGCTCGGTGACAACCGGGTGTGAGGTGTCACCTTCCATCTCGCTTGGGGTGAAAAATCATCTGTTTCCACACACACACACACAAAATCCAGCAGCACTTTCTAAGGTGACAACTCAAGCGCAGACGGGCAAAGAATCAATGGCAATTGAGACCCCCTCTCTTAACATCCCCAAAATGAGTCTGCCCTTAAGGGCCAGCACATGCACAGCAGCAGAGCCCTTACAGGAGCTGGAAATACAAAACCTTTGAGAGAGCAGCAAGGATTCAAGAGACAAGGCTTGGGAATTACTTTAAGAGCCACCAACAGAAGATGCTTGAAGCATCCCCTGCGAAAGCACATTAACACAGACACTACCACAGTTTGAAAGACTGTCACCGCTGAAATATTTACTGCAACTCGGAGTGGCAAATTCCCCTGACTCATTATGTTTCTCCCAGTTCCTGAATTTCCATACTCCAGCTCAGGAATTAATGCAAGCAATTTGAATGCAGACAACACAGGCGAGCGTCGTGGGCTTTGTGCAGTTGTTGACTCACGCTCCCGCCTGTGTTCCCTGCCCGAGGAACAATTTAAGCAAAGAATTCACTGTTTTAAAATGGGTCAGCAAGATAAAGGGTTTTCTTACCCCTCCATCTAAAAAGAAGTTATCTAAAGTCACCAGTTGGAATCAAGACTTACCTCACAGATCCTTTTTTGAATGACGATAAGAAGGAAAAAAAAAAATCCCTTTTAATCGAAAAACTCCGTATTTTCCCCGCAGACATCAATATCCAGCCCTCACAAGTTCTGCCACTGAGAATAAAATCCAAGAACAACTTTTCTACTTGATCCCCTTCCCTTTGTTTCCATGAACTGCAGCATGTTAGCGCCCTCTGAAAAATCAAAGGATTGCTTTCCCAGGTGATAGGAACGGCTCTTAACCATTTCCTGCCTGCACCAGGGCTCCTCCCAAATTCTCTGCTCTGTAATTCAAGCAACCAGGCACTGAAATAAGAGAAACCCACGAGTTTTGGCTTGGAGATCTTTAAAAATTGATAATGAACTTCCAAATAACTTCTTGGGTGGTATCTGATCAAACCATTTCAACAGTGTCTCCTGCTCTCCCCATAGCAGCCACCTTAAGAAGGGAAACTGCCCAGAGTTGCGCTGTTAATTAAATATGATTCCCTACCTGCCCTCTTCCTGCAGTCAGAGATGATGGGACACCAACACCAAAAAGAGAACAAGCCTCAAGACTGGGCAGCAGCCAAAACACCAGCAGAAAGTGATAAGTGAGCACATTTAAATAAAAAAAGGGATGGGCTCAGCCGGAAATCACAGGGAGAGCCCAGGAGCACGTTACCTCAAAGTCAAACGATTTTGCCATTATTCAGTTTCTAAGTGGTTTGGGGTTTTTTTGCTAACCCTCCACGTTATACACAGATTTACAGAAACTGAGTATCTGCCAGGTTATGGAGAACAAGGACAACGGGCCAGCTCTCACTCCATATCTGCTATAATTATTCCAGATTTACATGGAAAACCCTCAAGATTTGTCTCATGTCCATCACTTAACACCGGGGGAAGTGCACAACATTCATTGCTGTACAGAAACCTCAAAGAGTCTGCACTGGGAGTCAGCTCCATCCCTAAAATTCTCTGTAAAGAGGCCCCTCAGCACTCACACGCTGCATTAATTTGGAAGAGGAAGGAACCTCATCAGTCCTCACAGTTACCTGAAAGGAAGTTGTGATGAGGTAGGGTCACTCTCTTCTACTGTGCTTGCAGTAAGAAGACAAGAAAGAATAGCCTTAAACTGAGATGGGAGATCCAGATCAGATATTAGAAAAAAAATGTTTTCACCGTTTGGGTGGTCAGGCATGGGAATAGATTGCCCAGGGAGGCAGTGAGGTCACCACCCTGGAGGTGTCTGGATCTGGTACTGGGGTTGGCGTTACAGTGGCAGTGCTGGCTGCATGGTTGGACCTGACAATCAAAGAATTACAGAATATGCAGAGTGGAAAGAGACCCATCAGGAACATTGAGTCCACGTCCTACCCCTGCAAAGGGCACTTTGAGATTCCCACCATGTGCCTGAGAGTGTTGTCCAAAGACTTCTTCAGCTGCCAGGCTCAGTGCTGTGATCGCTGCCCTAAGGGGCCTGTTCCAGTGCTCAACCACGCTCTGGGTGAAAAACCTTTTCCTGATATCCAACATAAACCTCCCCTGACTCAGCTCCAGCCATTTCCTCGAGCCTTGTCACACCTGAGACAGAAGAGATCGGTACCTGCCCCAACCTCATCCCCTTATGAGAACATTGAAGACTACAAGGAGGTCTGACCTCAGCCTCATCTTCTCCAAGCTGAACAAACCAAGTGACCTCAGCCACTCCTCTTAATGTTTCTCCTTCAGACCCTCCACCCTCCCCAAAGGATCTCTAAAGAGCGCTCAGGGACCGCTTCCAGCTTTAATTGATGTTCAGCCGCACCATCCGCCCCCGGTCTCCCTCACGGCCTCTGAGGGGGCAACTGCCGCCTGCGCGCTTAAATACCCGCTGGAGGCCCCGCCCCCTCTGGCCCCGCCCCTGTCCCCGCCCCTTCCCGCCGCGCGGCGCTTCCGTGCTCGGCGCCGCCCGTTCCGGGCCCGTCCCTTTAAGGCCCCCGAGGCGCGGCGGCGGCAGCGGCGGTGAGAGGGGATGGGGCTCCCCGGGGCTGGGGGCTCGGCCGTGGGGGTTCCCCCGTGCTGGGGCTGCGCCCTGGGTGCTGCGTGAGCCGCCCGACTGAGCCTGCTGCCTACGTGGCCCTGCTGGCGCGGAGGTTCCGGGGCAGGGCCTGGTGGGGAGCCGCGGCGGGGAGGGCTGAGGGCTCCCTCTCTGTTCAGTTTTTTCTTTTATCCCTGTTTGCCTGTAGCCGCCGGTGCTCGGTGGGTGTTGCCCGGGCTGCACACGGCTGTCTGTGTGGGGTGTTTAGCCCTGGGGTACAGGAGGGCCCCCCACGCTGATTCCTTCCAGCCTTGAGCGCCCACGGCTGAGTCAGGGGTGGGAAAAGCAGCCCCCGAGTGTTTGCTGGAGCGTTTCATCCTATGCCTGTGTCCTTGTATCCCTAAACTCTTCTTTTGATGTGTTGCAACATCAAAGCAAGTGTCTTACAAATTGGGTGGATGGAGAAGTCGCAGGTGTTAGTTGTGCTTAACAACCTGAGTGGGAGAGAAAAAGGTCATTAATCTCCATCAGTTTTAATACTGATTTAAGTCTATTGATTTTGCCCCTGACTCTTGCAAGAGTGGTACAGAAAGCGCTCCCTAATTAAACCAAATAAGGTAATGGAATATAATTACTTGCAGGAAATAGCTCAAAAGCAAATACATCTACTATAGCTCAGACAGCTCTTTGATGTGTCATTTATGGCTTGAGAAGCTCATTGCCTTTCTTAGATTTCATCAGCTCAGCTGATAATGAGAGGCAGAGAAGTAAATGACTTTGAACAAAATCTGCAGGCTGCTCCCTTGTTTGGGTGCACTCTGGTCGTACACAGACCCAATGAACAGGTTTCCAGCCAAAACAGCTGCTGGTGTGTGAGTTAAAGGGATAATTTCCACAGCTGCACTTTTCTCTATTGTGTTTGTGACAATTGAGGTGATTCGAAGGAGTTTTGTGGGATAAGGTCTCATCCTCATGCTGTTATGTCCAGTTCCACTGCTGTCCTGAAGTAACTTTTACTGATGGCAAGAACACGGTGACATCCCTTCTGTACTGTCAAACAGGGCTGAGGTAGTGCAAAAAATGGAGTTTTGAACTGTTCTTCCCCATTCTTCCAACAAAATGACCTAATGAAGTCTGAACGATGAAAGCTAGTTAGTCTAAAATAAGGAAGATTTTGGTATTGATCAGAAAGCGGTTGCTTTTTTACTTTGTTACAATAACACATCTGCTTTTTTTGCTGCCAGGCACTGCATGACCATAACTAAACAATGTCTGTCCCACGTGGAGCTGTCCATGCAAAATGGATAGTAGGGAAAGTAATTGGGACCAAAATGCAGAAAACGGCCAAAGTGAGAGTGACAAGGCTTGTGCTGGATCCCTACTTGCTAAAGGTAACCCCAGTTAACAGCTTGGCTTGCCTGGTGGGTTTTGTGTTGTGTGGAGAATGTTCTGCTGATTGGACTCCTGGAAGTTGTGATGACTCTTTACAAATCAAACTCCTTAAGGATTTGGCTGTGGGGATGACTGCAAAGGATGAAAAGCAGTGAGTGGTGAGGACTTACAAATTACCTGCTAAATGTATTTCTTTGAAGTGCCTTGTTAATGCACTTCATTTGATCTTTTTGAGGAGGTAAGCTTTTGTTGTTTCACGCTTAGATTTAATTTTTCATGTTGATCTGGAGCACTTGACAGTATATTAGGCACTGGTACAATAAATTTTATAGCTGTTTTTTCTGTATGCATCATTGTAACATTACTGCGAGCTTGGATTTATCCCTTGTCAGTGCACTTCAAACAGGAAGGTTAAAAATTGCATTTTCTCCATTTTAAATAGGTAAACAGTGGTACACAGAGGTAGAATTAAGTTGCTTTTGGGGACCAGAAGGTTAAAGATAGAGTTAGGATTGGATAATGGGTCTTGTGGAGCCCATTTCACTATTTTATCCAATAGAAGAACCTTTATTTATTTCTTAACCTATTTCCAAAAGGATTCTGAATTCTGCTGTTCCAATAAGAAGGAAAAAAGTCTTTTTATGTGAAAGAAAATTATTTCAGCAAGAAAACTCTCACATAAAAAACTTCAAAATAGGGATTTCAGGGCTTTTTCTTCCCCATTTCCTTTCCTGCAGGCTCAGTTGGCAGCACCATCCTGACAAGAGATTGGGAAGGGCAGTGCTGTGCTTTCTGTGGAGAACCTGTAGAGTGCACAGTTGCATTTCTCTTCATGATCCAAACTGACTCTCACTTTAAAAGATACATAAGACTTTACTTAGTGAAATTTATTTATTTGTTTGATATTAGCTATGTACTTACCCATTGCATAATTCTGAAATATAATGCCAAGGTTTCTTTTTTTTTTTCCTTTTTGTTCCTTTTACAGTTCTTTAACAAAAGAAAAACCTATTTTGCCCATGACCCACTGCAGCAGTGTGTTGTTGGAGACATTGTTCTTCTGAAAGCTCTGCCCGAGCGAAGGAGCAAACACGTGAAACACGAACTGGCTGAAATTGTGTTCAAGGTTGGCAATGTCATAGATCCAATCACAGGAAAGCCCTGTGCAGGAACCAGATTCCTGGAAAACCTGTCAGATTCGGAAAATCTGACAGAGGCAGACACTACCTATCTAAGTGAGAAACTTCAGGAACTGAAAGTTCGTTCAACAGACAAATAGTGGGGGAAATACTTTAAAGCAGAGGGCTTCCAGCTTTTGTCTCTCTCTGCCAGGGGTCTTCGAGGCCCTGCTGTGATATGTTAAATGTTTCAGTGAAATCTGTAGTCAAAATAAATAGTAAATGTAGTTGCTTATGCAAAGAAATGTTGCAGATTGATGGGCACCTGGAGCTTTGAATGAAAATACAGAGAAAAACGCAAGTTTAGTGTTCACACCTCCTTTTGTTGCCTGTAGTTTTGCCCCAGTGGCAGTTCCCAAAGCCAGCTGCCCTCCTGGAATGACCCCCTGTGTTAAGATGAGACTACAGCTGTGTGATGTTTCATTTTGGTGGGAGGGTGATTATGTGATCTGCTTGTTCTATATTTCAGAAGGCAGCCTTTTGTGGTTTGTAGGGTTACTGGACATGATGCTATTAAAGCTTTTGAAAGGAAGTGTAGAATTTTAAAACCAGCTGCATGCTTGTGTCCTTATTTCCTCTAATAGTGCCTTCTGACTTCCAAACTCTAACAAAAACACAGCCCTTTGCCTTCATAGTGGCAGAGAGGTGAGAATCAAAGCTTTGGGCAGCTCAGAGTGGCTGGCTTTGTAACCTGTCCAAAGGCAGGATTTAGTTCTGGGAGAGCTGGGTCTCTTTGAGCTGCCAGCAGGACAGGGGAGCTGATGAGAATACAAAGCCAGAAAGTAAAAGTGATTAGATTTGGTCTCGTCAGGAAAGCTAACTAAAATAACACATTTTGGGGAGATGGAGGTGCTGGTTTGCTGCATGCTTTAATGTGGAGCTAAAGGCCAGAGCAGCTAATGATGAAAGATGAGTTTATCCTGGTGCAGCTCTGGGGATCTCATGTCCTCTCCTCCAGGACATAAAGCAAGCTGAGAGCCTGCAGCTGTCGCAGCAGCCTCGTGTTCCTGGCTTTGGAGCTAAAAGGGCATCTGCCTCAAAATTTAGCAGTGTGGGTAGGGAGAGTGGGAGATGAGAGCTGTGAGAAATCCTTTCCTAACTGCCTGTTGGTCTTTAGGATCAGAAGCAAAACAAAGTGTATCAGAGCTAAAATACCTTATCCTCTGACCTAAAATATCTGATGTTAAGCAACTGAGCCATCTTGCACTGGTAGCTTCCAGTTGTGTTCTCTGCTGTTGTCAGAGTGTTAAAGATCATTTGCCCTTTAACTTCCTGCACAACATCAGTTCTGGCTGCCTAAAAAGCCTGACTGAACTCAGCAAATTATTTGGGACAGCAGGAATGAGAAACCTAAAATTCCTTCGGTGCTTCAAAGCAAAAAATGCTGCTCTTTGAATGCCAGTGTTCGTGTGGGATGTCCAGAAACCTTCACTGAAATGTCCCTGTAAAATAATGTGGGCACGGGCTCCGAGTTTGAGGAAGTGCCTCAAGCATGTGGCTGTAGGGTTTTTCTTGTTGTTCGTGGCTGAAGTTTAGGTTTATGTAAATTCCTCAGTAGCTGGAGCTGGCTGATCAAAGCAAAGGGAAGGAAACACCTGAGCTCTGGCTCCTGCCTAGGACGTAAAATGTGAAACTTCATCCAACAGAGATTGGGAGAACTTGGATACGGGGTAGAATTTGGCCCTGGGCTGTAGGAAATGCACTGAGGTTGTATCCAAGCAGAACTTGACCCTCAATATATGAGATATGAGTGTTCCAATAACTAGAAATGATAAGAAATAGAAAAGGTTTCCTGTTTGCTTAATAGGTTGCATCTACATCTAATTAGGGGAGTAAATATTTTCTTGTATTTCTTGTGATTTCCCTTGAGTAGCTGTGAAAATGCCGTATTTTTTTTCCTGAGATTGATTCATCACAGAAGGTTATAATTTTTCCAGTGTAGCTCTGGAAGGATTGCTCAAGAACTCACCACACTGTCAGATCAAAATGTGACTAAAACCAAATTACATATCAGACTGTGTTATTTAATAGAGTGATGGCAATTACAGGTTAAATTGTTTTAAAGTACAAAGATTGTACTTTTGTGATGTTAAAGCACATCATACATGTTATCTTCTGGATTAGTCTCAGAGAATGCTGATAGAAAAATCGTAAAATGGGAAGGGAAGGTTTATAGGCCCAAGATAGAATCATTATAGGTGTTATGTGGAATGATAAGAATTAGTCATTGACTGCTTTCTGTGTTTATTGGCTTGTTGCTTTTAGAACTGCCCTTTAATTATTACCCTAATTATCACTTTATCCTTAATTTGAAGTTATTTAAGGATTGGATGCCAGCACACACCTCCTCGTCAGCCAAAATACCTCAGAGTGTAGCGGAGCAGAGTGTGAGGAAAACCCTTCGGCTGCGAGTGAAAAATGTACTGGGAGAACAACAAACCGGGGCTGGGGGTCCTCTGAATCCAACTGAGCCCCCCAAAACCAAGGCTGGGATCCTCAAAATTGGGGCTGCGATTCCCCTGAATCTGACCAGGGGCTCCAAACTGGGCCCAGGGTTCCCCCAAACTGGGCCTGGAGCCCCTCAAAACCGGGGCTTGGGGGTCTCCCTAAATCCAAGTGGGTCCCTCCCCAAACCGGGGCTTGGGTCCTCCTAAACCAGCCTGGGGAGCCCCAAAACTGTGGCTGGGGTCCCTCCAAATGCAGCTGGGTCCCCAAAACCGGGGCTGGGCTCACCCTCAAACCAGACTAAAATTGACAGAGTCCCCCTCCAGATGGGGGCCCCCAAAACTAGATCCAGGGTCCCCCTGTGTCTGAGCAGCGGTCCCCAAACCGGGGCTTGGGTCCTCCTAAACCAGCCTGGGGAGCCCCAAAACTGTGGCTGGGGTCCCTCCAAATGCAGCTGGGTCCCCAAAACCGGGGCTGGGCTCACCCTCAAACCAGACTAAAATTGACAGGGTCCCCCGCAGACCGGGGCCAGGGGTCCCCAAAACTAGATCCGGGGTCCCTCTATGTCTGAGCAGCGGTCCCCAAACCGGGGCTGGGTCCCCCTAAACCTGACTTGGTGCCCCCAAACCGGGGCCGGGGGTCCCCGCTCCGCTGAGGGGCCGTGAGGGGGTCCCGGCGCCGTGAAGGGGTCCCGGGGCCGCCCCCGCCGCGCATGCGCGGGCGGCGCTGCCCGCCAGGGGGCGTGGCCGCAGCCCCCGGCCCAGGAGGGAGGCGGCGGGAGCAAGATGGCGGCGCGAGTGCTGCTGCGGCGGAGCCTGGCGGGAGCG
>VWPU01008758.1:0-240610 GCA_013398955.1 Callaeas wilsoni
ACATAGCCATGTTTAATTTCACTTCTTTTGGCTTTTAAGATCCTAAACTTTCCGAAGAAATGCTCTTTCTACTCACCAGGTACAGCAAGGCCCATGGTAATTTTCTTGATGCTACTGTTAGAGCTGAAGTCAAAGGCAAATATTAAAATTACCCAAAAAGCAGTGATTGGCACAAAGAGAGTTGATGTCAGGTGATTGCCAGGATTTTGGATTTTTACCTGTGTTTTTCCTCAAGACTTCCTGTTCCCAGTCTGAACAGAGAGCTTTAGAAGGCCCGGCAGTGAGAACCTCAGTGACTTTTGAGTACAGTCTATTTGGGCGTCTAGAATATCGGAAAAATATTTCAAAGTTTGTCAAAGCAGCTTCTGTGGAGGTTATGAAAGCAGGCTGACCATTTCACAAGTGTGTAGGTGAATTTTATGGTGCTGTTTATTTATTTATTAATGTAAATTAGAAAACTTTGACACTTTTCTCCCAGCCTGTCCCATTGATGCAAATTTGCCCTTCTGACACCCAGAATATTGAACTGTCTGACAGAAGCACAAGAAAGACAGAGGGAACTCATGTGGTAGGAGAAGTTGCTTTCATCTCTGAGGCAAAGGGATACATTTAGTTAACTAAATTCCTTCAGGTCCAACTAAAAGTCTAAATGTCCTGTCCATCAACGTGAACTAGTGGTTTGTGTGAAGGCTGTAGATCAAATGCAGATCAAACATGCCCTTGTTCAGAGCAATCTGGATTTTTCTGCCTCTTTTCATTTCCTCCTAGACATAAATTAAACATATTTGGTATTACAGTTGTTTTTTTTTTTTTTCCTAAGGATATTACTGGATCAGCATATGTATTTTTGCTTACTACAAAGAAAATGTAAATTTCCCTTCAAAAAAAAGCTTTTTTGGTTTATAATTTACAAGCTTACAAAGAAATACATAGGCTTGTGGGTACATACCATAAATGCACCTAGAAAATGTGGGCAAAGCATTTACAGCTCTTGTAGAAATGCTTCACGTACCTCTTAAGTTTACAAACGCATTTTTCCGTTTGCTCTGAGACATGATGTAGATGTAGGAGCTCGTAATAATGGAGAATCAAAAAAGGAACCATCTGATGTAGTGTAGAATGTGCTAGACTGTATATATTGAGGCAGAAACAATTTGGAGGAAGGAAGGGTTTGAAGCTGGACCACGACTATTACACCCATGTAGTGCATTGCCATCTTTTTTCAGCGTTAAATGCGCCTATCAATAATATATGACTGTGTGGAATTTGCATTCTGGAGCAGTTGGAGTTCCTGAGTTCTGCTCACCGTGAAGGGGGCGCAGGGCTCATGTGAAGCACGTTGAAGCTGTGCTGCCTGCAGGGTTTGCTGTCTGCTGCTGTCACTCCCACTTGGGATTCCCAAGATCTTTTCCCCGGGTCCTTCAGTGGCACTGTTGTTGCTGTGCTGTGCAGAGCTCTCTCCAGGAGTAATGGAAATGTCATCTATTAGCAGTAAGTTATAGAGGTATTATTTCTTCTTTAATTATTCACCATAAATGGTGTTAATTGCATTTGTTATTGGTTTATGTTTGCGCTGTTTTGATTTTGGCCATTGAGGAGGCCTGACATTAAGTATTTGAGTCATTTCTCTGCAAAATACCTGCTTGCCTTTCAATGGACGTTTACAGTGCAGGGGAGACTGAGAAACTGCTCCCTTTAAAAGGATAATGTTTTCCATCTACTGAGAATACTTTTCCCAACATTTTTTTTAGAAAAGAAGTTTTATGTTATTGCTGAGGCTTATGCATAGTTGGGGCACAAACTTCCTTGTCTTTAGAAAGAAATCTAAATAGGGCCAGAATCTGGGGTGCAATAATATTTCTGAGACTGTAAACCACAGCCCTGTAACAAAAGTGAGTACTACCAGGCCAGGAAAGCTCAGAGAAACCTCAGAGCTGAGTCATGTAATCCAATAGGATAAAGCCTTTAACCTTTCGAGCAGCATTAGGAGGTGCTGTATTGAGTAACCTTGTCTGAAGAGTGGTGAAGTACACTTAGGAGAAATGTTGTCAGAGACACACATGGCAAAGGTGGCTACATGATCTCATAAATGCTCTGAAAACCCTGAAGTGCTATATTTCATTCACATTTTCTTTCACTATCCTGTAACTCCTGTGCTAAAAATTCTTTAGCTTGTACTAGGGGAAAGAGCTGCTTTATTGTGAAGGAGGAGAGGTAATTCACTTTGTTTTTAACATCTCTTGAGGTCCCTGTGTTGTAACAAAAGATTACCATCAATGTAAAAAAAAAAAGTTTAATTGGAAAAGACCAAATGTAATTGGTTAAATTTCAGTCATTTAAGTTAAATTTTTTATCATGAAGGGGATATACTGACTTAGCTCTTGTAAAGATTCATGTGTGGTAGCTCGTAGAGTGAAGTTTTAGAAGAACAAATAACTTTTAACTGAAAGGTGAGGAAAATGACTGGCTTTTGGTTAACCTCATCAGGTCACATAATGAATAAAGAAGTAAACCAACATTTTCAGAAGAAAAGTTTGAAAATTGCTCATTTGGAAGTATCAAAGGGAAGCTACACTGATCTGTGTGCAGTCTATGCTACAAAACTTGATCTTTCATCTTTTCAGAGCCTTGTAGCTCTGCTCTGGGTGGGAGTTCTCCATGAGAGCCAGGCAGAAACTGTTCGTGCACCACAGCCCTCATCACTGCTGTAATCTCTTGTGTTGGAAAGAGCAGTTATGAAAAGAATCTGTCCTTTATTTTGCATTCTTCAGACAGTTGAGATCAAAGAAGTGAAGTCAGCTACATGGTAAAAAACAATTCTCCCAGGTATCCAGCCACAGGGCACATGGGAATGGTACCAAGCTGCACTAGGAGAGGTTTACACTAGGTGTTAGGAAGCATTTCCTTACCTCCAGGGAGGTAAAACTCTGGAAAAGGCTTCCTGGAGAGGTGGTGAGTGCCCCAAGCCTGTCAGTGTTTACAAAGCATTTGGACAATGCTCTCACTAAAAAGCTCTATCTTGGTCAGCCCTGAACTGGTCAGGCAACTGGACAAATGACCATGGTAGGTCCCTTCCAACAGAAACAGTCTATTCTGGTCTTTTCAAAACAGTGAATGTGGCTAAACCAGAAGGGTGTAGCCTTCTCTGTGTGCAGCTTCACTCAGCTTATTCCTAGAACTGTGCCTGAGGCTGTGTGGGCTTCATGCAGCAGCCTGCCAACATTGTGGGTATCCCTGTAGGAATGAGGGATTTCCCAGCATTAATGCTACCTGGGAGTGTGCTGTTGGTGAACTATTACCCCATTGCCCCCACAGTAATTTTCTGCTCCATGAAGTGTTTCTGAATTGCATCACAGCAGGTGTTTATTTCCTGCCCTTGTGTTGGAATGTCTCAGGGTGGTGTTGCTGAGATGTGGGCAGCTATTACTGCCCTCCCTGAGAGCTCCTCAGAGCTGTTCCTCTCATTTCTGGTGACAATTGCTGTGTTAGTGTTAACTTTCTCTGTCCGAGTAGGACACTCAGAATGATCCAAAAATCCAGAACAGAGGGGTGTGGAACAGTTGAAAAATCTTACTAAATCTACTTGATCAGTATTACTGCTTTTATAGATAGATGTACTTATGCCTTTATAATATCTTGTCTCTATACTGGTGCTGCCAGGTTGCTGGTCCTGATTAGGAAGCATCTCTTCGTGCTCAAGTTGTTAAATTTGCAAATGATTACAGGGGATGTCTTTGGGAAATGTACAGTCTTGTGTTTCACAAATTATAGACTACATATGGCAGCAACTGGCAATAGATTCAGAACTTTAATAAATCCAAGCCACACAAAACTTGCAATTAATAAGAAGTGCTCTCATGAGATACCATTACACTGCTTCCTTCAAAATACAGTGCTTCCCCCAACACGATAAGTAATGCATTTACTGCACTTTCATTGAAACTGTTCCCAAGTGGGTTTAGTACAGTCTTCCAGCTAATTGTGGAGGTGTTAAGCCTCATTCTCCTCTATGTCACAATAAAAACCCAGGAGTAACTCCACCTAAAGTAAAGGGATTACACAGGTAAAAATTTTTGTGAAGAGGAAATGCAAGTAAAATATTGACCTAAATATACCTTGTCTGGGATACTCAGACTGTACCTAAATAAGGAAGCACTGCCTTGGATATACAACCGCATCAGGATATGTGACTGACTGGCTTTGGCTGGATCATACACAGCTGAGAACAGAGAAATGCTAAAAACACTTACACTGAAAAATTAAAAGCAAACAAGAATGTTTAGGCATATGTGTTATATCAAAACGTAGTTAAAAAATGGGTTGTGTTTTCTTAAGCTGAAGCTAAAGAGTTTATGTGACACTATTTTCAGAGAGGAAAATACCATTTCTGCTGGGCACCATAAAATTTAGTTGAATGAAAGTGTTGGATTTAAGTGATCCTTTGTCTCACATATGTGCATAAACTAAGGCATGATGAAATCTTTTGGTAATTCTTTCTAGCCATGAAAATGTTTCTCTGAGTTCTTTCTGGAGAGAGATCAGAAAACAATTATTTCACAGGAATAAGGATTTCATACTGGACCACACAGTAAACCAAGAGTTAAAAAAAAAAAAATCCAACATGTAGCCTATTTTGTATTTCCATATAAAACATCAGACTTTTGTTTGTCCCTTCAGACTGGGGAGGTGTTGATTGGACATTTTGCTGCTGTTGAAGTGGATAGAGCCTTGTCCACTGGACCCTGAATGTGCCTTTGCACAAACCTTTCCAGTGATCTGGTCACATTTTCGATGTAAAAAAATGATGAGCGGAGATACTTTTGGCTCCCATTTTTGAGGTTTTCTGTAGAAGGTGTCTTGCTGTGGTTTCTATCTTTTGGCTTCATGGCAGCTTTGAAAATCTCTTATTATGTCTAAAGAGTTCTAGATAATGCTACCATTCAGGTTTATTTGCTGCTGCAGAAAAAGAGGAGTTGTATCTGTGAGGAGGCTAAAGTGACTTCACTCCCCTAGTGGATTTCTCTCCCTCCCTGTTTTTTTTTTCTAATTCCTGTTGATTTGGATATACAAGCCAAACTAAAAAAGAGGTCAGTGATTTTGAACCCCAGCCTGGAGGAGAAGAGCAAAGAACATGTTATAAATGGGCAAAAATAAATAGTATTGGTAAAACCAGTTTTGTGCCTTCTTCCTCCTGTCCTTAAATATGTTTTAGTACAATATGTTAAAATGTGGGATTAGACAGTGCTGTTTTCCAGGCTGTATAGTCTCGTATTGCCAGTAAAAAAAAAAAAAATCAAAACCAACCAAACTAAAAGAACCCCAAAAAACCCCCAAACAAAAAACCAACAACACCTCCACCAAATCCCAAAAAAAACCCCAAACAAACAAAAAAAAAACCAACAAAAAAAGGAAAACTACTACCCCTTGAAAAACCAAAAAACGCCCCAAATTCCTGTTAGTTTTAGTCTTTTTGTAAATATCATTTGTGATGTGGAAATTCAGGCTTGTACCATTTTTTCTTCATTCTGTAAGGGAGCATTAAAGGCTCAGGTATTCTCCAATCTCATGATTGGCAAAGATTCCTGAAATGAAGATGACACTTCAGTGCATGCATAATTCAGCAATGTCTTTGACACAACTTCCTGCTCCATGAATCACTTCCAGTTTTGTCTGGTTTAGTCATTATCCACCAAACAGTTCTCCCTCAGCATCAGTAGCTCAGCTGTGAACATTTTTTCGGTTTGCCATTTGTGAGGTTCAAGCTCTTTTGATTGCACACACCACACCAACAGTGCAAATATCCTTTTGGGAGGATTGAGGTAATGTTTCAAGAACCAGATCTGGGGCAAAAATCTTATTTTTTACAAATAACAAGTTAAGATATTTGCAAGTGTTGTTGAGCATTGATTAATCATTATAATTCTGTTGTTGCTGGAAAAACTTCTTTGCTGCAAGGGCCAAGGAAATTGAGCAAATGAGGGTATTCAGAATGGGAATAAATAAATAGGAAAAAGTTGTTTTCAGCACTTGACTGGATTTTGTTGGTGGCAAATCTCTTATTAAAAAATTGGCATATATTCTGGGACTGCTTGGTTGCTCAAAAAACCCCTAACATTTAAAGCAGTTGGAGCTCTTAATCACATTTTAAAAAGATTTTACCTAGAAAACCAAACAGGAAACCAAGAATAAAACTTCTGGTTTGGGGCTGTGTTTCACAGGCGCCTGTAAGATGCCATACCCCAATCAAGGAGTGACTTATGGTGCCTTACTATTTCATTACCTGAGCCTTTGCAGAATTTACCTCTTTCTGTGTGAATCCAAGTTCAGGTTCATCCTCCCTTTATGGCAGAAAGACAAAGATTTTGGTCTCGTTCACCTTGTTGGTGAGTTCAGAGTCCTGTTAATGTTTTCTAAGTTATGTCCTGTGTTTTCTAAGTTAATTTCCTGAAAAATTTCTCAGAAGTGGTACTTTTTAAATTCTGAATGATTTCTGCTTTTATTTGGTTTTTTTTTTTCCCCCCCTAGTTAGTTGAAAACATTTTATGTTGTCAGTTTCAAGAAGCAGAAAATAAAATGAAATATATCTCTGCATTGAGTTCTGATGCTGTATTTGCTCCATATTCTACTCCCTCTTACTTGAGCTAACTAACCAGTTCTTGGCTTTGAGCCAGAGCTTTTCTGATAACTAGCATCTGCTCTCTCTGCCTCTGTCTCTAGCTAGTCTGCAGTGTATGTGTCTGAATTGCCAAACACATAAATCACATCTTAAGGCCATCTTTATTACTTGCTCCTGCTTCCTTAGGATGTGTATCATCAATCAGTGTTTGTGAGCCCATGTCCCTGTCATCCCTGGGACTGCTGTTAGTGCTGGAGGCAGAGCATGGGGAGCCTGCACTTGGAAAGGCAAAGGGTAAAGCCAGGGAGGAGAACCGGTACAGCTTCTGCTGATGGAGTGGAAAGAAACTTAAACAAGAACAGGAGGGTTGTGAGATCAATGATGTCCTTGCAGTTTTCCCACTCTCCATCTGCGAGAGACATTGTGCTTGCAATGAGCCCAAGGCAGAGCGACCGTGCTGCTGAGGATGCAGCTGTGCGTGGCTGGGCCCCGTGCATGGCTGGGCCCCGTGCGTCGCTGGGCTCGGTGCATGGCTGGGCCCCGTGCGTCGCTGGGCTCGGTGCATGGCTGGGCCCCGTGCGTCGCTGGGCTCGGTGCATGGCTGGGCCCCGTGCGTCGCTGGGCTCGGTGCATGGCTGGGCCCCGTGCGTCGCTGGGCCCTGTGCGTGGCTGGGCCCCGTGCATGGCTGGGCCCAGTGCGTCACTGGGCTCGGTGCGTTGCTGGGCCTGGTGCATCTCTGGGCTCTGTCCCTGGGGAGCTCCCTGACCAACTCCGAAATTCCGTGCAGCTCCTGAGAGAGCGCCGCTTTACTCCTGGAGGGGCTGTTTTAACCTTGGGCAGGCGATAACCAGAGAGTGGATGGCAGGTGCACAGCTACTCGTTAAATTGCCCGAGGGCCCATGAGAAATTCCTTTCTCCTGTTGGATCTGGGCAATGTGGGGAAGCATTCTTTCTGCAGAGATGCCTGGCAGGACAACTGTCCATCCTAGAGTGCAGAACATGGGTGGGAGTGGTAACTGGCTGTGTCTCATTCTCTCAGTGTTCACTCTGCATCTCTCCAAAATGAATAGGTTCGTTGAAACAAGGGAATACAGTTTGCCTTTTGGAAATGTTCTTGTGTGGATAGAGCTGCAGAGAATTCCTCTCAGTCTGCTCTTGTATCACCTCAGGCTATGTTCTGTCAGATATCTAAGTCTACAGATATTTGGGCTGAGTCAGTGTTATGATAAGAGACAGTAAAAGAAAATTCATATGTGAAGAAATATAGGTGATTTTGAGCCATTTTCTCTGAATCAGTTTTCATTCACTCCTCCTTACAGTGAAGCTAACTAGAACTTTGCTGTTAATTATTAATTAGGCATAAAATCAATCTGGAATACTGGAACAGTTTTCAATTATTGTTTTATTTAATTTCCAATTAATTTATTATCCCTGTTTTCTGTTCACTTACCATGAATTTTATGTTAAACCCTGATTGCAACTGTTTTTGCAAAGCATGAAGTATTACTATTACATTTCTATTACATGAATACTTGGGGAAATTCAGAACAATTAACTTTGGCTAGGAGAAGCACCAAAAGACTTAGAAAATCTTGGTTGAGATTCTTCTATCCAGTTGAACTCTTACCCCATGGAAAAATCTTGTTCTGAAATTACAGACCTACGTAGAGAAATCTGAGATTTTTCTTTTAGGTCCTGTTCCCAATCAAGAACTATATACAATATTTTCAAGATATTTTGATACTTGTCTTGATAATCCTTTCCAGAGCCCAGTAGTGCATGAAAATTAATTAAAAAAAATTAAACTCTGTTAATTGGACAAATGACAGTTTTCAAAACTGATTTAAGGCTTGGGAAAAGAGTTCATTTTTATTTCTAGGGTTTCCCTTCTCTGTTTTGTGGCCTTTCCTCCTTTTCTAAAATTTATATACAGAGGTGGTTTTAGCTTTTTTTAATCATAGGTAACAGGGTGATGTTGATTCAGTTACCATGTATTTTGATAGATGAATTCCTTAATGTTCCTCAAAATGTTTAGGGCCATCTCTAAGTGTCAGAAAAAGTACTTATGGAGGCAGCACTTAGAGATGTACTGAGAGCGATGAGTAATGAGCATAGAACTGTTTGAATAATGACTTCTTGCTTCCTGACCCTTCTAGCATCCACATTTTGGGCATGAGAAGAGGTGTCTGAAGTCTCAGTATAAGGGAGTCTTTTGGCTTACATTTCCCTCAAAGCTTATTCTACTTTGATTGCATTTTTCTGGCTACATTCAACATGGAAACAGAAACTGTGTAAGGTTTGATGTCACATCTTATTTAGTGTCAGTTCAGAAACTCAGAGAAGGAATTCTGTACATGCAGAGGTTTTAAGGTATAGTTCCTACTGATAATAAAACAACTAAAGTAAAAGAAAATTGATACTGAGCATGAATGTCAAACTGAAACAAAAGGTGAAAATCCACAGTTTTGCATAAGCTATGCTGGGAAGTTAGTAGTATCTTACTTGTTTTTGAAATTGCCATGAAGTATTTGTTGGTAACTAGGATGGGTTCATTTTGGGGTCCATTAATTTTAGCCAATAAAAATTTGGTTCAGGAGAAGGTGAAGGAAATAGATTGGAAAATATAGAAACTATGAGCAATCTGTCACTTGTCCTTACATATTAGCTGTGCACATTCTGCATAGGAAAGTTGAAGCTAAGGAACATTTTGCTTTAATAGGGTGAAAAATCTTTAGCATTTAGATGAATTGTTCTTTGTAAAATAATACTATATGTGTTTAACATGTTTTCGGGAAATAGTTTAAGGCTATTAACTTGATTCAGTAATCCAGAATTAAGTATTACTGAAACTATGTCAGGGACTCTGGATCTTTTATTTTTCATTACATGCAGAGAGGCTTATGCCAGCAGAAATGGACTTTATTTTCCTACCAGACTATCACACTGGCAATTGGAACTCAAAGACAGCACCTGAAAACACTATTAAAGGCTCCGTTTTTGTATAAGAATTAAAGAATGTTTATGAGGACAGATATGCTGGAAGATCTCTCCATTCTGACACTGCCATGTAAAATGGAGAGTGCAGTTTATCCTAAAATGGTTTTAAAATTTTCCAATCTGTTCCAAGCTGACAGTATAATTCTTCAAAGAAATATAATTAAAGCATGTGCACAACCTTTGTGAAGGAAAACTAAAATATAGTTTGAATGAGTCCCTTTCTTAACAGACTCCTGTTAAACAGACTCCTGTAAAAAAGTATCTGCCTGTTTTAGAAATGAAAACTTATTCTTGAAATAGACTTAATCTTGGTTGCTTTTTGTTTTAATATAAATGATCTGTGGATCAGATTTACTTATTATAAGAGGTATAAAGGCAAGTGCTGACCTTCTGTATGTCATGGAACTGTCACTGCAGCTGGCCACTCATTTTCAGCATCTTGATCTGTGTCCTCACCTTAGGTCTTAGGGATACATATTTAGTTGGTTTCGATGAGGTAGACTTAAATACAGCAACCTTTGGAAGGAGAATGGAGGCCTTTGGTGTCTTTTGGATTTTGTTGCTCTATTTTTGAGAATGTTGTCGTATCTATCCCTTTTTTATTTGAGATGGTCTGACCCTCAGCCATGGGACATTCCACATCAAGTTGTGTGCTGGGTTGCAGTAGGTGTGTTGTTAACTTACCTGCTGCCCAAGGAATCCTTGAGCCTTGTCTTCAACACCAAGCAAGGCAGTGTTGGGAGGAGGGAATTATTCAGCTCAGAACTGCGTTCTGATTGCAATTCTTACTTTAAACCTCCCCCTCTTCTAAAATCCCTTATCAAAGTTGTTTTGTCTCTTTCCAGATTTCTCCCTGAGCCTGTAAGCCCTTAAGCACCTGAGTGTTGTTTTCATACCTGTGGCATTGCTGACTTCGAGCACCAGGACTGCAATGGGAGTGCTCAGGGAGCCAGAAAGGGCCACCATGTGTTTAGCTGCTGGCAGACTGCAATTTGTGCATTCTGCATGTTCTAGAAGGCACAGATAATAAACACGTGAAGTTCTTTAGGTACCTCCAGGTAGGACTGGATGTGCAATTAGAAAGGCGCTGACTCCCATATCGGTCTTACAAAAGCAGTTTCCATCTTCAGGTACTTTTCAAAATCTGACAAAGTCTTCTTTCTTTAAGGAGCTCAAAAAGAGCAGGGAAGGGACAGAGTGCATGTGTATAACTGTGTGCAAAGGCGATGAACTGCAGATGTTTAAATCTGACATCAGGGCAGTATTGCAGCCACCTCCATTCTAAACCAACCAGGTGTTATATCCTTCTTTCTCTTTTTCTCTCGTCCCCAAACTTAATTTTTGCTTGCTGCCTAGTTCCATGCTTAGACTGGAAGACCATGTTTTTGTGTTCTATTTAATACGGATTCTGTTTTCTGATAGTTTGGAATATTGTGCTAGAGAGGATAGTTATTTTTGCATTTTCATTGCTACACACTGTGCAAAGGAAGTGTCACCTTTCCTCCTGTTCAGACTAATTGAAGAAACTCCTTAAGACAGCAGAAGGTGATAGTACATATGCTAACACAGGAGAAACCGCTCTGAAAGAGAGAGTTGCATATGAGAAAAAAATGATGAAACCAATAATCTAATTATAAATGAGATTAGCTCACTTGGAAGAAAACTAAGCAAGATTCGCATTGACTCAACTTTTAGTCAGAAGGTAAGAAGTGTTTGTTATTGTATTTTAACAAGGTGATACCAGTAGGTTAGTCCAAATAATTCCTCTTCCCATGTGCTTTTAGCCAACTCCCAGCTGTGAAACAGGCCGTGGTAGATTAAATGATCATAAGATGTACTCTTAAAAGGTGTTTTTCTTTGTAAAGATTTTGGGTTAAGAGCCCGCTTGATTCACTGGTATGACTCACATGTGGATGGTAACGTTGAACTAGGGAGACAACTGATTTCAGTTGTGTCTATGCCCAAGTCTTCTGTGATGTTGTGGAAATAAGAACATGTGGGAATACAGGAAGATCAGATGTAATTTCTAGGTTTAGTTTGGAGCTTCAATATACTTTGCAAGATATTTAGGTGAAATTGCTAATCAGCACCATCCATTTTAGTCTTATTATGGATTGTGATCAGAGTTACTGCATTTCTGTTTCTTTGTTCCACCAATACCATTCTAAGCTGTCTTCTGGCTTTAATATGTGTTAGAAATACACATTTTATTGATTACACTGTAAAAGTGCTTACATTCTATGTATGCCACAAATTGTCCTGGACCTCTTTTACTCATCATTTATTGTTGGTACCTTTCTCCCCCTGTGTCATGAAACCATCTATTCAGGATGTTTGCACCTCATCTGTGCATCCCAATGACATCTACAGTTAATATTCCCTGGTGATGTTGAAAGGATTCCCTTGGTGCTGCACTTGTCTCATAGGACCGATAGAAAACTCCTTGCTGCTTTCGCAGAGGAATTTTCCACTGACCTCCCAGTAAGCTCAGAATCAGACACAGCAAAGTGGGTGAAACTCCACGAGAAGGAAAATATCTCTGCGTGTCTGTGAAGGGAGCAGAGACTGGCCCCAAGAGGCAACATGAATGATAATCTCCAGTGTTTTGTAAAGTCATGTTTGTCAGGCTTTTTTTCATCTAAAATTTCTGAATTTTAGGCCGCTCTCATCAGTTGTCTGAGAGATGTCAGCAGTTTTACTGCACCCGTGGTAAAACAGTTCTGGGCTACTCAGATTTCTTTGGGCACGTCTCCATGCTTAAATGAGGAGACCACTTTGTCTAGGGCTGTGCAAACTCCTCACCATACTGGACAGTGCTAGTCCAGTGGAAACACTTTTAGGGTTGGATTTTTAATATGTTTTCTTAAAATTGTTTCAGATACCACCGGGATAAAATCATCAAATTGTTTTCCTGTATGACAGTAGAAGTTCTGCAGCTGCTTTTTCTCACAACATTTTCAGATTTAAAACTTGGGTTTTGTATTCTCTTTTAGATGTGTATGTGATTTTTATAAAAGTCAATTTATTGTCTGTATTGCACCTTCTTTTCTGCAATCAATTCTAAAGCATACAGAGGTACAAGAACATATTTTAAATCAGCAATTGAGTTAAAAAATATTTTTCTCTTTAGATTTTGAAACATAAATGATTGCTTAAAAATATCTGAATTCTACATAAATCACCTCCTATACCTGTGAGTAAAGGCAATCTTCATTTGTAAAGCCTCCCACTTACTTTGTACATAACTCTCACTAAATTGCAGTTAATTATTTTTTAGTTTTTCTTTTCTTCTGGAGGGGAAAACTAAGATTTCTAATATGAAAACATTGATTTCCCCCCCCCCTCCATTGCAAGGAAGGCTTCCCACTGTGCACAGCAGTGGTACTGCTGTCTCACTGATTCCCAAAGCTCATCGTGGTGCAGCAGAGGTGAGGAGTGGAAGGTCCTGGACTCAGAGTGCTGGCAGTTTAGCCCAGGATGTTCTTGCACTATCAGCCAAAGACACCTGTGCACCTCTTGCCTGTGTTCAGAGCCCTGCAGCTGAAACCCTCTGGTGTGGGAGCTGGGCAGCTCCATCAGCACAGAACTGTGACAGTAGCATCGTGCTGGACCCGGCCTAAAAAACTCCACACAAAGCCCAGACAGCATCAGTTCAGGCCTAGTGACATTCCAGCATGGTTTCAGTCCTCTGCAGTAGAGACAGCTTATGCTGACCGCATGTGCCCAGAGGTTAGGGGGAGAAAAATGCCCATTTCTGTTTGTGACTTCCCTGGCAAACCAGTCCATCTTGCATCTTATGTGGGAACCCAGCAAGAGATCAATATAGTTTTGTGTTTTGGGCAATGGGAAATTTATGTGTTGGTGGGTGAATGGGAAATGGAAGGGAGTAAAAAATTAGTATTTTCAAACTCTGTTTTTACTAATAAATATGCAAGTTTGCTGCCCCTCTGAAGCTGCAGGGAAAGATTGACTTAAACTTTGCTGATAATCTACGTTTTCTTTAAAATGAGATTCCCATTGCCCATGTTAAGGTTATCTTCATGATAGCCTCTGAAAGAGTCAGACCACTTACCAATGGATGGATGTTCACAAGTTTGACAGTCTCTGCATTGGTCCTACTCTTGCATGAAGATGGCTTTATCAAGCCTATAATTAGAAATGAAATAGTCTTAAATGGTTTCCACAGAGCTTGACTTTCAAAGAGGTTCCAGTTTCACATAACTTCATATAAACAGAGAATCAGAAGATATAACTGGATACCACAGTTCCTGCTTGCTAATTGCCATAAAGCAGAGCCATCTGCTTTATACAGAGTCTAGGTCAGATAATCCTTCTAAACTGTGACCTTTGGGGCTCTGTGGAACTTGTTCTTGATTAAATAACACCTTCTGAGGAAGTTATTGGGAAACATGGTTCAGTCTGAGCAGAGACTTTAACTGATTGGATTTCTATATAATCTTAAGCAGATAGTTCTGAGTCAGTCTATCTTTTGAACTTTTTTTTTCTTAACTGCATTAATGTTTCACAAAAATTCAAGTTACAAGTGAATTATTTCAATTTTTAAAGTGATTCCTCATAAAAGTTAAATTAGGTGATAAATGAATGATTTAGACATAAATTCGTGACAGTTAAAGTGAAGTTTCATCTGTCTAAACCAAGCTGAGGACCTGGGCTGGGAAGCGAGGGGCATCCTCCACTATATGCAGTTGCCTGACCTTGTTTGGAGGGCATGTGCACAGCACAACATGAACAGAGCAAAATAAAAGTGACTGCAGCTCAACAAATACAGTAGAATACTTGTAATTCCTCACATCTATTTCATTATGACCAAAGCTCATGTCATGGATGCCTTCGAATGTGTATCTTTTCCATCATATATTTTATTTAAATATTTTATTCAACATATGAAAATAGTTTCTGTGATTAAATAATCAGTTCTTTTGCTCTAGTTATCTTTTGGCATTTATGATGATGATTTTTGGCTGTCTATCTTTGGCCAAGCAATTGCCAATTATTCACTGCCAGATTCAAAATAGGAGTGCTGTTGCCAAAGCAAATAATACATTATTTTGCAGTTATACAGATCTTTCCAGCTGAGGATCACAACATATTTTGTAACCACTAATGAATTTAGGCACTTACCATCCACAAACATTCACATTCATGACTTAGGGATGAGAAGATAAGGTATGGAGTGCAGCAGGATGTGATCTGCCTTTTCCAAGGCCTGGAGTAAATTAGCACTGGGGAGAGGCACCAGAATGCAGCACACAGTAGAAATGGGTTTTTCCAGCTGAATTGAGAGAGCATGGTCTGGCAATCCAGACAATTCCACAGAGGCTGGAGTTGCTCTTCCCGGTCCATGATATCCTACTGCTACAGGAAACAAAGAAAAGCTGTATTGTAACTTTTGTCTCACAGAAAATGTGTCCACACACAGGGAGCTGCATGAAGGAAACAGATTAATGTTTTGAGAGTAAGCGTATTCTAAATCTTGGTAGCTCCCTTCCGGTTTTGTAGAAGGTCCAGGGAGGAAGTCAGTCAGGGAGAAGACCCAATTATCTTGGCTGATGAAACTTCATTGTGGTCCTACCGCTCCCCTCGGCAGCTGGAGTGGTCAGAGGTACTCGTGCTGGCTGTGGTCTGCACAACCACTTTGCATTCTTAGCAAAATGCTGTGCAGTACTGCAGTGGAGGAGAGTTCCTTACTGAATTAGGTGATCCCTCATATCTCAGGACTACTGACTTCTAAATTTAACCTATCTCTGTAAATGTCCCTCCAGCATCAGGATCATAACCCTGAACATTCCTCCCAGACTTTTTCTGGAGGGGAAATTTTCCTGCCTTTGAATATCCTTGTTAGGACGGTGCTGGCACAGCAGCCAAGCTCCGCACTCCACATTTCTGGTCATGTTCATTCAAGAAATGGTCATTTCTTTCCCAGTTGCAGTGTATGACAGGTGCCCTCCAATCCTGAAGAGATATTGTTATTTAGGAAAGTGTTACTCAGATTCCAGGTTTTGTTACTCGTTTGTAGCCCAGCCTAAAGATGTGATGAGAGTTTACCTTTCTTTGCTCTCAGTTGCTGCAGGGACTGATATGGCTGGTGATATAATGGTCGTTTCTTGGCTGCTAAAGGAAAAGTTCCTCATTGCTGTACATTTTTCAAACTGCCAGAGAGAGTTTTTGCTGTGGGAATCACCTCACATACGCTTGATCAATTTGTGTAAAGCACTGAATACCTTAAGAGGCCATTAAGTGTAGAATTTTGCTGGATTGGACAGTGTCATTTTATTAAAGAAAGAGGCATCTTAAATTTGATATCTAATATATGCTGTGAGCAGAGCAGCAGTTGGGGGCAAACAGAGGCTGTTTTCCTTGAAATTCAAAGTGCAGTAGCTCAAAGACAACCATCTGTATGCATTTAGGCAACCTGAAATTACCTGAATTCTTGGAGATTTTTTGTAATTGTCTCAGAAAAGAATTATGATATATCACAGAGAATTCTCTAGCTCTTTCATTCCTACTTTGATAAAATGTACTAAAAATCTGTTGCCTATTTTATTCCTTGCTGGGATTAAAAAATCCCACAAGGAAACAAATAAAATAGCATTCTTTGAAAGATCTGATTTGAAAGTGTGTATGTGTGTGTTTTAAAGATCGCACATTTTAAGATAAACAAGGGAGGGCTGAAATTTACTACAACAACTTCACTGAAAATTATTCCATCACTCAGATCAAAAGCAGAAAAAAATCACAGAAACATTTGGAAGAGGCAGCAGTGCCAGAGCATGATTTTAGCTATTCTGGGAAAGCAGCTGCTTCTCTCTGACATGGACTTAAAATGTAGGATATTCCGTAAGGTGGGTTGGCTCATTCAGATCATTCCCTACAGCGACTTTTTCATGGGAACATTGACTAGCATTGCTTTTTTGGGAGAAGAATTTATTTTGAGCTAAAGAGAAATCTTTCTCCTGTGCAGTTACATAATTGCTAAATAGCAGTTGACTTTAACCCCTGAATGCTTATTTCCAAATACTCAGTATAGAATGGCAAGAATAACGTAGGAACATGACCCTATTTTATATTGAAATGTTGATTTTGTGTAACTGAAGAGATGCAGAAGACTAAATTGGCAGTGCAAACCAATGCCGAACAGTCACTGCTACTTTAAAAAGCTCCCTCTAGTTACAGAGAAGAGACAAAGCTGAACAGAATGTCACCAGATTACTATCTGCAAATTCCAGAAATGGGAAAATTGGATAAGCCCTGGTTATTGGACATTCTTCATTCCTTTTGGCTTAACATTTGTTCTGGCAACTGAAAGTGATAGGGATGATCTTCCCCCATCCCTCCTGGATCTGAGAGTCACAGGAATCACAGCTGGTTTCAGCACAGACCCCTGCATTAGAACTTTCTGTGCTTGACAGGCTGTATTTGGCAGTGTGAGAGTAATATGCTTGCTTTATTTGATTTTGCATTTGATTGATTGCTTTAATACAATTTATTTTCTTTCTTGTGGTTTAGCTGTAGTTGTTGCTGATGGCAACAATATCAATCTGTACCTCTTGTCATCTGTCTGGTTTCTATAATTTTAAAAATAATTTTTGAATGAAGGCAGATTGCTGCATCTTGTTTAGGTTGGATGCTATATCAATTTTTGATTTCTAGCAGCACTGGAGAATCTGATAAAATATTGTAGCTGGTTCAGGATACAGTTGCAGACAGAAGGCTTCAGAGTCTTTGTGATTTATGATGTGACAGGACAATGTTGGAAAGATTTCTGGCATTTGTTTTATAATATTTTTCCAGTGTTAAGTATTTTTCTCTAATGGAAAAGTTCTATCTTCATACCCCTTTTCTTTGTTTCCTCTTGGCCCCTCTTCCCCATTTCTGTTAAGAATCAGAGTCACTGGTCCGAGATATAATTCTGCCCGCAAGATTCCTATCCATAATGGCAGGAATCTGAGTGCATCCATTAGCATTTCAAACAGTCTGATTTCTTACTTCTTTTGGCAATATTCTTTGACTTCCTGTCTAGCCAGAAGAGCAGCTCTTTTTTTAGTGGTGTTCTTGAAGAGTCCAAAGATATTGTCCCGAATGACTTTATGATTTCATGGGTTGGACTCCAGGCGGGAGTTGAATTTCTGCACCTCAGAAATTCTGCACATCAGTACAAGGTGGGTGCTGCAGGGTGCTCACCAACAGGAGGTACTAGAAAACAGAGTTCTGAGCCTGCTAACCAAGCTGAACAGGGTAAGAGGATTTTCCCTTGAATACTGCAGGGTCATTGTAGAAATATTCAAAACTCGGTGAAGTAAGTATGAAAGGTATTTCCTGTAGAACAAAACAGGATGGATAAGAGGCTAACTGGAACGGTGGAGGTTGAACTGTAGCCATGGCTTCTTCAAAAGTTGCTTTACCATAATAATATATATGCATGTCTCTTTGCCTGGCATTGGAAGAAGGAAGAAAAAGGTGTTTCTTGAATGGAATCAAAAATCTATCTGTAAGCACTGGGACGTGTGATGGAAAGGATTCAAATCCAAGCCACACAGCTTCTTCCATTGTTAAGTTCTCACTGTTACGTTCTTGTCTAGATCTCAGAGCCTGGTATTCAATGGAGAACTCTGTGGTCGAACCTCGGGCATTTTTGACATCATAGTGTTTTTCACATATCTCCTCACTTGAGTTTGACTAGATCAAAAATATCTTGGATATTTTATTTGATCTAAATTCCCAGATGTTCCCATTGCAGGTTAAAAACAGTTATATGACAGCAATGCTTATTTCTTTAACCTGGTCTTTCCATGCTCTTCTAAATACTGGTTGCATGCCAGGAACACAAGTGGGGTAATCAGTTAATTAAAAGCAATGCTGGTCAGGTGGTGATGCAAATGAGCAAATAATTTCTGCTTCACTGGAAAGGGATGCTGTCTTGCACATTTCTGACAAGAGGAAAGAAGGGGAGTCCTCTAAGCAACCTCTGAGCCTTGGAGTAGTAACCCCACAGCAATGCAGAAAACACAGAGCAGGGCTGATTGAAGCAGTGAGTTCAGTATCCTGTATTGCATACACGGATTCTATACCTTTAACTGACTCCAACTGTGATTCAGGACATCATTATTTAACTTAGCAGAGATGCTACATATGTTACTCTATGGGAGATGACAAGAGAAATTAAAAAATCTTATTCATACAGCCCTGTTTTATCGCTGCAGCCCAGTGAAATTAAGGCACTTATCTAAGATCCACGAATGGATACCATTAACAAAGCACAGAGCACTACTACTTGTCTGTAATCTCTCAAGAACTTTTGTTTGACTTTTAAGTTTGTCTGTTACCTCTGTGCCAACTCTCTTACCTGTGAAATGCTGGTGCTGTGTAAATGGCTCCCAAGGAGAATTTTTGCTAATAGGTATTGGAGGCTTTTTGGATGTTCATGCTACAGCTTTATTTGTTCCAATTATATCTGAAATTTCACAAGATGCACATTCGTTATTTCATGGGCAAAACATCAAAAATAATTAGGCCAAATGATCACACAAAGCCCAATAGAAATCTTTTTCAAGGCTGGTTTTTATTAATAAATATCCTCATTAAACTTTACCAAACTGTCATCTCATTGCCTGCTCATTGTCACGGAACTCCTAAACTCAGGCGAGGATTTGAATTTCCCTGTGAGATGAACAATGTTTACATTTGAAAAAAAAATTTTACCTGTTCAAATCCAACTCGAGTCTTCCTTCCAACCCCTCTTGCTTCTGATAGGAAACAGCTTTAGGTTTTCCACGGTGCCAGGAGAGGTCACTCTTTCTCCTTTGTCCTGCTTGGTTCAGACTCTCGTACCATCAGGGATCCTCTTTCCCCTCTCGAGAAAATTGGCACGTTCCTTGAGCTACTGTTTGGATGCTGTCTGACACACACAAAGAGCACGGGAAGGATTAGTACCATTTGCCTGATGTTTAAATGGAAAACTCTTAAAGAATTTTGTGGCAAATGAGATTGTATCTCCAGATTTACATCAACCATCTGGTATAATTCTAACAAAAGACCAGAATTCTCCTTAATTCTCTTGTAGAATTATAAATGGAGGTTTTAAAAAGCAGAAACCAGAAATATACCCCTTAATTGAATGGAATGTTGATAAACATCAGTGTTTAAAATTCATGTATGAGTGATAGAGTCCTCTGTAGTGTTCAACACAGGAATAATAATCTCAGTAGAAATTAGTAAGAATTGTTCAACTAACTTCAATTTGAACAAACCTAAGCCAAAACCAAGTCCTCTATAATATCTCATTTCCAAATTGGTTAAGGAAAAGTACTCATGACTGAGTTTTCACTAAAGCAAGAGCTAGAAAATCCTCATGATATAGCTCCTGATTAACAATCTGAGCAGGTATAAAAAGGAAAACATATTGATAATTTGTTTCAAGATTTCTTTCATCCCTACATAAAATAAAATTCAGTGGCTTGGATGAAACAATATCATAACCAGTTGCTCATGCCCAAGTTCAAACCTAATGTGAACCAACATCTGACATTCAAAAAAGGTGTTCAATTTCCCTGTCCTTTATTTTTTATTCCCATTTTTGCACTCCTACATCCCCAGTGATATAGAAGCAGGGGAAAAGCACCAACAACCCTGAACCAGACCACTGTAAAACTGGCTAGTGATAGAGGATTGCATGATTTCTGCTGGGCTGGCAATGCCCCCAAACAAGACTGTCCCTTGAGGTTACTGGTTTAGTTTTGCAGATTTAGGAAATTTAGAATTGCCTCCAAATGGCAGAGTTCTTACTGACACTTAGAAGCATTTATGAGATGTGACTCTTCCTGAACGTATATAGATATTTTTTTATATATGTGGTAAAAAAAAAGGGAAAAAAAGAGCCACAGAACCCAGTGAAAGCATCTCTGTATTAGTGTTCAAATGCTTCTTTGGCACCTTCTTACCTAAATAGGTAGGATTCAAAAATAAATGGAAGATTTATAATTTTTTTTTTAAAGAACTTGCTACATTTCTACTCTGCTACGTTTTCACTACTTTTCTAGTAGTTTTTTTAGGATTTTTTCATGGTTGTTCCTCAATATTGCCAACTTTTGTGCCATGATGTGTTCTGGGACCAGCTGGATATGATGGTTCTGAGACCTACTAGGAGTGCATGATGTTAACCAAAGGATACTGGGTTGGTGGGTATGTTTAAGCACCTGCCTCTAAGGGTCCTGCTTGATGGAAGAAATGAAGTGTGTATTAAAATGATCAAAAAGGAAAAGAGATTTTACTGCATACAGGAAATGTGCATAAATCGTTCTTGAATTTGGCTCCTTTGGGGAAAGGTTCCTTTTTGTTTTGTTGTTTGCATCTCTGAGTAAGGTAAGAGCTGTTTTCTGAAGGGTCTCCAAGCATGGTGATGACAGAAATAATAAATAAAAAGGCCATTCTCCTCTCTCCATGCCCCCATTCTGTTGTCAAGGGGACAGATTATCAAAAGAAAACTGAAAGTGCTCCATCAAACCAAGTTCCTGGCAAACTGGAGCTGCGGCAAAGCTGTCTCCACCAGAGGAGTGAAAAATGGCAACGTGTCCCTTTGAACACACAAATATCTGCTCCCTACTCAACAGGCAGGCTCCTCATCACAGAAATCACAGTGCCTCTATTGTATCCCTCACTCTCTATGGGTTTATATACATTCAGCTTAAGAGTGAGAATAATTCTGCATACAGAATGCACGTTTGAGCAGTGATCTGACTTCTCTGTTACCCCTTTGCTGACTTTTAACTTCTGGTTTACTGCTACGTATCTATGGGAAACAGAATCATAGAACGTGCTCAGTTGGAAGGGACCCCAAGAATCATCAAAATCCAGCTCCTGGCTCTGCACAAGACCACCCCCAGGAGTCACACCACATGCCTGAGAGCATTGGCCAAACATTTGTTGGACTCTGTTGGGCTTGCTGCTGTGACCACTTTCCTGGGGAGCCTGTTCCAGTGCCCAACCCCTCTCTGAGTGAAAAACCTTTTCCTGATACCCGGCCAAAATCTTTCCTGATGCACCTTTGTGCCATTTGCTCGGGTCCTGTCACTGGTTACCAGAGAGAACAGATTGAGTACCTATTTTGTGGCCAGATCTATATATCTATCCAATTCATGTTCCTCTATTTCCTGAGAAGGAACATATTCAGGTTTAAGTTAGGGTAGAAAGCTGTGCATTAAAGAATATTACCAGACAAGTATCTATTTTTCAATACATTTCATTGTATTGTTGAAAAACCCACTCTGTAATTTCTAAGTAGAATTAATGAAAATGTACCACCTTTCCTAATGGAGGAACTGTCAGAATATCGTACCTTTCCTAACGTAGAAACCGATTTGTAGCCTATGTTTAGTAAATTTGTTTCTAAAGTCTAACAAGCTTCCTCTTTACTGTATTTATTTCTGCATTACTTCAGAAAATCTTGCTGAGACAGTCCTTTCAGTGTTGTTTAAACTGTTACTATTTTTCCTGCAGTACTGAGGACAGGTTTTAGGGATTGGGGCAGTTAAAAGTGCAGGAAGGAGAAGTGTTAACTGAGCCATTTTCTGCTCAATTCAATGTATTTGCTCATGCAATTTGACTTCTTTGTTCACATCATTTACGTTGTAATATTAGAACATGTTTCTCATCTTTATGCATGGGTGATATCTTCCAATTTGGGAGGAGAAAAGGTATATATCTTTATTTTTGTCATGGTCCAAAATATCTGCATTGTTGTAGGTCCTTCAGGCTGTGAATTCTCTTCAAGGAGAAATCTTAGTTCCTTAGCATGTGGTGCTGAGGATTCTCTTTGCTTTTTTTAAGGAACATCTTAACCTGCCATGGGGTGCAGGTCAGGGAACAGTTCTTTGCCACGAGGCCTGGAGTCAGAAGTGGTTTTTTCTGATTACCTCCTCTCCTTCCCTGACCCTACCCAAGCCCCTGCTGAGGCAGTGCTGTTACCAAACAGCTCCTGTCTAGGTGCAGATGCTCGGAGCTGTTTTGCATAGGCCTGACTTTGTACATTTGCTTGTTAAAAGGGAGCATTTGTCCTGCACTGCCTTTGCAAGGAAAGTCAGACTGACATGTACAGCAAACCCAATATTGCTGCAGTCCTTGTCTGTGGTGTTGCCTCTGGCTACTTCCCTCCTATGGCAGTCTGGAATACAGGGAAAATATTTAAATAAACTGGCTAGCTATTTAAATAATCTATCAGTGGCTCCAAGTTTGCAAAGATGCTAACATGAACACTGTCTTTAGATGCAGGAGACAGATTTAGATTAGACTCAAACTGAAGAATTAACTTCTTCATTTGAGACTAGATCAAACATACAGAGTCCTACAGTGTGTGTAGGGATGTAACTGCCCAAGGGTCACACAACTCAGACCTTGTGCCGGCTCTCGGGATATCCACAGGTGCCACCTCTTTGGTCTGGATTCTCTGATGGGAGCGTGATGTAACAGACAGGACTCACACTCAGTTACAGCTTAAAGAAACCTGATGTAAAACTCATCAAAAATAAGATATTTTAGGTGAATCAGTTCATTTTTTTTCCTCCTGGTGACATTTTTTTTGTTCCCCTGCTACCCTACACCCCACAAACAACAACAATAAAAAAAATATAAACCAAACCCTACCAGATTTATTGCTAATTGGAATAAAATCTGAAATATTTTGGGAAGGAAAATCTCCACAAAAAATACCTCCACAAAGCATGCTAGCATAAGCTGACTAAACTCAGTTTCCAAATTTAAATGCTTCATTTTATTTTCCTTTAGCTGGTTTTACTTTATAATATAAACACAATGCAAAATTTTGGTAATTTTGGAAAATTTGATAATAACATGATCAGTATGATGGCCCATCAAGGTACTATTCCTGAAGCAATACTACTGTCTGTCAGCTGCAGAAAGAACCAGCCTTCATTTGGGTCTTGCATCAATACAAAGTACTGCTACACTTATATATGAATACCAAATTTACAAAACTATGGTTCCTCATGTATTTTCCTCTGCTAACTTTTGAGTTACAAATCAGCAAAGAAATTACACCTACCTCATGTGATACAGATTTTATCATAACTTGTGAAAACATTTAAACATCAGCATCTTTATCAACAGAACTAATATTGTACTGCTTTGAAGTTGTCTGAAGAGAGAAACTATTTACATGGCAATAGAAAAAATATGCCTTTAAAAGCTTGAAGTACTTTGAGACTATTGTCCAGAACACTCAGATCCTTAAATAAAACCCCTAGGGATTTAAATAACAGTACAACAGGGTGGTCTTTCACAATTTGGTTTCCCTCTTCTTTTGCTTCTTGGAGAGTTCCATTTAAAGAGTATTTAATTGAGGACATTTTCTTTACTGCATTTTTTTTTTCTTTTTTTTAAGGTTTAGAGCTTTCTTCTAAGTGTTTTAACTTGTAATCAAGAAATGTGTCAGGTCTGTTGCCAATTAGCGTAGCTGATGTGAAAATGGATTGAGTCTTGGGAAAGATGGCTAAGTCTTGTAAAACAACAAAACAGTCTGTAAAGGAGGGCTTGGGAACAGAGGTAAGGAGAAGCAACAGCACGAGAAATTATTAATGAGATAAAACAGAGAAGAAGAGCAGGAATTTACAGAGATCATAGGTACATTTGTAACATTTACTAAAGGCTTACTCAGCTGTATCAATTTATTATAAGGAAATAACACTAAATGTTCAGAGCTAGATCGAGGAACTTTTCTTCACTACAAACAACATCCCAACTTTGCAGGCTGGTTTATGCTGTAGAATATCTGTGTGTTGGCTGAGGAGGGGAAGCGTTCAGACCCCTCAATACAGTTAAATTTCCTCATGGGGCTACAGCTATGCCAGGGGAGGGAAATCTTCCTCTTATTTTAATTGTCTTCTTTTGTTTTTGTTCTGGAGAGGGATGCAACTACACTGGCACACAGCACCTTTATGTGAGGGCACTCTCCTGAAGTAGCAACAGAGGCTGTTTTGTAGAGACTTTAAAGTAGGAGGAAGGTTCCCTGGCATAAACTGGTAATAATAATAATAATAACAACAATAATAATATCTAGGGAAAAATCAGACAGGAAAGGAAATATGTTTTTATACTCATATGCTGTAGATATACAATACATTGTATAAGGGTTTTCTTTCATGTAGAACAAAACACTGTGTCTGCAGTAAACCAGGGAGGAAGTGTGATTTGATTGTGGTGCAGAGCATTAGCAAAAGACTTTGAGCTGTCAGATGAGTTAAATAAATACATGAGAACAACTGATGCAGAAAACTTTACAGAAACCTGTGGATGAACAGCATGACCAAAGCTGGTGTGTTCAGGACTATGTCCCTATCTTTGTACTACTGTGTGCCTTCAGTAAATCTAATTTACTGCTGCTGGCTGGGCTTTTGCTCCCAAGTTTCCCCAGCTGCCACACTGGTCATCATGGAGCAGTACCTCTTCCTGTCAGGAGCCCATGGCTAGCACAGCCCTCCTGGCTGTTTCTGTGTGGAACTGGGATTCCAACACACTGACAGGTTTTAACATCGCCATTCAGGGGCGTTCCACTCATCAGGTTGTCTTAGCATTCTTAAGCCTCCATGGACTCCTTTATGCAGCCGTCCAGTCATTTTGCCACTGTTTCACGTGTTGACCTGCTGGGAAGGGGCACTTTGTGATTATTATTAGCAGTGGGAGAGGATTATATGCATGAACTGAGAGTTTCACTCTAGATGAGATCAGATACACCCCATGTGGGAGACAAACACAGTCTTGGCATATCCTGCAACACACAGTGATCTTTCTGGCTGTTAAAAGCTCTCCTGAAGGTGGACAAAGGGGATGGAGTTTCTTCCTAAAGGTGAATTTCACCTAAGAGAAAGTCAAAAGAACTGGAGACGTGCAGGGAATGAAAGCCAGAGGCAGGAAGGGAAACAGAAGCAGGGGAGCAGCTCAAGGCTGTTGTGGTTGAGGGGAGCTCCCCATGTGCCTCTTGGAGGACCCTCCATAGTTCAGTGCTGAGGCCAGAATCTGTCGTCATGGTGATGCCTTAGGATTTTAGCTTTTATATTTTTCATATATTTGTAATCCTGCAATTCTTTAGTGTATAACTGAACTCCATACAGAGTGTTAGAAACTGCTTTTCTCATTTTGGTCAGACACAACGATTCCTCTCTAGGCCTGGGAATCAAGGACACCTCACTGTCTCAGGCCCCGAGAAATATAAACAAAAGTGAGTCGGGAGGGGAGCAAACTTGGGGTAAATTACTTCATTACCTGAAGCTGTAGTTGGAAGATTAACCCCCAATATGCAAATGGAGCAAACTTATAAAAGTATGAAAACCCATGACCCGTCGTCCATTTTTGAGTGTAGCCCCTGGGGGGGCTTTGTCTGCCCGAAATGTACCTGAAGGCCCTTCAATAAATATAACCACTTTTTATTCCCTTAGTTTTGTTCGGCCTCTGTTTTTAGGAAGCCCCACAAGGCATCAATGGGGACACAGCCCAGCGTGGAGAGAGGGGTGGGGAGAGGGACACAGCCATGGGAAATCCATGTGCGTGCTGCGGCACCCAGAGATGGGGAAGGCGGAAGCTGAAGCACTCTTTTCACCTCCCTTCACTAAATTTCTGCACTTGTTCAAAACTGGAATTAACCACATTTGGGAAAATATTTTCTTCCTAACATTAGTGAATGATGACTTATAAGAAAATACTGAGAAGCAGAAGTCTCAGTTGCCTGAAATCAACTTTCAGGAAAAAAATTAATACAAGAAGTTTCTTTATAAATGCATTTTAAAGCACTGTAAGAGGGAGTGTAATTCTGATTACTACCAGTTCATGTGCAGTAAATTTGTCATTGTCAGGCAGCAAAGACAAATTTTAGACTTGTTTATTTGCGCATTAAAAAATATGTTAAGAAAATGCAGCTTTTCTTTATTAGAAGGTGAATATGCAGCTTTGTAAATATGTTTGAATTGGATTTAAACTTCACATGAATTTAATTGCTTTGTCACTGGAAGACTGTGAGGAATATTTAGAAAGGCACAAAACCCCAGAATAATTCTAATTTGGCAAAAGTTATTCAAACATTAAAAGTTATATAGTTTCTTCAAAACCAGGATGCAACTTTAACATTCTTTTAAATAATTATTCTGATTTTCTATCAGTAATATTACTGCTGTGATCTTAAAAATCCAACAAAACTATGGAGATGGGGCTATCTTAAATTCTTATGATTAAATAATAATAAATACATTAAAATACATATGATGTATTAATCGGAATAATTATAACATAGCTTTATTGACATCAGTACAACTGCAATGACCTACATAAACTGACAGGTGGATTGCAGAATCTGATTAACTGTGCCTAATGCTGAAAATGTATTGGGTTTTATCTTCAAAAATAGAGCACTTTTTTCCCAGTTATTAAGAGCTATAGGGTACGTATAAGCCTCTCAAGCCAGCAAATTTCATGTTGAAAATTTACCTTAAACTCTATTATAGTTGTGAGTGGGTATTATCTCATAAACCAAACTTGCCTAGAATTAAGGTAAATATTCAGTAGTGTTTATGTGATAGTCATAAAATAACATCCAGTATTAAAGCTGTAAAATAGAATCACAGAATTTTTAGGGTTGTAAGAGACTCCTGTATCTTTTCTAAAAATTCTCATTTTTCTCTTTTAATTTTCCTGGTTGTAAAATTTCAAATGAAATTAATTTTTTTAAGGAGAGGTGACAGCATGGGACAGAGAGATCATTTTGGAACAGTCTGAAAAGTAAAGCACTATGAATATGTAGATGAAATGTGAATGAAGAAATATATGAAATGTGAAAGGCAAAAATATATGCTGGAGTTATAAATATAGGTAGAAAGTAGGGATAAAAGCAATTAATGTAATATGAGATACAGAAAGCAATGCAGTGGGTGGTGCAATATATTTGTTTTGTGCAGCCTTACATTTGTTGAATGATTTAGTTGTCTCTCTACTGCTGAGATCAACTCTGAAAAATTGCTGTATTCAAAACAGTGAGAAATTGTAATTTCATTTCTTAGTTTCTATGTATATGGCAATGAGGAGATACAGTTTGTTGGGTTTAACCAGAGCTGGACAAAACAGTTTATTGCACAAGGTAAAACCCCAGGTTTCCCTCTGCTATTCTGCTTTGTTATGGGAAAATTGTTTTTCCAATTAATTTACACATTGGTTTTTCTTCACCTACTTAGTACTTCTTGTCTGATGCAAAATTACAAGTGAATAGAACAATGCAGCCTATTGGCTTATATTTGACAATGTTGGTAGAACTGTGTTAAAACTTGGGAGTTCCTCTGTGTGTGACAAAGTTAAAATCCTGTGTGATTTTAGTCATGAGAAGTGCAGCAGCAAGATCTGTCTTATTCACTGTGAGAGCCAGGTGAAAACTGGGCACCTTCTGCCTTCAGTGTTCTGCAAAAATCTGTGGTTTATTTTGTGGTCTCTAAATCTCTCTCTGGACTGCCTTCTAAACTAATAGTTTGAACAGAAATAATGTTTTGGGATCAAGAGAGGCTGTCTTTTTGAAAGGTGTTCTGTATTCATTTTTTGAGGGTTGGTACAGAATTAAGGATGCAAACGTGTCTGTACTTTGTTACTGGTGCTGTTTTCTGTCCTCATAATCTATGGCTACATGTGATCAACCTTCCAAGGATAGATATTTTTCCCAGGTTAAATATTCTGTTTTTGAAACAAGGATTGTTGGTCACTGTCTCTTGGGTTTTCTTGAGTACCAAAATGAGTTGGCCAGCTAATACAATCTTTGATTTAAAATTCTGTCCTAGAATCTAGAGGGGCTACCATGCATTTTTAGTTGATTAATAGAATGAATACAGATTTTATAAGAAACTCAATCTAAACCGATGTGATACATTGGTAATGTGTCCCAAGATCATTCCACTTTCCAAATGGATATATAACTGTGTTTTTCTGGATATTTTTGCTGGATCTGAGCTTTCAATAAAATGAAGAGCTGAGAATTCCTTTTCTCTTTCCCCGTCTGCTCTCGAGAACAGTGGCACAATCTTTTCTTGATGGGTATGACAAGGTCAGTGAAAACAGTACAGGTAAAATAAAATCCTGTCTACCATTCACCCCAAACCAAAGAGAAATCAGTCATTTTGAGAGCAGAAGAGTTCATGAAGCCCGATTCATTGAATATTTGTGCCTCACAGCTGATGCCTCTGGTGTTTGTTGGAATGAAATAGTGTGCTCTAAACTTAGAGAGGAGATAGAAAGCTTGAACAGACGCACCAAAAGACAGGCATAGACACATTTGTGCACATCTTGTGATCATGAGTCTTGTTTACCTGAAACCAGAAATTAAGTTAAACTCCAGAAGAAAAGGCAGGGGAACAAAGAAATAAATTCAGTCTTTCTAGCAATATAATAGTAACATAAAGGAAATCTCTTTTCTAGCTGAACTGTCTGAACATTTGAGACACAAGCTCCCAATCACATCCTGCAGCATGATGTAGAGGTGGTGGGAAGTTCAGCTGACAGGATACCACAGATACATCTCCCCTCTACCCTCCCTCTGCCCAGACAGCAGATAATCCTCCTGGCTTCAACACAGTTGTTTCTTGAGCTGCCAGTCCTCCATCAGCACCGGCTGAGACATCCTTTGTCTTTCCTAACCTGTGGTAGTTGCAGCTGTGTTCCAAGGAGCGCATAATCCTCCACTCAGGAGGAGTGGTGTAGAGATAGATAACTCTCACTTTATCTCTTGGGAAACCATCCTCTGCAAACTGCTTCCTTCCTGCTCCTGGTGACTGAGAGAGGTTTTGTGGGCCAAATAATTTTTGGCACTGGACTGTCTGCTGACAGCACTTCAGGAGTCATCTTGAAATCCAGGCAGTGAAGTGTGAGCATGTGAGCCAGCTGTCAGAGCAGTAAAGTTAATGAAACCCCTCAGATCCTGGCTGGAGAGCGTGCCCTGGCATTGCTACATTGCTAGGAATGAGGGACCGACATTGATTGGCCATGAGCTAAGAGGAACAGAAAATTTAGGACGGTGCAGTTGTATAAATAAGCTTGTCTCTTTAGCTCTATGGTTAAAGGAATGTAAAGACTGATTTGCTATAAAAGTCAGATAAAGATTTTGCTCAAGTTCCTAATGACAGTCTAATAATAAAAATGCCATCAAATTCAGCAGTGGAGAATTATCTGTAAATAATAATTTACACTGTGTTGCTAGAGATTTTCCGTTCCCTTGAGGGGAAGGAAGGGAGGAACACATGAGAATTACAAGTTGGAGCCAACATAGGCAAGGCTACCAGTAAAGAACCACCAGGAATGGTCAGTCCTTGCATGAAACAGGAGAGGAGCTGAGTGTGACCAGCATGGAAGCAAAGGTGGGCAGAGGTAACAGAGGTGCTGAAAGCAGATTTTAATGAAGAACTAGATGTGGCTGCTATTGTGACATGAAATGGGCTGGATGGAGTTAATCCCAGTTGACTTGTTCAGAGTTTATTCCAGTGTAGCTTTTCCAGAAGCAGGCAGGAAGATGGTGGGATCATCTCTGATACAACTCACAGCTGGAGATCACTCCTCTGAAGATGCCCTCTGTGAGAAGCACCTCGTGTAGGTACTTCCAAGTGACTTTAAACTAAATGTCAGGTTAGTTGATCCACTTACACTTTTATTGCTGCCTGGTGGCACTGCTCAGGGAGATGGATAATGACATTGCCCGTTGGGATGGAAAAAAGGCCTCTGGTATGCTTTTGTAAAACAGAATTTTGTTGAAGCAGTTTATTTTGGATTGCAAATCTGAGCTATTCATTTCTCTCTCTTCCTCTTGTATGGGGAGAAGAGAGGTCTCAAAATATTTCCGAAAGAAATTAAATTGAAATAGATACAACTGCAAAATATTTTGCATAGATAAAACTACGCACTTGAACAAAAATGCACTTACAAGCTTTACTAGCTGGAGTGCAGTTTCATAAAGAGCAGGCTTCTAGCTGTTGAATTTACTATTGGCTTGATGATATGATTCAATTTGGTATTTATAGCAGCACATCCAGGACTGTTTAAACATTTTCATTTTTGTTTCTGTTTATAAATTGCTCACATGTACATATTAAATATTCATGGTTTATACTTGCAGGAAAATATTGCTAGATAAATAATTGATGTCTTAAAATAAAATAATATTTTTTTCCGTTTTAATGATTAAATTTTCTCAATATGTGATTTATTTTAAATGGTTTTTATACTGCTGATTTAATTCTTAATTCTTTATTCATTTTGGGCTGCAAGATAAAACTTGACAGGAAATATTGGATGAGATTCCAATCTCCCAAAGGGATTTGCAATCATCCAGTTTCATTGTGTACAGTGAAATTTTGTTGCCATGGCTGGGGAGAATCTTACATCCTGACTCTGTCCTTATCTTTAAGACTGGTTTATGTTATTTTTATGTGAGGCTGTTGTGTATATTTTAGGAAAGGGAGAGGTTAATGGTAAAATGCTATTGACCTTCTCCAACTAATCATATCTTAATTCCTGACAATACTTGTATCCATTTTGGATGCTGGTATTTTAAGCCTAAACTTAACTGAGACACTTTCAAGGTTATGGATGTATTCAGCTCAGTATTTCCACAGCAAGTGTGAAAGTGTCAGTTTGGAAACAGCTTAGGATCAGCCTCTGCAACCCTTAGTCCCAGAAAGCAGTGTTTTACCAGAGATTTCTTCCATTTTATTCAAATAATGGTGACAAAATTGCCACCATACTACAATAAAACAAGAAGCACAGAACACTTCAGGTATTTGAAGGTTTTAAACATTCAAAATAAGACTTCACGAAACACAAAAATTGCTGTGTAAAGTAAGTCTTGTTCCTACTAAAAGTGACAACATAAAACAGACAAAACCCAGAATAAAACACTCTCAAAACCCTGGTGTTATTTGCATTTACTTTCAGCTCTTCCTAGCAGACCTGCTTAGCTAATCTGGTGGCATCGCTTGTGACACTTATCCATAGGGTATAAAATAGCAGTTTGCCACCCACCTTGAGCAGGTTGTTTTTGAAATGTTTGAAGGCAAAACAAAAAAGTACCCAGCTATTAGAGGCAAGCTGGAATTTTATATCCACTTGTTTTTGACAGTTATAGTTGAAGCTGTCACTTTTTTTTTTCCCAGATCCTTTAAAATGGATCTTTTTACATGTTAACATGAATACATTAAAGTGGAAAAAATCCCTGCCGCTTTACTGGGTGCTAGTTGACACACGGAGACCTCAGTATTCAATGCACACACAGAACACGTGTGATTAAAATTGCAATAATAGCCCTCTGTTAAGCATTTGAAAGCATAAATTAAAGGGGATTGGTAATCTTTTATATCCCTAGCATTTCCCATTTCCACACATTCCAGCCCAGGATCTATACAGTCTTTAATTGGAGCACTGAAGGAATTGAGGCAGGAAATATTGTACAGCTGTTCTTGTGATGAAAAGCACAAAATGTTTTCATTTGAATTACCCAAAATGAATGGTCTCCAAACCAGATTATTCTTTATTTTTTCTTTTTTCCCCAAATGTCCTTTTGTAAGTCCAAGTGGCTAAAAATCTTCTCATATGAGAAGAAGCTGAGATAGCTGACATAGGTTAGCCTGGAAAAGAGGAGGCTCAGGAGAGAATCTCATAATTTTTTACAAATATCTGATGGAAGGATGTGTAGAAGATGGAGCTAAACTGTGCTCAGTGGTGTACAAGGACAAGGTCAGAGTCAATGGGCACAAACAGAAGCACAGGAAACTCTGTCGAACATAAAACAGCCACTTTTTTTACTGGAATAGTGTTTGCGACAGGTTTCCCTGAGAGGCTGTGGAGATTCCATTTGGGGAGATATTCAAAACATAACTGAGAAACTTGCTGCAGGTGACCCTGTTTGAGAAATCAAGTTTTACAAGATGGTTTCTGGAAGTCCCTTCCCAACCCCACTATTCCGTGATTCTGGGAAATGTGGACAGGGTGCCCAGATTTTACAGCTAGCTTTGAAAACTGTCAACGTGGTTTCTTATACATGGGACTGGAAAGTGTTTCCTGGGCCATGAGATTTATTAAGCTTGCCGTTAACACAGGCTTTGTATCAGGAAATTCTATTTCTAAAGCTGTCTCATGTCCTGCACTTCATAAAACATTCCTTTATAAATATGGAGGCCACATATATGATGTGTTCCCTCCAGGGAACTCTTGCTGTGTTTGTATTCTGTTGAAGTTCCACATGTGTGAGAGTGAGTTGGGTCACGTTCCCTTCCTGGGCTGTAGATGAGCAGTAGAGGGTGGGCTGGCTGCTTGCCTTGTGCTGGTTGCTGTAAACTGGATCAAGTGGACTCAACAGGAGGTAAAAGGACTTTGTTTTTCCCAGGAGCTACTGAGGAGTGAGGAAGACCAACAGGAAGACCAGGTCTTGGCCGAGACCAGCAACGAGATAGTCCCACAGTTCTGAGGGTCTTGGATTTAGAGGATTTTTGTGTGGGTTGTGAAGAGTCTGTTGTCACCCTAGAAGTCTCTGCAGTAGAAAAAGAGTCAAAATGAAATGGCAGTATCAGTCCAGGAGTAGAGCCTTTTCAAACATTTCTATTTTCTCTAGAAAATTTGTTCTAACTAATGTCGAAGAAAGTTTCACTTCCAAAACTCAAAAGTATTTCTGGTTGTGTAACTTTAGTAAAAAGGTAGGGGGCATTTGACATAGCCAACATGAAAGTCTTGATGTTCTTTTGAACCACAGAGTCTTGCCTAAGTTCACATCTTAGCCCACATCAATGCATAGCACAAGTAATTCTTGATTCTTACTGTTCTCTTCTCCTTTTATCTTCTCATGTAACCAAATAGGTCTGACTTTAGTTTCCTTTTGTTGTGCCCATCTCTGTGCAGAATATGGAATGCAGTGTGCATGGTACATATATATAACTGCCATAAAATACGAAGCCGAACACACAGAACAAGGTTATGATTTTTTAGAACCTGTCTGAAATGATGCATGTCAATACCCAAAGAGCAACTTCAGCGATCAAAAAGCGCTTAAACCTTCACCCTGATTTTAGGTAAAGAACATCTTTTAACTCTTGTTTTTACTGGTTGTCTTCAATCAAAACATATAAATAGTCCTTTGCTGGAGCGCTGCTTTAGCAAGGAAAGCTGTTTTCCTTGACTGTCACTGCGAGCTGGTGCTAACGGGCCTGTTGCATTGGGATGGGCTTGCCAAGGGAGCACAGCCCTGGGCTCACATTGTCCTGAGCTCAGTGACCCTTCCATGTCCTTTACAAGCACTGTCTGTTATTACAGTGGCTTTCAGGAAACAGCTGTATCCTTCATTTTATGCATTTCTACTTATTCAGCAACTGTGGTGTGGAACTTTCCAATTTTCTATATCCAATTATGTTCTGATACTGTGTTCATTTTACTTAGTTTAGGTAATAACTTTGCAATACTGTGAATATGAGTGCAAAATTATTTGGGTACAAAGGTAATTGAAAAGTGCTTTTCATGAAAATACCATGCTTTCTAATTTCCTTTTGCTATCATGAAATCTCTTAAATACAGTGGAGAGGGAATTCCTCACTCTTGTCTGGTCATTATAACCAGAGGTCTAAAAGCTGCTCTGAGAAGACTGCTGTACTGTCCAATAATTAAATGGCAAGAGTACAGCTCTCCATAAAATATAATTTTGTTGTCTTACAACACAATGAACTATTATATACAATGGACTATTGAATTTTTATGGAAGCGTTTCAGAGGTTTCCTAATAAACTTTGCAACACCTGCTCCATTGCTGCATTTATGATTTTTCATTTTGCACAGTCAAATTTTTAATTCATCCTTAGAGAAGTAATTTTTGAACATCTGCAATGATGCTATTTACTCTTGTTTTTAAATTATTTTCCTTTTCCTTTTTTCCTTCACTCTCAACATTTGTCTCCTTACCATAATATGCAGTTAAATTTGCTTTTTGGACTATGCTACACAAGCCCAAAATAGTCCAGTTTAGGAATAATTTCCCGCATACCAGTCTCATAATTTAGCTATAAAGTTTATAGTTTGTGTCAGGGCTATGCATCAAGAAATAATTTTTAAACTAGGATATAATTGTATAAAGAAATTAAATTTACTCACATGAAAGAGGTATGCTAAAATGTCTTCCTTATTAATTTTGCAAAGTAAAAGATTTTAACGGGCAGGAGCCACAAGAGCTTATGCAGATTTGGAAGATAGCAAAAATAAATATATATCTATTTTGTATACACTTGTGGGAGTAATAAATACTTCTCACTTCTTCTAGTAGGTTTTTCAGGAGCAGATGCAACAATAGACTCCTTAGCAAACTGCATTCTGCAGAAGGAGAGAGTGGTTAGGGAATAACAAGATGCTATGTCTGGGGAAGGAGAACGTGGCTATTCTTGGAAAGAGATTTTATGTGACTCTCTTCTCTCCTGTCATTTTGCAATGATTATTTAGCATATAGGAAAGGGCTAAGTTTGATTGCAACAGTTTAGCACAGCATTAATTGTTAGCTCTAAATTTCCAGCTTTAAAACACTACATCTGCTCGAAAAGTCATCCCTGAGATGTATTGTAATTATAGATAATTGTTCCATGAGTTATAAAGAAATGAGGGTTTGTTTCTTTCTGGAGCATGATGATGAATAACATTACTGGATGTGGTAAAACGCTTTTGTGTGTGAGGGGTTTGGAATGAATCAATAGGAAGAACTGCGAAGTGATTTGCGATGTGGACAGGATCAGGGAATATCCATGAGAATTGCATGGCTGGGCCTGGAAACAAAGACTCTGGTGGTTCTGTATGAGTTGATTTTTGGTGAGGAGGGAAGAAGGCAGCCACAGAAGTGATTTTCCGTGAGGTGCTGCTAAAAGCTTCCTCCAAAAACCAATCACAGGCTGGCTCCGAGAACAGGGACACTGCTAAGCCAATTAGAAAAGCTGGTAACGCCTCTATGATAACATATTTAAGGAAGGAAAAAACCACGTGAAGTTCTCTCTCTTCCTCGCCTCCGAGGAGTGCTGAGGGGCCCGCGGGGCCAGGCCCCTTCCCGGCAGAGTCGGGCCCTTTCCGACGCGAGGCTGGGGCCATTGCGCCAGGGCCATCCCAGCACCGCCAGCAGCCCCGGTGGCCCAGGAGAATTAATTTTTAAATTAATTTAAAATAATAAATAATTAATAATAAATTTTTCTTTATACCTTTTAAAGTTTCGAGCCTGTTTTGCCCATGAAGTGTTTTCTCCTAATCCTTATCTCACCCCATAAACTTTTTAATTCTTTCCCCTCTGTTCAACTATAGCACAAGAAAATGAGTAAATAGTTTCTCGTGAGTGCACTGGCGTTTGGCCAGTGCCCAACCCACGACAAAGACCAAGCAGATGGTAATGAACTTGTGTTGCCCGGTGCTAGCTAAGATTTTCCATGCTGTCTTGGAGGGGGTAGCTTCCTGGTTATATGTGTGGATGTAGGTTTTGCTTTAGTGTTCTATATTATTTGCTTTAAACACTGTATTTCATTCCTTTTGAGAATGCTGGTTTGTGGCACTTCCAATATTTGAACACTGAGAGCTCCCACAGGATGGATTTCTAAATTAATTTTGATGTATTGTAGAAATTGCTGAGGAAACAGCATTGCTGAAGCTGGAGTTGGTCTGGTAGTGCCAAAACTCTGAAGTTTCCTCTTTGGTAGCTTATCTGAGAAGGGGTTCTTCAAAAGAGACTCTCCCAAACGTAGGATAGAGTGTTAGAGCAAGTGGGGATCTGTGGTATTTACAGTCCAAACAAGAATGTCCTTCCATGATAGGAGCAGAGTCACCTAGAAATTGATTCCATCTATTCCTCCAAGAATCTGCAGCTAAATTAATGGTGTCTCATTACAAAAATGTCATACTTAAAAGTTGTCATCACAATATTCTTCAAATTATATCAGGTATTCTTTTTGTTACACTTGAGCTTATCTCTGGATGACTAAGATAGGATGAAACAAATATTATCCGAATAATAAACACTTCAGAGCTTCCTTATCACAGCGTTCTCAAGCTCAGTAAAGTACAAAAATTTGTCTTAGGAATGACAAATTCTTTTGATAACCAACACAGTAGTTTACTTGGGTAACACATTTTGTCTTTCCATGTGGATTGATATCAAGTTAAGCAAATATTCACCTGAGTGCCAGCTGTAATGATTGTGAATATATTTGAGCAGTCATTGTGGAAAAGACCAGGCTGGGTCATTGTGTGCTAAATTAAACTAAATGTATAGCTAACTGTGTGGATTCTTGTTAAGAGCTTTGCTTCTGCCATATTGAGACTGTTTTTGGGAAATTGTTTCTGGATTTTGGATGTGGAGTTTAGACAGGGTTTGGGAATCCATGTGTGTGTCTCCTAAGGCTGTCAAAACCAGTTTTCATAGAATCATATAATGGCATCTTAAAGCTCCTCTTGTTCCAGTCCCCTTCCATGGCCAGGGACATTTTCCACTGGACCAGGTTGCTCCAAGCCCTGTCCAATCTGGCCTTGAACACTTCCAGGGATGGGGCAGCCACAACTTTTCTGGACAAGCTGTGCCAGAGCCTCACCACCCTCATAGGGAAGAATTTCTTCCTTGTATCTGATTGAAATCTACTCCTTTGGTTTGAAGATGTTTCCCCTTGTCCCTTACTACCTGCCTTTGTCTAATGTCCCTCTCCAGCTCTCCTGTAGAACCCTTTGGGCACTGGAAACTTAAACACTTTTCAAATGCCAGTTAAAAGGTCAGTGTAAACAAAGCTCTTTCTTCCTTCCACAATAACACTGATATTAATGAAGGAACTGTTAGGAAAAGGCTACTGTAGTATGATGATCAAAGCCCTGCATGACATATTTATTAAAGAAGTGATATTTTATTAATGTTTCTCAAGTCCAGCTTGTTATTTTGCTTTATTTTATTTTGTTTTATTTTATTTTATTTTGTGTCCTATGAGTTTGATTGCTTTTCAGAATAGCTCTTGTACCTCAAGAATCAACATGTCCTGAGTCTTGGTTTAAGAGGACAATTCCTTTTAACATGTTTTTATGTAATAGCTGCAATTTGGGTAGTGTTTATTTCTACACTGTTTCAGTAGTTCAAAGATATCAGAACTTCCTGCCAATGGTTTCTTTCTTGGATGATCTGTCGGTTTGGTTTTTGTCCCATAGGTATAGCCATAGTTTGACAGAAAAGCCAAGCACCAGAAATGCTTTAAAATGGGAAAGGGTGTGCAAGAAGAGGGACAGCTATTTGAGCAGTTGTAAATGCACTGCTTTGACCTAATGGCTTGCAAAAATTGTAAGGATTGCAAATTAAAAGAAGCCTCTATTTTCAAAATGGTCTGGATTCCTGCTTGACTTTCCCACCTATGTTTTGCATTTAGATCTCCAAGTTTTTTTATTGTTCCCCATTAGGGCGATATTCTGTTTTCAAGAAATAACTTTAATGTTTGAAGAAACAAAACTATGAAAAAAATGACACAGAGAAAGGTGTCTAAGCTGTGGGTCACAAGAGGTATCTACATGTAGCTTTCCCTCAGAAAAAAGTGCATGAAAGTGCATCTGCTTATCTTCACAATGAGATTGAGTGAACTCAGCCCACAGGCAGCTGAATCCAAACTCACCTGACCTGAGGCATATGACAAGTACCACCAAAAGATTATTGAAGCCCAGATCATTACTCTTTGCAAATAGTTCTATACAGAAATGCAAAACTTCTGCAGAGATAATGGGAAAAGCATCTTATTCCCAATTTTGACAAAATATTTATTCATGTAATAAATTATGTGCAAAATGTTGTCTTTTGCAGGAAGTGGAAAATGTTGAGTAGATTTAATTTTGCTGCAACTATTTTGTGCATTAATTGCTCTACATAAATTTCCTACCTGCAAATGTCAGAATTACTCAAGAAAGCATTAGCAAGACCAATGTAATTTAAGGTGATTACCTTTTTGAACTGTGAAAAGATAATTAACCCCAGGAAGAAGTAATGTTTTTTGTTGCTTATGTGTACAAATCCTGGTTAGCTGTGTTATAACTTTTAAAAATTCATTCTTGTACTGCTGTGTTTATAGAAATATATTGATTTGTAGGATTTGTTTTATTGTGTTGGATGGAAGTGTAATGAAAGAGCAATTTTAGGCATGATTCAAAGCCTCCTAAAATCAATATGGATCTTCCTATTGACTTTAGTGGGCTTTGAATCATCTTAAAAAATGAGGTAATACAAAAAGTTTTGTTTCAGACTGTATTCATAGACAGACTTTCAGCATGTTCTCTGGTAATTCATTATTTTCAAAATTGCCAATGTTATTTTTTTGCTGGAAGTGACCAGTTGCAAAGCCCCTTTGTTCATTTCTAAGGTTAGATTAGCCTCCCACCCCAAAGTGTTTGAAAACTAGGCCAGTGCGAAAACACTGCTTGAAAGCATTTCTCATTTTGAATACAAAAAGCTAAGAGCAGGATTGAGAGATATAACTGTAAAGGGAAATGAGAGTTGGCTTCTTGACTCTGAAATAGTAGGATGCAGAGCAAAATAATTTCTCCCCATTCCTAAAAGAAAATGTAAACTATTTTGTTTTATTAGACCACTGGTCTATCTGGTTTATCTTCGGTGCCTCAGAAAAAGGATCAGAAAAAAACTATGTAATGGACAAGCATTCAATAATATCCTTTCCAGCCTTAGGCATACAGTGTCAGGCATTCACCTTCTAGTGTGAAGCCTGATGTGGTAGTCTTATAAATTATTCTTCTAGATAGTCTAATCACAGACATCTTTTAATCCTGCCTGCTTTCCTGTGTGTAATAGCTTGTGACGTTGAGGAATACAATCAATTTACATACAACTTGAATGCACAGCTAGGAAGGAATGGAGGAGGTTAATAGAAAAACTCTCTTTGCTGCAATAAGATTTTTCTTGTGTGAAGCTAAATAATCATGACCTAATTAACTGAAAAGGATGTGACTGCTTTTTTTTTTTTTTTTTTTTAAAAAACTGTGTGTTAAGAGGTGCTTGTCTGAATCCTGATTTAAAAAGACTGAGGTTGTGAGAGCCTCTGTGCCTTTGATCAGGCTGCAGTCGACCTCTGGAAATGGGAGTGTGGCAAATGAAAAACCAAAGCACCTTTGGAATCCTTCCCCGTCTCAAGGACAAATTCCGTTTCTTCTAAGTCTCCTTTACTCATACTTCTCGTCTTTGATAACAATTAATCTTGGCAGAACCCATATATTGTTGAAAATATGCTTCTGGCATGAAATTCACAGTAGAGTTTGACTTAACAAATACCTCCCAGTTTGAGTCACTAAATACAGGAGAATATTTCCAGCCTTGGTGGCAGACCCAGTCTGCTGCACCAAGTTAATGGATACTGCATGGATTGGGGCCTAAATATGTGATAACTTTATGCCTAATGTTTCATTAAGTTGATTTATTGTATTTGTTAAGCATAGGTAATGATTTAATACCTATTTTTTGAAGACTTCATTTCCTCACAAAGAAGTACTGAGAATTTAATTATTTCTCTGAAGTGTCTTTAAACAATATGAAGCAGTGATATGGAAAAAAGTAACATTAATGACTCTAAATTTTTTTTAAATTTCACTTGATTACTGAAATTTATCATTAATTTAATGTTTTTCTTGTCATCACTAAGGAATCACAGAGTGTGGATAAAAAAAGTAATGAAAAAAATCACTGGGCAGTCAGTGGCATAGTAGGGTTTGTTGAATAAAAATTTGGTATTTAAAAAGTTTAACATGTAACGTTTTGCCTCCTCTGCAGTCTTCTTGTAAACAAGCAACCTGTTGTGTGATTTCCCATTTGTTAGTGCCATATCTGTACTCCTTCCATCACTAAGTTCTCCCAGACTTTGAGTTTGGGTTCAGTTCATTGTAATAGTGATCACCACGTGTTCACATCAGTCAAGGTCAAAAAAATCATGAATGAATCTTTGTTATGCACGATCATTCACTCTGATTCCTGCACAAGGATGACATCTGCTCTTGATCCTTGTACTTTTACCTCTAATGAGAATAATCACAAATTCCTGACAAGGAATATAAATCACTCTTATTTACAGGTAATACAGATTTGTGAAAATTGTTAACAATCTTTCAGTGTCTGAATGCAGAGGTCCAAATTCTGACTTTGTGTGGTTTGCTCCTACTTTGCATTGTGTTTGCATGTGGGAAAGTTGTGATAAAATTAACTCCCAAATTAGTTTCCAGTAAATAAAGATTCAGATTCTTGTCAATTGCTGCTATGTAAGACATTAAAGGGCATTCTATATCTGGCATGGCTGGATTATGGAGAAGATCTACATGATAATATGATGAGGTAGAAATCCAAATTCATAACTTTATAAATGCAATCCTTCCAAAATTATAAAAATTAATTCCTGTGGCTTGGAAGAACAGGAAAGAACTGCATAGAATTTGCTCTATTGGATGCTCATGAATGGTTGAAACTCTTCTGCCAGAAGTGGCTTTTGGCAGGGACTTTCTTTTATGGTAAAAATCTTTGGAATAGAAACTGAAATCAAGGGGCTGGGAAGAAGATGAAAATGCTCTCACCTCCCACTCCTGGAGTCAGGTTTCCTTGTTCTTTACAGCTTTGTCACATCTCACTTTAGGTAGCAGCATAGAATAGGATAGCGTAGGATATTTAGTCTGGATTTAGTCTGGTCTAGAGGCTGAGGCATGTGCAACACCAAGAATTTTTTTCGTCTTCCAGAAGAGTGTTTCATATCCCATTCTTTCCTCGCCTGGTGCTGATGTGGCTGTGTCTGGGCACTGATTACACAGGGTAAAACTGTGGAACAGCTGAAAGATACTCAGGCAAATGTGTGTGTGTGTGTTGGGTGGGACTGGGATTGTTGCCTTTTAATTTTTTCCCCAGGTCTCCCAGGTCTTTGCGGTTGCTCAATGTGAATATGATTGCCCAAACACCTTCCGTGAGACAGCTTGTTAGCACTTTCATTTAATGGAAAGAAATCGTTTCCTTCTCTGGTGAAAATATTGATAAAGTATTTTTTTATTCCTTTCTTTGGCATCACCTGCAGAAATAAAGCCTTCCCAGTTAGGACCTATTTCTCATTTCCCCTCTGCTCTCACAAGTCAGTAAGGAATGTGCTATAGCTCTGTTCCCATCCTCAGAAACATTAACCCGAAGGTTCAGATCATTCCTAACATTCCCTGAAAGGAAGGTCCTTGGTTATGTTTCCAATGAGGGAAGTATTTAAAGTGGTCAAGCTACAACATTTTCTGTATGCACAGGACAATTCTAAAACACTTCAATTAAGATCTATATTTTTCACTGTGACCAATATCAAGGCTAGAAATATTCTATTTTAAACTGACTATAAAATTAAAGTAATTTCTGTTGAAATTACTTCTGTAAAGTCTTTTTCCCTTATAGAATACCTCAGATTCCATCATTTGATTGGATGGACTGAAGCTGTGTTTTTCTGTGAACTTTTTGTATTAGAAGGACCATCAATAGCGTGTGACACTGAACTCTTTGGTCTTTCTCTCTCACAACTTCAGTCTTGTCAGATTCACCTAAGCATTTAGTCAATCCCCAATCAGTAAGTCATGTATGGGTTTAAAAGCAGAGCCTCACAGCGCTTCTGTCCTGGTGGTTTGCCCTTCATGCTAGAGATCCTCACATTTTAATAACCCAGATGAAAAGAATTCATACCAGCAGCTATCTAGCATTTATGTAAATAAATGCCCGAGTTCATAAAGCAGGCTTTGTATGTTTAAGTGGTTTATTTTTCACTAATCTACTTATTCATAAGAAAGACAGTTTTTGCCTTTTGTTTGCCAGTTACAGCTATGCCCCTTTTCACCCTCTGTGCTGCTGCTGCTACGTGACAGTAGTGACTGCTGGTATGATTAAAACTTGAGTATTAATTCAATTTTTAATCTTCGTTCTTTGCATGGTTGGTTACATAAAGCCAGCAGCTCACTGAAAAATTATTTTATGTAATGTTACATCATAGTGCCCTGAATATGAGATTCATATGTTCTCAGGAAAAGGCTGGACCTGTTTAAGTCTATGAGATTCCTATTAATTTGAAGGAGACCAGAAAGTCCCACTCATTTTTCTTCCAGGCTCTCCTAAGACCTTGTGTGTTATTTGGGAAGTGACACTGCCTGCCGTTTCTCCATCTACAAAAAGGAAAGAAAAAGCTATTTACCTTCTTTGACTACTAAGAGAAATTTATGTACAAAAAATTGGGCAGGTCAACTTGATTGCATTTGTTCCTTTTAAAATATATATCATATCTTTTTCCAAGGATGAACTGTGTGTGCTTGAATTCCTTATGTAGTCTGTCTATAAATGTTGTATCCATTCCTTTACTCCAAGCTGTGTATCTGTGGTCTCTCACATGAACATTTTTTTCCAGTGTTCTGTGACATTCTTAATTATCTTTAGGTAAAGTGTTATGAATTCCTGTTGCTTGAAACACCCTGACTATGGTGACACAGCAGCTTTTACATCAAGAAGCAGGGTAGTTTTTACCTGCATCCACTCTGGTAATTTAATTCAAATATCTTTGTATCTGGTCTGATCTGCAGGAATTTCCATGTCAAATGTCTAAGCAAACAGTAGGAGCCATTATTGGCATGACAGGGTCTACTAGAGTTGCCAGGAAAGGAAAAGTTCAATTCTTGCTTCAAAAGCAGAAGCAGTGAGTGGTGGGCAGAAGCAATTTCTTAACTGCCATCTGTTCACTGATTAATGCCACAATGGAAGAATATGGAATTAAACATTCATTCCACAATTTGTTCCTAACTATTAATATAAATGTTGATCCCGATTATTTTAGCTCCTATTTCAATTTTCTGTGTTTTGTAACAAATTTACATAAATGGTGCTGTCTGTCTGCTATTAGCAATGGTTCTTCTGAGTGCTTTGGAATGTAAAGGTACATAAATATTTGGAGAGCAGAAGGAAATACGAAAAGTTGATGACTCAAAGCTATCACCATGGTTTGCTGGTTGCAGGCCCTGCCATACCATATTATCAGAGTGTCTGATACTTCAGACAGTATTCAGGTTGCTGACTGATACACTAAGTGATAACGATGCTTTGCAGAGAAATGTCTGACCCCATCATAATGATTGTCTGATGGACACTTCTTTGATAAATTGCCTGATATTAACCTGTAGTGTGAGTTTTCTCAATGCTGACAGCAGGAATGACTGATCTTAACATTGCTGAATGACTTATATGATAACTATACTTCTTTCTTCAATCTGTCCAAGATTCCCAGCTTTCATATACATTTGTGTTTATATATATGTATATTTACTTTTCAAAAATTATTGGAAACTTCTTTGTATTATTTGATAACTGTGCTTTGTGATACAGGCAACAAATTTTGCTTGCAGTCCACCTCTTTGCTAAGACTGTCCTGATAAAATGCAGTGAACAGATTTGTAAGTTATGGTCCCCAACAAGTAACTGTTAGCTTGTAGGATCTGAAAAAACGTTATTCTTGAGTGCCATCTGAGGGCCCTTTCCAACTGATTCTTTTTTTTTCATTCATCTGGTTTTGAACATTCATTCTCCATCTTGGCACTTGGTTCCCTTGGTGTTCTAAGTGTGCCCTGGTTTTCACTTATTAAATTATCCTTATTTACTGAAGCTACTTTTGCCTGTAGTCTCATGTTTTTCTCCTTCCTGAGCAGATGCTCTGTAGAAAGAGTGAAATAGTCCTTTAAACTGGAGATTTTTTTCCTAGGATGGCTTAGAATAAAAGAACTGTCATTCACAAGAAAAGGGGGAAAAAGAAACTAAACTTGGGCTCTTACCTGAGTCCTGTCATGTGAAAACAGAAGGCATCTCACTGCGTCTCATACTTGTTCACTGGTGCAGGGCTGGATGCTTACTGTGAACAAATTAGTTTAATTAATTACAAACATCAGAGTCTGACCAGACCAAATGCCAGAGGCTGAGCAAATGCCAGAGGCTGGAATTCGTCTTGGTTGAAGAGGAAATGGCCTCTAACCCAGTGATTTCCTGCTGACTGGAGCCAGCCACGAGTCACTTTGTCTTCCAAAAACTGTATGAAAAGTATCTGACAGCTGCAGCTCAATTATCCAGTTGGACCGCTGAGCTCTTCATATTTCTTGGGTATCTCATGCAGTGGGTGAATGCTGGCAGAGAAAATGAGAGCTGATCTCTTCTGCTTAGTTGGGTTTTTGTGGCTGGAGTGTTCAGTGGTCTTTAGTGGAATTTGTGAGTGATTGCTCTGTGCTCACAGCATAAAGATCTCTGGTGGGTTTGATTTCAGTCCCTTTCATCTATTTTATATCTTTGGTTTCCAGTTAATTCAATCTGAAAACACCTGAGACAATTCTAACTAATACATTACAATGGAAAATTGAGAAACCCACATGTTTTTACAAGCATTAGATCCAAAGAACTGAGAACTTTAGGATAAACTCCATTGTCTGTCACTTATAAATTCCAGTACTAGGGGTTCTTCCTTTATTTTTTGAACATATTTATCCTGTTTATTTGATAATTCATTATGAACCTTGCAATTTTACAAAGAAAGCAGAGGCAAAGTAGTCATTAGGCAAAAAATTTCTGTGTTGAACAGCACTTCATATCAGTACTTTCTAAGTTAGAGGGAAACCATTTTGTAATGGTTTGTTATGCTCTGCTCTGTAAGTCTAGTTATAATCATAGTACAAGTTAAAAGTAAAGACAGATTGTTTAAGACAGATGCTTGCTACACCTGTAATTTTGAAAGAAGATAACATTTATCACAGTGTGAATTTTGTAAATTTAAAGAAGTGGGTTTGTGAAGAAAACAGAAGGATAATTATTGCTGTGGAAGAAGGAGGCTTGGGAAGCATTGCTATTCTTACTCAATTTTTTTTTTTTTTTTTGCATTTGTTGATCTAGAAGAGCACAAAAATACTTGTTTGGTTTTTTATACAGATTTTTTTTTTCTGTGCCTTGGTGCCTTCATAGATCTAGCTTACAGGAATTGGACTCTCAAGTGCCATTAGCTTTCAGTAAGATGGTTGGCCCCTTAAATCCCAAGGAGGATTGTAATAGAGTATAAATAGAGACAATAGCATTGTCTGTGCTCTTCTCAACACCACTGATGGAGATAAAGCTTCAGGAGATGCTTAGTAGAAACAAGCACTATGTAGAGCAGTTCATGAGAAGGAAGGAAGGAAAGGAGGAGTTCTTTATCACAATCAGCTGGTATAGCCACCTCCCTGATGAAAGGAAAGCCTGTAGAACCTGCTCGCATACTGCTGGGAAATGCATCCAAGAACTGTTGATTATTGCTAAAAGACACAAACCAGTAACTACAAACACAGTTCCTGGTAGAGCCACACAAACACTAATTTTAATTTTATAAACATAAATACTTACAGTTGTCTTGGTTTGAAAGACAAGTATCTGCTAAGGAAGGCAGGAGCCTCCTTTGGAATGGAAAATGTAATGCCCTTCCCTCTGAATTATTATAATTTTAAAATTAAGGGGCTCTCAGGCAAAGATATGTGAATAGGAATAACAGTTCTTTACTAGTATGTATAAAAAGACAAACAAACCAACACCAACTCCGGCATTAACAACAAAACAGAACCAGAACCCAGTGACGCCTTCTCCGCCGCAGGCACTTCCCCTTCGGTGCAGTTCCGGTCACGGCCGGCAGGGGCGCTGCTGGCTCCCGGTGCGCACGGCAGGTGCGATGGTTCCCCCGCGGCTGCTGGGGGCGCTGTCGCGGAGCTCGGGGAGCACGCGGTGATGGCGGCGGGGACGGGACGGGACGGGACGGGATGGGAGAGAGACTCGCCTCACAAACCCCTGGGACAGCCGGGCCCGGGGCCCAGCGGCACTCTCGGGAGCGGCAAGCTGGGCCGGCAGGAATGAGCAAAAATCCGGGGGTGGTGGAGGAGATGTATCAAACTCCAGAGCGGCAGTGTGAACCCCGGGATGTCTGGGCAGGCAGGGGCTGTGGGCTGCAGCGCAGCCAAGGCTCGGAGCAGCGCTGAGGAAGCGGCGGGGCAGCGGCAGCCCGGCTCCAGGCAGGGCAGGGAGAGGCAGGCTCAGGGTCTCGGGCACCCGGGCAGATGGTGAAAAGTCCCACTTCTAGTGGGGTGGGTGTTAATAAGGTCCCAGTTCAGTGGGTGCTTTCAGGAGCAGAGGCTCAGCTCACTGCAGAAGAAGCAGGACCGGGCTGGACTATGGCAGTGGCCATTAATTCCCTTCCCCAAGCAGCAGCTCCCACTGTCCTCCACCAAAGCTGAGAGAGAGAGAGCTGGCAGCTGCCCCAGCCCTGTCTTTTACCAGCCCAATTCTTGTGGTATCTCTGCCACTCTCAGAGACACCCTCAGATAAGTGAAGTGCAGCCGGATGCCCTCCTGCCCTGAGCTTGGCCGCTTCTTTTGTTTTCCTTAAGTACCCAGTCGTTACTGTTTCTTAGCAGCTTATGGGACAAAATTCCCTAAGTAAAAAGAAACAAAAGGAAAGAACTTAAACCCCAACAACAGTAAACTTTCACATGCACTTATTGTGTTATGTTTCTGTGAGGCAGCCCAGATAAACTGCTGAACTGCAACTGGCTGCTGAAAGTACTTTTGGCAAAAGCAGCTCAAGGGTATTTTTACTATTTCACTGTTGATATAAACATAAAAAAAAAACCCAAAAACCAACAGCGTATTTTTCTGTACTCTCATATCATGTTGGCTTCCATACTTCATATTTTACTAATAAAGCCCCAGCACAGTCAAAAACCCTGTATTTATGCCTGTAACAACTGTACGCTGATGTATTTTTATGTGATCTCTCCCGGGCACTGAAACTGAGAAAACATAGACAGGAAGCTCAGCACCTTCTCATATTTTCTGAAGGATTCCATGAGGATACACAAAACCTTGTATCAGTTTTGTTGCTTGTCTGTATATTTTAATTCCCACCACTATTGCTCCTTCCCTGTGGATTCACAGCTGGTATAAATTAGTAGTGCACTATTGTTTTCAAAGGTTATCCCAACTAGCTTCTACTTATGATCTGTCCCTTGATGTTCCCTTTGTTTAGATGTTTTTAGTTCTGCTGGCCAAGATTTGATAACATTTGAACACTATGCAGTTATTGTATGCCATTTATTATCATATAATCTGACAAGCTGAATGTTTGACACACACACTTAAGGGAACACAGGAAAATTATGGAGGGAAAGGAAAACATGTTCTGTTAATCATTAAAATACATTGATACTCTTAAGTGTTATAAAGTCTCATTTTTACAGTTAAAACTGGGATTTTTAAAGAACTTGTTGAAGTTGAATACTTTCGATATGGAATGGTTTCAGCCCTCCTACCTGTAGAGCAGGATTCTGTCATTTAACTTATGTTCAATATTTAAATATTATAGCAACATAAGTGAAGATTTTAAGAAAACCTTGCTGTTCATGCTTTCTCTTTGACTGGATCCTCCATGCAGCACAGTTCTTTCCTATTTCATAAAGATTTTGTTTGGGTTTGATTTACTCTTTTCTATCCTCAGCATGGCGAGGATGCTGCTTTTTGTGTGGGCAAAGAAAATGAACCTCTTACATTTGACAAGACTGAACACTCCCATGGTGTTCAGTCACATACAAATATGATATGTAGTTAAGGGGACAAAAGAAAGAGACACTTTAAATTAGCTTAGGTGGACGCAACGTCAAGTAAATGAGTGAGAAACAAATCTTTAAGAAACAAAAACCCCCACAAACTAGAAATGTTTCTCAATGGTCTTCTCTTCTCCAAGATCTCATTTGTGGCAGAGATGGGACCAAATTTTCGTCCTACCTTGTCTATGTGTTTACACATCTCCTTCCATGAGTGACAACTAGAGGAACTCATTGATTGTCCTGATCTCTTCTACTAATATAAAGGAAATTGCTTGCAGTTTCAGGACTGATTGGCTGTCTCATTGCAGCACTGAACATATTTTTTTGCTATTTTCTGGGCCAGAAACTGGGCACTAGAGTTCAATACAGGAAATAATTTAACTGCTGGAGAAAATAATTGTAAGCTTCCTAGTAACACAGAAAAATGACACATAATTTCAGACAAGTGGTTTCCAGTACCTGGTTTATGACCACAGTGGCCCATAAGCTATACCCAAGGCATTTGCTGATGGTAACTGAGACAAACAAATCTATTGCTATTCGAAGTGAATTTTGTGCACAGCTCAAGGAAGTTGAGCTCAAGGAAGTTGTAAGACATCTATGTAGTTGTAGGGCCCTGTGTCAGCTGTGTCTGATCCCACTGGTCTTAGAATGGCAGATGGATGGAGGTCTAGTAAAACACCAAATTCTGGCTTCTCGTTAGGAGTGGCACTGTGTACCAGAAAAATAACTGCAGTTAGCAGAAATTTTATTACTGAAAGTCATCTTCTGTTCCACTTTCTTCACTCAGAATATGAGTTTTGGGGATTCAGTGGCTAAAATTTCAGAAAGCAGAGTTGCTTACAGCTATGGGACAAGGGCTGACACCAAAGTTGAAGACATGAAAATCAGGAATTTAAAATCAGAGAACTCAGTGTTACAGTTCTACTATCGTTTTTCCCACGAATGTTTGGCAGCAGAGGTTTTACCTGCATTCATATTTTATGACACAGAAACATTCCACAGGGCAGCAGTTTTGGAGGAAAAGAAGCCTGTCAGTTGTATGAAGTTAACCCTGGAGTATCAAATATTTGGCAGTTAAATAGCTCAGAAATTCATCTCTTAGCAACTTCTTTTCTCTTTTTACTGTCAATCTCATGTTAAAGTGCTGGGAGCTTAAAGGTTTTGGTGTTGAAGTTTATTTCGCACCCTTTTCTCAACAAAGGCTCTTGTAAAATAAGGAAAGGGAGATATCCCGTTGTGTGTGAACACAGTGCTGAATTGCTTAATGCGTGAGTCATAACAAGCTGGTGATTTTAGAAGGGTCTTATGTCAGGGATCAAGTTGGAAATCCAGTTGAGTATGGAATATGTCTCAGGAATGCCCATTTTGGTCTCACTTCTATAGCACTTGGGTGAAACATTGTACCTTTGCAGCATTAAGTGTATTTTCTTTTTTCTTCTCTTTCAAATTTAATTCTAGAGGAATGCAGCCATCCTGACTGGAGAGTAAATTTGGACTAACTACAGCGAATACATTCACTACAGTGAATGGCTCTTGAATGGCTCTCGCTGGCCATTCAGGCGTAGGGTGGGGCTTCTTCCGGCCATCGGAGGTGCGGTTAAAAGAAGGCTCTAGGGAGAGGGCAGACAGGGGTGTGGTGTGTCTCTGAGGGTGTGGCATGGCAGCTCACATGGGCAGGGTAAGCAGCTAGGATTGTAGCCATCCTCCTGCTAGTGGCGTTTTATCTTATTTTCAGCAATGGTCTCTAAATGCTCCAAAGCTATAGCTACTAAAAGTGTACCAAGCCAAACAGAACCCTCCAGGAAGGACGCGTCTGTCCAGAGCCCTTCCTGTATGGAGTGTTTGAGCCTGTCAGCAGCACCAGGGGACAGTGCAAAAGACACCTGCCTGCGGTGCAAACAGGTGCATGATCTCCTCTGGCTGGTGGCTGAGCTTAAGGAGGAAGTAGGAAGACGGAGGAGCATTAGGGAAAGTGAAAGGGAAATAGGCTGATAGAGTTTCACCCTTCCATCCCTGAGAGAAGCCCACCAGGAGTCAGAGGACTCCCATGCCTCCTACTATCAGGCAGAAGGAGGAGACCTAGCTGATGAAGGGGAGTGGAAATGGGTCCCTCCTCGGGGAGGTAATAAAAATTCCTCCTGACCCCCATCACCTACCCAGGTGTCAGTTCAGAACAGGTATGAGGCCCTGGGTACAGAGGGTCAGCCAGATGACATCGAAGAAAATAATCTGCCCAGAGAGCCTCCCAATCATACTTTGTCTGTCAGATGCATCACTACCTCTAGCATTAAAAAGAAAAGAAGGGTGGTGGTAGCAGGTGACTCCCTTCTGAGGGGAACACAGGGCTCCATATGTCGACTGGACCCATCTCACAGGGAGGCCTGCTGCCTCCCTGGGGCCCAGGTATGGGATGTCACCAGGAGACTCCCCGGGCTGATTCAGCCCTCTGGTTATTACCCACTAATGCTAATACTCCAGGCTGGCAGAGATGAGATTGAAAAGAAGAGCACCAGGGCAATTAAAAGGGACTTCGTGGCTCTGGGTCAAGTGGTTGATGGGACAGGAGCACAGATGGTCTTCTGCTCAGTCCCTCCACTGGCAGGGACAAATGAAAGGAACTGGAGAACCTGCATTATCAACAAGTGGCTTAAGGGCTGGTGTCATTTGCAGAATTTTGGGTTCTTTGATCATGAGGCAACTTTCACGGTACCTGGCCTGCTGGAGCCAGATGGGCTCCATCTATCTGTTAAGGGCAAAAGGATTCTATCCATGAATTGGTGGGACTCATTGAGAGGGCTTTAAACTAGGTTCAAAGGGGGAAGGGGATGCAACCAGGCTCTCCAGAAACAAGCCCAAGGGTGGTGAGCCAGAGTCAGGGGTGAAACCAGCAGCCCAGCTGAGGTGCACATACACTAATGCAGGCAGCATGGGTAGCAAACAAGAGGAGCTGGAAGCCACGGTAGCAAAGCTATGATGTAGTTGCCATCATGGAAACATGGTGGGATGACTCGCGTGACTGGAGCCCTGCAGTGGATGGCTACAAGCTCTTCAGAAGAGACAGGAGAGGGAGAAGAGGTGGAGGGGTGGCTCTTTATATTAGGGAGGCCCTTGGCGCCATGGAAATTGAAACTAATGATGATAAAGTCGGGTGCCTATGGGGGCACTTAGGTAGGCTGATGGGATACATACTTTAGAAAAGCAGGATATGTTTCACTGTTGGTGTGATATCCTTGCTGGCTGGGTCGAAAAAATACAACTGTGAGAGTAGAGTGAAAGAAACAAAAACTCTTTTCCAGGAGTTGGTAATTCTCTGTCTGTCTCTAGCACTGTTCTTGTGGCAGATTTCCCTTGCCCTTCACGTGTCCACCACTGCCTTTGGCTCAAAAAGCTGTAGTGACAAGACCTATCTGTAGAGAAGACTCATTATCTTCTCTGGAACTTCATAGGACATAACTGGAAGAAAGACAAAATCGTAGAATGGATTTGGTTGGAAGGAACTTTAAAGTTCATTGAGTTCCAACCCCCTGCCATGGGCAGAGACATCCCCCAGTGATCAGGTTGCTCAGAGCCTCATCCAACCTGGCCTTCGGTCCTGTGCTGGGACCCCAGAGCTGGATGTGAACCTTCTCTCTACACTTGCTACTTTACTCATGACCTATCAGAAAAATTGGTAATAATGTTTTCTTTTGTTGCCTTCTCTTCTTTCCAGTTAAAGATTAAATGATTTTTTTCCCGGTGACTAAATTTCCACAATTTTTTGCAGTTGTACGAGGTGTCAGGTCATTCATGTCAAGAAGCTATTGTACAGGTGATGAGGGTTTGACAGGGTAGGCTTCCCAATAGAGTATTCTCATGTCTTTTCTGTATATGCAATGTGTCATTGAGAAGAAAGAAGAGAGGAAAAAACGCACTTTTGAAACACTAAAATGTTTTGAAAGTTGGTGTTTCACAAGAAGAGTCTGAATTACTTCCTGGATTTTCTCGAGGTTTTCTGGGATGTGTGTTTCGTGGCATTTTCATTAGAAAATGAAGCTACTTTTTGTAAGTTTTCTAGGTGGTTCTTTAATTTCTGACTTGAAGTTTTGTCACAGCAGTACATACATGCCACCAAAGGAAAAAAATATCTCCCTAAATATATTGTGCTTTGTACATTATACTCTGTATCATGTTTTAGGGGGAGTTTTCTTAGCTATAAATCAGTATCTATAACCTCTGGGAAGATTCTTTAGAAAGGCCATTGCCCTGGAGGGATATAATCCTGCACTCCAGAGTACTTTGCAGGGGAGTGATAAAACAGTGAATTTTATTTACAGACAATTGCTGAACACTGTTACAGTTTATCAGTTGTGCACATGAAGAAGAAAAATCAGAATGAGAAAAGATAAAAGCTAAGATAGATAGTATGCAAGCAGAATAAATCAAGAGAGCTTGAATTGTCAGACCCATGCAATAAGGAAAAGATCATGAACATGGTTTGAAAAGTATCAGACATTTCTTTAAAAAGGAGGGTTACCTTGTTTTCTTTTGGGACAGAGAATGATGGAAAAGCGGCTTCTTCAGAAAGGGATACTTGCACGTTGGTCCTATTTTTCTCCAAGGACCCTAAACCAGATAATTCCACAGGAGAATGGAACAGAAGCTAAACTTACTGTTCTGAGTCTGTCTCTGGAAGTGCTTTTCCTTTTCCATTGCCCACAGAGGCAGATGACTGACACTTGTGTTGTTAAACTACAGGCAAGATGTGTGAAATGCATCTACAATGAATCTGATTCTCAGGTCATCTCCTGACTCCGGCTCAGAATTCACAGAAAAACTTCAGTTATAATGATGTTAATGCTAAAATCATAAAACATAAGGGAAGAATAAGTTCATCCTTAGGTCTTTAAAGAAGTAAATTAAAGATGGTAGCCAATTTAGAAAGTCCCTCAAATGATTGCAGACAAAACTGGGAGAGCATGTTATGTTTATGTTTTACCTTTATAGTCCATTGTGGGAAACTTGAAGATAGTGGGCTTGATGAACCTTGGTCTGAAAAAGTGGGAATGATTTTTGGTTCTCATGGTACAGCAATACTTTTAATAGGCTGGAATGTGTGGTTAAATAGTAATTTGACTGTACAGCAGACACTAGGAGCTGATAATCACAGTTACTCAGTCAGACTGAAATCTGTACCTCAGCCCATGGACAGACACATTGTGTTGAGAAAAGGGACTTTTTGAAATGCCTGTTAGGCTTCTTTGACATAACAGAAAGTAAAGAAAGGTGAAGTATTACCATTTAAAAAAGTTTAGATAACTTCTGAAATTTTAGGTAATTTTTGCCATAAAAGTCGTTACTGCCATGCAGCAGATGATCTGCTTATTTCAGTCATCTTGTAAGTGATGGATAGACATAGGTTAACACAGCAGCTGCAGAAAATGCATAGAGATTATTCCCCTCTGCGAGAGCTTCTTGTGTTCAGTATTATAATTCTGTAATTCCTTTTTCCATTCTGGAAATCCATACTGCTGTTCAGATGCATTCATGATCTGATGTGTGAAACCATTAGAACTTCTATTTGCGTGTCTATTAAGAATAATGACCAATTGCAGGTAAAGCAGCTTCATGTTACAAATTTAAAATAAAAGAGGTATCAGCTTTAAAGGATGCACTCTTGCAGTGAATTTAGATGCAGAATAATACATACAGAGGATAAAATGATCTAGAAATCTACCATGTCTCATCTTGTTACAAGTATGCATTAGTGATAATCCTACACAAGTCAGTGGTGTAACTCTCAAGTTGTATACTGACAGAGCAGCAAAACAATCCTATCAGTTGAAGCAAAAGCAACCAAGTTACTATGGCTGGTATAACTGAGATCATAATCCATCCCATGCTCTTTTAAAACCATTGGAACATATAATAGTGATGGATTAAGTTGTTGTCTTACAGCAATTTTACTATGCTTTAATTCTGAAATGAGATCAATCAGCACTTTCTTCCTCAGGAAGGAAATCAAACCTGGGGATACTGATCACAGTTATTGTTGTAAGATCGATGTCACTTTTGCTTTATCCTGGATTTGTAAAACCATTTTACTACTTGTGCAGATAATATAGCAAGCATTAGGACTAGCTGTGCTAATTTAAATACCTTTCTATTTGTTGGAAGGGAGAAAGTGTTTGTCACCAAATATTTTCATGCTTGCCTGGACAGCATGGTTTCATGGACAATATAGAGGCTTGAGTAAGTGTTATATGGACAACTCAAGAGTCCTCAAGTTTAGGCATTTACTTAAAAATTTTGATTACCAGATTTGAAACTCAGTTATTCTCCTATGCTTTGTGTGCAAAATCCATATCAGCAAAACAGTGAATATGCTTTGGTTCTGATTTTCTGGGATGTTTGTACTCTTTCCACATCTGTTTGAATGTCTGCAGAAGACCACAGGCAAATCATGGGTCATAATTTAATCCTACTTGAAAACTGAAAAGTCCTTAAGCTGTTGAAAAAGTTTGTGTGTCTTCAGTATAGAAATTTTCCCAACAGAAATAAAGGCACTAACAGTCACTGTGGGTGGTGGAAAAATCATTGCTCTAGGGGGAAAAGCAGAGACAAAATGGCTCAGTCAAAGCATACCCAGAGCTGAACTCATCAGAGCAGTACAAGCAGCAGAGCAGTGCTCCAGTTAAATGGACATGAAGATTCTAACTTCTTTTGGATTACTAGTGCCCAGCTTTGATATCAGTCTAATGTCCTTTGGAATCTTGAAAGATTCATCATGTCAAGACCCCTTCAGCAGCATTTCCTGCTTGTAGTGTACTGCATGGTTTCCTTTGGCTTTTAGCTCATATGTTAGAATAGTGAAAGGTTTGACAGAAAAAGGCTCATGTTGCCTCTTTTGAGGATCCTGCTGCTGAAAGTCTATGTCTGTAGGTGGGACAGTTTGCACATGTAGATCATGTTTCTGTGATTTGCTGCTCCAGCTGTCTGACAGTGGAAGATTGCAGCTCTCGAGGTCATTCCAGAGTATCTTGTTTCATTTCAGGTTTTTATTTTATTTAGTGGGCTTGGATGTTTGTGAAAGCAATATTTGTGTGCTGAGGGTTTTTCTGAGTTTCATTGCCTGACAGAGTCTCAGTTACATTTCTTCGAACACTTGTGATATTGTGCTCTAAATCCTTCCCTTAGCCCTGGTGTCAATGAGGACACAGAGGCCTCTACATCTTTTGCCATTTTATTTTATGGGGACATGAATTTCTGTGCGAAAACCAACTAGGGGGGCATGTCTACAGTGCACTGTGGGACTGGCACAGTACCAAATGGGGTGCAACATACTCTCCTGGCTCTGCACAGGGCCACAATTGGGACTTTTGGAACTGCTACAGGGAATGACAATCAGGTGCTGGAAAAGCTTTACCTGGATGCAGTATTTTTGACACAGTTCAGTTTCATTAATCCTTCAGGGACTGCATTGCCTCATCTGTCCCTTTAAACACACATGACTTCAGAGTGCTGCAAACTGGAACTGTGCAGGTAGAAACTTCTGGGTTCCATTTTGAACATAGCACAATTTGCAGTGAAACCCGGGCTTTGCTGCTGTTAGGGAAAGAATGTGGTATGTGCAGCCTTCCTGTAATACATGGGAAACGTTTCTGAATCCACTGGGAGTAAGATGAAAGGATATGATGGATGTGGTGTCTTTTTCTTTCAAGTTCTGTTAGGACCACTTACGAGGAAGGTGGTAAGTCAAAGTTCTTTTTTTTTTCTTTCTGGTAAGTGAAAGGAAAGCATTCAGATCTTCTCTATTTAGGTAAAAATAAATTTGAACTTGGATGAACACTAACCTATTGACCAAAATGCTGGACAGCCATATCTTCTGTCAGTGATTTAAATCTAATTTTTTTTTAACTCAGAATCTTCAATCCTATGCAAATCCCAGGTGAATATGTGGATAATTCTTGAGTCGATCAAAATGGCATTTTCCAGAAGTCTTGAAGAGAGAAAAATGATCCTGGTCTGTTTTGCATTTTTTCTACTTTTCACGGAATAATTTACCAAAGTTATTGTAATTTGTGTGCATTGTTATGCATTTTTCTTTATTATTTCATAAAGCAAACTTTGGTAACATGCTGTTCGTTAAAGATGTGGATGTGAGTCAACTATAAGGTTGAAATAGGTTAGGGAATGCAAAGAGCACAAAATTAGGTGGGATTTGCTGGACTGCAGAAACTGTTGTACACATATGAGCAACTTCTTGTGGTTTCTAGCAGGTGGATCTCTTTCACAAAGGAAGTCTTTATGAAAATTTGAATTACTTTCTGTAATCATTGACTAATCAGAACTGATCCAGCAGTTCAGTCCTTGCTCCTGTTTACAATGGCACGCTCAGTCGTGTTTGTGCAAGAAACACCGTTTGGAGGCAGAATGGAAACTCCCACTTTTACCTCATCCTTACAAGTACTAGGAGAACATCTGCAGGGATGGACCAATTTTTAACACTTTTTCTTTCAATTATCTGTCATTCATTATCCTCTTAGCTCCTGTCCAAACACAGATTTAAGTGTGTTGAATTCACTGTGTGGTAGGCAAAGCTACAGTGTTCCTTAGCTTTTGCCTCCCTGGATGTGAAATCTGTCCAGGGAATTCTTCTTTCCTGGATAGTAACAATAGGTAGAAATTCTGCTCATATTCATGGCAGAGTGAATGAGCAGAGGATTATGAATGGACTTGTATCATGCTGTGCAAGGAGAGTGATTGATGGTCATATTTTCTGCTGATTCAGAACAGTCTAAAACCCTCCAGCTGATTTGGAACTGATCTCAATTCTTGGCACAAGCATGAAGTACTTTTAGTTTTGAGTGCAAATTTTGGGTCATCTGTAGACATAGCAATGCCCTCTGTCCTTTAAAGCTGTCAAGATACAGGCCCTGAAATGCCCTGCTGTATAGAACTGCACAAGCACCATCAGGGATGGTGATCTTCTGGAGGTGTAGCAACTGGAACTGGTGGCAACATTAGGAATGTCTCTTTAAAAAAAGGCCAGGCTAATACAGGTGCTGAGGCTGCCTGGAGCAGGAAATTAGGGGGATTGGTTTTCAGAATGAAATGCAGTCTTAGATGTTCTATTGTGCATAAAAAGAAACCAAGCATCTTTTTCCTGTCAGTTCTCTAATTATTCTAATTGGAAATGGAAGAGGCCATTATGAAGGATAACATAAACACCTGAGAGTGCACTTAAACACAAGTAGCACTGAAAAAATGCCAACTTGTTCTCAAGTGTACACTTGTTCTCTGACTAGAAGTTAGCCTTGAAATTTGCATAGCAAAAGGTTCAGCCTAAGTGGCAGCACCAGAGTGGAATACATTTAATTAAAGACAACAGCAAAGGTAAATGATACTCTCTTTATTTTTTTCTTCATTTTTTGCTTTGCTTTGCTTGATTAGGAGCTACTTGTTTCAGGAACAGGTGAACAGAGTAAATCTGTTTAGCTCACAAGAGCATAAAGGGAGGGAGGAATCAGAGCTTTTGGATGTTCCAAATAAGAGCTGAATTTCCCCAAGCTGACATCTGCATTGTAACTCATATCTTGGAGATCAGCAAGGCCCCATGATAGCACTGCAAGAGTGAAAAATTGTTTGCCAGAATGGCTCATGTTCGCTCTAAAAATAGGGCTGTGTAAGAAGTCTCAAGGAAATTCTTCTGTAATTATAAAGGATTCCAGTTTGAATTAAATGAGGCCAGTGAAAACTTGCTTGAATATTAAGCCTGGATTTACCAGTATGTGTGGGGAATTGTTTTGCTGCTGTTCTCAACCTTCTTTTCCCCACCTGAAAAGTATGGCCTCTTTTCCATTTCTATTGTTCTTAATATCGTATCATGCCATATGTGGAAGTGTTCAAAACTCGACACTTAGAGGAGACTGTGAGGGAGAAGATATATAACAGAATATGTATATTAATATCCACTAACAAAAATGCCTTAAAAATGATTCTTACTGTTGGTCACTGTTAGGCCAGAATTTAAAGAATACTGATATTAAATAGAGTGATATTGCCTTTCAGTATTAGGCCTTCAGGATCTAATAGTTTTACATAACCGTTACCAGGGTGTAGAGCTGTGTGGAGCCTCTCAAATTCGGTCTTACAGAACTTGCCTGGGAAAGTTACCATATGCAATTTTTAAGAGTATTTGATCAATTCTTTTCTCCACAATGATCACAGCAGTACAGGCTTCCAAGCCCCACACCGTTTCCTCAAATATACAGCACAATTGAAGTCTCACAGAAAGTCAGTGTCTGCTACCTGCAATCAACACAGTCAGTAACCTGGAGTTAAAATATCTTTAAAGGATAGAAGTCAGCATAAATGTTTTTTAGGTCTTTAAAGGTAAAGAAATATGCTTGTGAAGATGTCCTGTACAGTATAGTGTTGCTTTTGTTCTTCAAGGGGTAGAATTTGATGGACTCCATGAGAACCCGTGACACAGACTTCAGAAAGTGTCACAGAACTGTTGTAGAGCCTGTTGGAGTTAAACAGGGACAGTTTGGGGTGCTGCGGTCAGCCAGGAGTCTATTAAATACCCAAGGAAATTCGAGATTGTTGATTCTTTTCTTATTGGTATTAAAATGGAGAAAAGAAGACTAGAATTACACCAATAGAAGAAAGGCTTAGTTAAGGCTTCTGTCAGTTCCTGCTGAGTGGCTGCATGTCACACTGCAACAACTATCATTAATCTGATCTCTGCCAGGCTCAGTGTCCCTTACACCCGGCCTGAGAGTCTTCCAGGGGTAGATGCACGGAAGGTTAATGCCAGTGTCCTTGGCTCTGTTGAAAGTGCTTCAGCATGTGTGTTTTTGTCTTGTGTTTTACAAAGAGACAAAGCAAGGCTAGTGCACCATGGGTCACACTTCACCATAGCTGTGCTTGCAGAGCTTGTTGGTAGAGAGTAAATGAAATGCATTTTCTTTTTCTTCCACAGAAAAGTATTGAAGACAAATCCTCTTTAAGAAACAGGTAAACTTGAGAGATGGAAGAAGTAAATAATTCTTTACAAATCTGTAGCAAGGCTGTTTCTGACAGTGACTTTACTGCTCAAGGTTTGAGAGCTGACTGTCAGCTACAGATGAACAACTGATCATGCACTCTTTAAAGGTATATGAACTTCATTAATATTTGCACTTGTTCCAGTCTCTGTGAGTTTATGAGAGAACTTGCCAAGTTCTTCTACTCTGCAGACTTTGCTCTTGTGATCTTGCAGTGCTTTCTGGAATAGCCTTGGAGGGCTAACACATCATTTGGAGATGTAAGCTCATAATGGTTTTTTTTTCAAATCCGTCAAGAAAAACAGGTAGAGAGCAAGCTCTGCTTGGGAGGGAATACCGTGATGTGATTTATAAATCCACATGGATTAATCTATCAAGTTCTGATTTATGAAATGTATTATGTTGACCAACTATATTACTTTACTGATTCAAAAGTCTTGAAATTAGTATGAAAACCAGCAATCCATCATAACATTGAATTATGTGCCAGTGATGCATAGCAGTATCTCTCAAAATGCTTGATTTGTGTTCACCCTTTTTGCTAGTAAAATTCATGTTACCTAATAGCCTTCTTAGAGAATTATGTTAATATATGTGATGGACAGAATACATTGCTAACTTTCTAGGCTTTTCATTAAGGCAAAAAAGTTTTACCAAGCTTTTGAATTTGTCAGTTTGATGCAACTGTCTGCTTAAGAAATTTCCATTTAGAAAAGCATAGTTCTTTGATCACTCATATTTTTAAAATCAATGACTTTTTCTAACTGTGAATCTTGCAATTGATTATTATTGCTAGAAGCTGACAGAACAAAGGACTGAAAGTTCAAGCAGAGGTTGAAGTTTTTGGATATCAGCAATGGTGTGGGTCCCCTACTAATATTGCAGAGGTATCAAAAAGGAATTTTGGCATTAACTCATTGTGTTACAGTCTTCTTCAAACAGAAACAGATCTTGTGAGTTTGACACCATTAATGTCTTTGGAAAAAGACCTTTCTTGTACCATCAGGAATTTCACCACAGAGTTATAAGTCTAACTATTGTTGATATTAAATGTGTCTCTTCATTGGGGAATCGCAGGTACCATTACATCTTTGTCATATTTGAAGGGCTTAGAAGGGGAGAGATGTCTCTGGTAAATTCTAGTCTACATTATCTTCAGGAGCATTTTGCTGAAGCAACAGGTTGTTCTCTATAAGGGCTTTAAACACACAGTGTCAGCTCCACCCTTGCTGTTTTCAGACCAGTCCATACTTGCGTCAGAAAAATGCATCGATATGCACCTGAAGAAAGGCTGTGGCTATACAGACCAGGGCCAGCAGAGATAACAGTACAGCACAGAGAGGGCCATCCTGTACAAGGTGGATGAGATCTGAGCCTGGGATGAGAGAGCAGGACAGAAACAAATAGAAGAAAAGTGTCATGTTGCTGACTGGATTAGTGTTGGTACAGGATTATTTGATGCAAGTATGAGAAAACTCCAGTATACCAGTCCTTCCAGAAAATGTAAGGCTTTTCCCTCTGTGTTATAATATTTCTTGGAATTTTTATTGTAACACATTTTAACAACTGAAGTCATCTCCTTTCCTGGGGCCAGTTCTGAACTATTCCATTCTGCTCTGAGTGTTTACACTCTGACCATCACTGTGATGACATGATGTCCACCATCCTTACTTTTCTAATGTGGATGTAGATGCTGTGGAAACTAAATCTGCCCTGAACAAAGTCTCACTGAAGTATCACTGAGTCCTGGTTAATTGGATGTTGTATTTGCAAATGAAGTCAGTACTGTGAATCAGCAATCTTTATTCTTACTTCATTACATTGCTGTTATTTTATTACATGAAGACCTATGCCTATGCAACTGAGATCACCATTCCAGTCTGGTAGATATGTAGGGTAAAATAGTGCCTAAATACTGCCTAAAGGAGGAATAGAAGAGAAAACATGTAGAAACTCTTGAAGAAGAGCAGGTTTTATATTGTCTTACTATATGCCTCTGTTACTTTTTGATAATGAAGATGGCATAGAATGAAGTCTGATATGTTCTCACTGTCAGAAGAGTTGAGAATCTCAGTACATTTGATATACAAAATATATCTGTATGGATGATGCAGTTTGGAAAAAATATAGCATACTGGGTAGGCAATTATTTTATTTATTATAATTATATTAGTCATAAATAGTCTTTCAGAATTAAATACAGAAATCTATTTGCCTGACCAAAGACCTGAAAAGTAAGGAAGATATTTAGGTCAATCAACAGAAGTGGCACTGGGGATTGTGTCTTTAGAGCCTTCTTTAGCAACAAAATCTAAGGCTTCGATTTCCTCTTAATAGCAAAATAATGGGACTTATAACCCTTGGTTCCTCATTATCTAGAAATGGAGGGAAGAAAGCAGATTAAATTGGCAAGAAAGCAGAATTACTTGATTAAGTTCTTTATTTTAATAACTTGTGGTCTTGAGGCTTATTGAAAAGGCCACTGAAATCAGAGAAACTCCACTGAATCTGGAGAAGGCTCTTGAGCATTACATTATTGCTGCATATTCTTTTACTTAACATTGCCATTTAGTTCTGCCTCTTAAGTGGTTGCTTCACATAGACATACTGTGCATTATCTACAAACTGAAGCCTGGCAACTGAATTCGTACAGCTCTTTCAAGGCTCAGGCCCTAAATCAGTATTCTTTCAGCACAGGCTGCTGGCTGCTCAAAGCAGCCATGTACAGCAAGCTTGCTCTGCAGCTGCAGGCAGTTTGGTGACACTACATCCACAGCACACCTTTCTGAGATGGGATATTTTTCTTTCTCTTTTTGTAGATGGCTCAACGTTTTCTTTAGAAAGGCTGAGGCCGATTACAGTGGGGTTCAGACCTAGTTGTCTTGAAACAGCTCCTGTTATTTCATCATCAGCAGGAATAAGTTAAAATAAGCAGTGCCATTTTCCTCTTCCATAGCTGTATAGTCCTTCCAGTGGGTGCAAACACCTGCATCTCCTTACAACAATGGTGAATTCAGTTTGTTTCTGTAGACATGAATATATGTTTTATACAGTTGGTACTGCTCCATTTGTACCCTCCTCACATATAGAAATCCTGAACAGCTGATATGGTACAGGGTGTCTGTCAACAGCTATTAACTGTGACCAAAAGTAACCTATTCATTGTGCTGACAATCAGAAATAATACCAACTGGATTGTTCTGCCACAGAGGTTCTGTGACTGTTTGGGATAGTCATGAAATACCTCTTGTGTGTGCTGCATTTTGGGAGATCCTCAGTGTGATATGGGCATCCTGTGATAGATTAAACTGAAAAAACATAGACCTGGTACTTGCAGACTTTTCTCTTTTATAAAGCAATTAAGCAAAAGGTAAAGCATGCAATTCTATGGGCAGTACTACAGGAATGCAACTCACTTTAACACTGTGTTTCAGTGTACAGAACTGGATTGTCAAAGCAGCATCAAATTTACCCCCACACTGATGTTTCTGATATCACTTGCATAGATCAGTTGTCAATTTGATTCAACTGCCATACTTTGGGGTTTTATTTTTCTAAGTATTTTGTTCATTTTTCCTTCACATGTGCTGTCGCAGAATTCTATTCTCAACTATGGCGTGAATAACTAAAAGGCCTTACTAATACTTAAAGTTGCACAAAAGTACACTTCATGATAGGTATCAATGTTACATTGGAAGCTTTAATAAGCCAGTATTTTATCCATGCACGCTTTTATATGTATACAGTCCCAGCATACACACCCCATCATGAGATTCTGTTTGCACTGCACCAGCTAATGCAAATATGGGGGCACTTGCAAAGGAAATCAGGGTTGCTGAGCCAATTTTTAAAAATCTCTAAATAACACATGTTCTGAGGAATTTTGTCCTCCAAAAAGAAACAACTCGGAGCTTCTAGTTTTTGCTCTAACTCTTCTTCAGTGATGTGTCGTATTTTGAAATTCAAAGAGAAATTCAGAGCTGTTAAGCAAATAGTAAAACAACTTGGCTGAGTAACTGCCTGTCATGATCCATCTCACTCTGATCTGTTCTAGACTGTCACCAAAGTTTGAATTTCTCTGCTTTGGAGATAATTGCAGTTCCCTGTTGTGTTTGAGAACTAAACACAATTTTAGGGAAAATGGAGGGACAGTAGGACATTTATTAGCTCAGCTGTTTAATGCACTCACCTGTTTCCAAAGTCTGAAAGGCTCGGTTTTTATGCTCTCCTAGCTCTGGAAAATGAGGATTATATAATGGATTGTGAAAGCTGAAAAGGTAGTATGGGTCTTTTAATTTCTTTCCTTGTTATTTTTTTAAGGCACACTAAAGAAATCCATAAAACCTAATGTGTAGTGGTTGAAACTCATCTGTTGTATGGTTACTACATCGATCACAGCCTTTCACCTCCCAGCTGGGCACTGAGCTGGTAAAGAAAGAGTTTAAATATTATCTTCCTGACATTAACAAGGCAACTGAAATGCAGATTTTGAACATCTTTGTGGTCAGGAGGAGGGAATGTTTTAGGGCTTTGTTCTCTTCTTTCTGGAGCTTAGTATAATTTCTGTGTAATTCCACTGCAGTCAGGGGATGCAGAATTGCAGTGGGAAAGGAAGCCAGCCCTTTGCTTGTGCCTTTGGAGCAGGAAGGAACAGAACAAGACTGATTCACGAGGGAGTAAATTCCATGTAGTGGGCAAGAAGTCATGGTCTTCCTGCTGTCTTCAAACAGGATGGTTTGGTTCCTCACCAGGAGGGCCTGGGAGAGGTGGTGTTCTCATAAGTGCAAAGTTCAAGAAGCAGAGAGAAGATTTGCCTGTGGGGCTTTAAAAAACAGCAACACTTTAATCTCAGGCTGCATTGATGAGTCGGGGTGGAAAGAATGCAACTCTGCTGTGTTAACTGGATTGTGCCATCATGTGGTGAGCACTCCTCAGAAATGAGTAATCATCACTTGGGAACAGGAAATTCCTACAAGCAAATGTTATTGGTCATGTGGGAATGGCATGAGGCTGCAAGGTCACACTGAAATTTGAAGTGCACAGGTAATATTGTCCTCTGGGATTTCAGGCTGTGCCTGTTAAAATGGCTCTTCTGCTAAAAAATATTTTTAAGAATATTGACATCACTGTTAATTTGCATTCTTTAAGCAAAGTTCCCCCCAAAAGACCCAGAGATATGAAACAGAAATGAATATTTTGCTAAAGCTGTCAACAAACAGCCAGTTTTCATAGTGATTCATAGCTGAGCTTGAATGCAAATATAAGAAGGATATTCTAGATTGTGTACGTAAGTGATCTTGTAAAAATGTTCATTTGTAAATGACCATTTATTGCTGACTACTAGAAATGATTTATGGCACTTCTCAAAGATTGAGTCCTTTATTTTGTGTGCCCACAAAAGAAGTGATGGACATTTATGAGTATAATTTAAACAATATGTCTCGCCTGTGGGCAATACTGCATTTTAAGTTTTTGCCAATTATGTCTGTGACACCAACTCCCTCATTGCTGATATTTTTTAACAACACAATAATGTCCCTCAAACTGAAACAGCAGGTGTAATAGCAAGAAACAAGCTGCTGTACATCTCCCAGAATACCCAGAAAAGACCTTTTCAAGTTAGCTTCTGTGAAGGATGGTAGGAAACTAGGTGTGGAGAAATTGCTCATGGGTTTGCAAGAGGCGAATAAATTCTAAGGGAGATGTATATGTGATGCTGTATACTCTAAGATGAGCTTTTAATCATGTCTACAGCAATTTCACTGACTCGCTGAGAGGTGCTGGTGAAGCACAGTAATAGACTATCATTGCTGGAGAAAAGGCTGCTTGTCATAATGTGGTAAATGGTTCAACTTCTCTTTTTGCCAGACAGGAGGGACTCCTCTCATTTGTGTAATGGCTTTTTAAAGTGAGTGTAAGGCATGTCTGTATTCCGTTTACTCTCATTTGATTCTGCCAGAGTAAGTAAAGGCCTTAGTGAAAATGAAAATCAAAGCCTCATAAGCCTTGAGTATCCCTTTTATTAAAGTAATTTCAAGTCATTATGGTTTCAAATACATTTTGTTGTATACAGAAGATCTTGTGTTAAATAACTGGGATATTTAACATGGCAGGGGTTCTTTGAGGAATCAAGAACTTACAGACATCAGAATAATAGAGACGTGTATATATGGCTATTAAACTGTCATGAAAAAGATTATCGAATATCCCCAGAAATTGCTGTAGAAACCAATTCTCCACTCCAAAGTTCTCCAGAAATGTAGGTCAGGCACTAGAAGCTAATCTTGGAAGCTTTTTCTGTCAAGTGAAAGGCTGCAGTGTTGAGAGTCTGGGTGTGAGAGGATTTACCAATCACTCAGGGCAAGAAGGAAGTTAACTTGGGTACTAACCAAGAGCTGAAATGGGATAAAAGCTCGGGATAGACAGGCAGTTTAGACATGTGGGAATTAATTGTTTGAACATTAGAGTAGAGGAAATAAGGAATTAGAACTTGGAAGAAGGTAGTGGTTGGAGGATGATTAAATAGCCTAAACAAATCAGTTGCCTTTCTATGCCTGGAGGAAGAACAGAAGAACAAGATCCAGTAGAAACATTTTCAATACTTAATAAGGACTTTGCTATGCCACAGTCCATAACTGGATGCCAACTTTTCCTAGGAGGATAGAGAAATTAGGAGAGGTGGTTTTGGAACCTAATTCTTATGTAGGTTGGAGAATCTTACAAAAAGCATTTGAAGTTCTCTGGCCCTGCTATAGTGATGACAATGAAAATTGATTCCATGCATTCCAGCAGCCCTCATGTGTGAGTTGCATTTTAATTAACGTAGTTTTTTCACACTGTCATCTTCCTAGTCTGCTGTGTTGTGGAGCAGGGGTTCTTGAAGGAGTCTGGGCTGGAGAGTTAAATCTAGCCCCTTTCTTACCTTGTAGAATGTACTGACCTTTAAAAATTTATATATTTTTTAAACTCTGTGTATTTGTGAGATCCTGAAGAAATGAAGCTGCAGTTTCTCAGCAGATATCTCTGTGGCAGATCTGCAGTGCATATGGCAGCTAATCAGTTTGCTGTATCCTCTCTCAGCTGTGATGAACTGGGGTGTTCCCTCTTGGCTTTTCCAGGAGCGACAGGCCCTCTCACCATTCCTGCAGCCTGTTACCCTTGTTGGGATAGGTGTTGGGTACTGCACACTCAGTGGAGCCTAAGCTCCTCCTGCAAGGCAGGGAGGAAAGGGGCACTTTTCCAGCTCAGAAGGACTTTACCTGAACACATTAATATTTAATAATATCTCGAGGCTGCTGCCTTGGGCACCTGTCAGGTGCTTAATATTCTGAGTGTAGGATAAGAGGCCAGCTCCCAAAGTGCTTACAAATGGTAAAGAGGTGGCTCCATGAGCTGGTCTGAGAGACACCAAAGAAGCAAACAGGGTAGTTCCAAAAGAGAATAACACAGTGTGCTCACAACCAGCAGCTGATCAGAGGGATGGAGACTGGAGGTGGCGAGTGAGAGGAAGAGAGAAAGGGGTTATATTTCCTTCCTGCTTCCCACAGTGGCTCCCAGGAGCTATTGCAATGGAGCTGGGAGGGTATAAGCATTGCTGATGACTGGGAAACACCATTCCTTCATTGTTCTCCCACTTGCTGCTTCCTACACTTAATGACAGCTCTGCTTCCAGCTCAGAGAGCAACTTCAGTTTTTGACTTGGGGATTATCTTACATTGCCATAAATGAAGCCAGGTTATTGTAGTGCTCTCTGATGTGAGGATCTCCAGAAAACCTACAAATAATGACTAATGTGCATGACAGCCTTGCAAAATAGAGTAACTAATCTCATTTTACAGGTGGAAAAAATGAGGCCCAAGAGCATTGCTGGTCTGATTTTTTCAGTGGCACCCTATGGGATGGGTGGGTGCCTGGAATTGCTGAAAATCCAACACTAAGTGATGAGTCCTAGGCAAGCTGGTGGCAGTGGGGAGAAGAAATCCAATCCTGGCTCTCAGTCTTTCAAGCAAACCACCAGATAATACTCAAAAAGCACTTCTGGGGATGAAAAGTATTATATAATTATTGCTTCCATTGTAAATATTTTCTTCTTAAAGTTGAGCTTTTCTTTTTTATTACCACTGACTTTATTAAGCCCATGTGATTGTCTTTGTTTAAGCTGTTACAGAGCAGATCATTGAAACCATGTAAAACATCCAGGCTCTGCATGCAGAATTTATGTAGTTAAAATACATTGCCCACTATATTGAATCATCCTCTCAGAAAAACATTGTCTCTGCAATTCCCATAAATTTAAACTCCTCCCAAAACAAGCCCTAAAAGTAGCTACCCATGCATGAGCATCCCTCAGAAATAGGAACTCTTGTTACTGACTTTAGTGCAGATGACTTGTGGAATGTGCCATGTCCAGTTTTAATCTCAGCAATCTTGTACAGCTTTTTGTTGAATGTATGTAAACACAGCTTGAAGCTTCCTTCTGCAGGGCAACATCTGTAAGTGGTGCCAGTTCATGGCAGTGAAGTGTTTGGTGCCGTATTTGTACCTGTGGACTTCAGTATGAAGTTAATGGAGGGATCAGGAAAGAGGGAAGGGCAAAGTGAGTGTCAGTGCATGAAGGTCACTACATCAGGGGAAATCCCTGGGTAATCTAAATGTGGAACAAAACCAGGAAAAGAGGAACAAATTTTGGTTGTAAAATAGTGCCTTCTGTATGTTATTTATAGCTATTAAGAGACTGGCAAGGTGATCCTGCAAATGCCAGGAAACAGAAAGAGGCTGAAGTGCAATCCTTGTCATCATTTTGCATTCATTCACACATTTGCACTCTTTGTTGCTAGAAAACCAATGATTATAGAAGTAAAGTTTAGACAATGATGAAACGTTAGGTGAAGATCACTGTACCAGAAGAGTAGGGTGTTGCCTGAACTACTGCATGATCTTGAGTCCATCCTCCTCTTGTTCTCCTCCACCCCAAAAAATCCCTTGTAATTATTATTGGAGTAAAAGAATCCACTGGTTTGATTGATGCCAGATCTTGTCATGGTTCCAGGCAACTGATTCCTGAAAAGAAAAAAGATACAGTGACAAAGGAAGAAAACAGATGTCTCAGAGTTGCAAACAGAAGCCAATAATTTGCTTGGTTCTTAAAAAAAGGGGCAGTGTCAAGAGGAGAAGATTCTGTATAGAAACAGCTTAAACAAGGGTAACAAATGGTTTGGGGGCAGTGAATTGCACTCACACCTGATGGTGCCTTGTTGCCAAGCAAGGACTGAACGATGTTATTTAGAACGATGCTATTTTCCTTTCTGTGGTCTTGTGAAGTTTATTGTGTATGCTTTTGGGGATGTTATGATTTAGGACTTGCCTGCTGTGTACCAGTTCTTTATGGATATGACTTCTTTTTCTAAAATATTCTTTATTAGTTTACTAAGCCATATAATTTGAGAACACTGGATGTGTTTCACTTTAAGTATTAATCCTTCTTCAAGCAGCAAGACCTTTGTTTTCATAGTTCCTTGTAGGAAATAGAAAATTTTAACAGACTTATAACATCTATTAGAGAAAGTTCACTCTAATCTCATATCAGTTTTTACCCACTTGAAATCAAGTTTTCTGTTGACTATCACCTCAGTTTAGTTGCATTTTTATAAACTGTGTACTAGCTTGCAGCATCCCTTTAATCCTGTCTTTAAAAATAGCAGAATTGTCACATTCTTTGTAGCAGAAACAAAAGGGCTTCTGTTTCCATTGCTGATAACACTACTTCTGTCTCAGTCCATTTCACCATTATGTACTTGAACTTTCTGAGTCCACTAATATGTGTATTGAGTATGTTTTAGGGATTTTGTCTTCTTCTTTTTTCAAGATCTGTATACTCAAGTTCAGGTTGTGAGAAAGCTGAAATAAAAGACATCCAAGTAGGCTCTGGGGCATGAACTTCAAGGCTGCCTTCACAACATTTAATCCAAGGTGCTGGAGGGCCCTGGAGTTTCTTCCTCTCCTTCTTGCAGTGTTGTAGTTCATAGGAATGCTCAGGAATGCAGGTGCCACTGCAGCCACATCTGGCATTATAAGCCCTGGAGGACTCCAGCTATTTTGGTATGATCATACATTTCTATATGATGTTTAGCAATACCCTGACTCCCAGGAAGAGCTTGTAAATTGGCTGTACACAGACCTACAGCGTCAGTGCTGGCACCTTTTGGGTTCAGTTGACCTCCATTGGAAGCAGGCACTGTTCATGTGACACTGCTTTACCTTGAAAACATTTAGACCTGAGCTGGCTCTCTGTGGACAGAGTTGTTTTTTCAGACTTTTGAAGAAGGAGAACATAGCAGAGTTAACTGCATAATCAGAAAAGAGAGAGAGATTTTGGGGTAAAACTAATGGTTTGAGCAGATCTAGAAGTTTCATGGTTTTAATTCTGGGCACCGGCATCGCCACTCTGTTTTTCTCGCTGTCGTGGGCCGCGTACTGCATCTACATGAACTGTGCTTTGAAATGCATTTCCCATATTTTTCTCCTTATTCCTTCTGAGACTGGACACTGGAGGTTTTAAAAGGTATCAAAATTATTAATAAACAAGTAGAGAGAGAAGTTATCCTGCTCTAATTTCACCACTGGTATGTCAGTACACCTGTACTTTTCACTCTGGCAGCCAAAGTAAGAAGGTGCATCAAAGTAGGTATTGTCATATGATCATATTAATATTTTGATGTATGACATTCATTCTGGGTTAACCACTTTGGGCAGAGTAGTGACTTGAAGTAAAAGAATTTTTTTCTGCCAAAACTAAGTGAAGAAGAGATTTTAGATAGACTGGATAGTCAGTGGGATCTACCTAAGCATCATTTTAAGAATAAGAATCTGGGTCATCAGGCTACGATTGTAAGCAAGTCACATCCCCATGTTTATATTCACAAATGTCAGGTGCATTCCAGATCCTAATGATACCCTTTAAAGACACTCAGACTCTGTACAAAGAGTATTAGAGGTGCGGAGGTAGAAAGTTAATCATAATTTTGTTGTGGTTTTTCTTTGCTTATTGCTCTCAGAGGAGTAAAATTAAAAAGAATTCTTCTTGTGGATAGCCTTTAAATCAGTTTGTGTTCTTTCCTAAGTGGAATGAATTCGTAATCCTCTGTTTCCAAGGAATTCTTTTGATCCTAACTGTTGAGTTGAAGTTTATACATTGCAACTTCTATGTAAGCAATATTTCCTATTGATCTTTTAATGATCCTATTAGTTTCTTTCATTCCCTTAATAGAAATTTTAGCAGTAATAAAAGATAGAATCAGGCAGTAATTAGAACTGTGATTAGTTATAACATGTGTTTCTTTACCAAAGCAAAAACCCAATAAAATGGAAATTAAAATAATGGATCTGTGTCTAGCTATCTTGAATTATATTAGAACATTCACTTTTCCTTCTAAGCATTAATATATGCTTTAAAAGGCAAATTCTTTTATGATGCAGATTCAAATCACAGTGCAGTAAGTGTATTACTTTGCAAATTGCTCTTTCTTACCCACAAATGATATAAAAAAATGACATGACTGTGTGAGAGGATGTGGATGTTTGTGCTCTCAGGTCTTGAGTTCATGAACATCCGTGTCAATAACCCTTGCTAACTAAAGTGGTCACAGGGGTTTATGTGACTTTAGTCATGTATAAAACTGAATATAATGCAAAATGTGGATTTCCATGGACAAGCTTGGGTTTTTGAACTGAGCATTGAGATCAGGTTTTTGGTCCCTCTATAAAGTGACTCAAAAGCTCTCATCACTGCAGAGAATGAAGCACATTATGGTGGGTTGTCCCTCCCACCTTTTTGTTTCATTACTGAGGAAATTCACAGCTTCTAGTGACATCTTATTCACGGTCATCAGGTCGCAAACAGAGGCATTTTGATTTCCTGTATTACCTGAGCAGATCTTGTGACTCTTCTTCATTTGATGTGACTGTCCAGAGAAAACAGAAAGCTTCCTGCAATTGAAAGGTGGTAGGGTATAGCTTGTCCACAGGTCTCTTAGCAGCTGTCCTTAGTCATCATTTCCTTCCTTCTTTGATTAGAACAGCTGTCTGCCAAGATTAGGAGCCTGGACAAAGCTTGACTGTGCTAGATCATGTTCAAGTGCAACTTCTTAAGTTTATTCTTGTTGGTGTAGAAACGTGCTCTGAGATCTGGAGTTGTGAGGATCCCGAGGAAAGGTGTGACTGTGCTGGTTTGAAAGCAAAACCAGTGAGAGATTCCATGTCAGAAATACAATTTAATAGGAAAAACTAAAATAAATGCAATAGTACAAGAAGAAACCACTGACAGAGTCAGGATACAACCTGACACCCTGTCAGTCAGGGCGTTGGTAGCAGTCAGATAAAATAGTGGCTGCCGTCCTCCAGAGTGATGGTTCTGTTGAAGCAGTGGTCCTATAGAAAAGGTCTGGTCTTCACCTGAAGGTCCAGTGGTAGCTCTTGTCCTCTGGGAATCCAGTAGGTAAGGGCTGCCTCTGGTGTTCGAAATCTTAGCTTATATCCAGGATGGGATGCTGGGTTCCTCCCTCTGGGCAGAGCATCTCACAATGGGACGATGTAATTTTGTCAGTCATGTGGTGAGACTGGATGGCCCATTAACAGGAGATATCCCCCAGAGGGAGGATGGGTCATGGGAGAGATAAGGAACCCTGCCCCACCCGGTTTTGACAGCTGGCCTATTAACAGAAGATAGTCCAGAGAGAGGAGGCAAGGGACACAGCCCCACCTGGTTCAACAGCTCATGAAGGTTGTAATAGAATACACTGCAACCCAGGACAGGGGCTCATCCACAGGGCTGTGCATTACAGCTGGGATCCTTTGGGCAGAAGTGACAAACCCAGTTCTGGCACAGTCCTTGGTCTCTCTTCTTTCTTGGAGCCTACAGGGCACACATGTAATTAGCTGTCTCCTTCTGGCATGTGGGGGATCTTCATATAGGGGAAAACTCATGGCACAGTGCTGGAACATAAGTGAAGCTATCGAGTGATACAGGAGCTAATGTTTGTGGGTGTCACATTTTGTAAAAATGCATTTAAAGCTACTTAAAATGGCCTCGTCAGCTCTTCCACACAATGCCAAGTAAGACAGGAAGTGGCTTGGGAAAATATGATTGGGGGTGTGCTGGTTTGGACACAAACCCAGGAGGAAACAACCCAAAAAAGCGCATCTCTCTCTGTCTCTCTCTCTCCTGCCTGCCAGGCAAGCAGGCCCCAGCAGCCCCTCTCCCAAGCATTTGGGAAAATAATTTCTTGAATGAAAGTGAAAAAAACTATCTATTTGACAAACAGAGTCCCCCATAGGCACGGGGCAGAAAAGGATATTGAAACCCCCTCCCCCATCCCCTAAAGGAGGCTGGGGGATTTTAGAGTTCTTTCTGTAGGTAAAACCTGCAGTCCTACACTGGGCCGGGCTGGGCCAGGCGGGGTCCGACGATCCCCCTTGGAGGGTCCCGCTGAGCAGGTCCGGAGATGGGAGCTGGTCTGGGATGAAAAGCAAGCCAAAAACCGTCCAGAAAGGAACAGAAGCTGCTGAGGCAGATCACAGTCCCCTTCTCTGCTGAAAGCCAAAGAAGCTAGAGAAATGCTCTTTTCTTTGCTAACAGGCAGAAAGTATGTAAACATTCTAACTGCAAGGTCAAACTAGGAGCTTTGAAGAGTTCCTTCGGCTTCTCTCTTCCCCTTTTCAATTTAAAGGTACACTAGAGATAAAGCAGGCGATGGGGAATACAGTATTGTCATAGAATCACCCTAAGACAGGGGGAAAAAATGGGAATGATGGTTGGTCACTGTTCTCCTCTTCCTGTTCCCACTAAAATAGTAAATTTTGAAAGTCCATGTCTAACTTAGCTGCAGTTCCCAAAACTGCCTCCTCTGCTGCTTAGTGGGCTGTCGTCTCTGCACAAGCAACCAGAGTATCCTGCTCTGGGCTTACAGAGAGGCCATTTTCAGTTTTCAGCAGTACAGTGACATACATTCTCAGGTGAGAGAATCCAGCCCATCTGTTTAACGTTGTGTTCCTCACTCAGTGGAAATGTCAGCATTCTCACAACTTAATACTGCAGTTTGGGCAGGCAGATTGTTGGGTTGGTGCCTGCCTTCATTAGCTCCAAACTTTCTCAGCAAAGCACTTTACAGCGTGATGTTGCTGCAACATCTCTTATTGAAATCAGTTATTTTTGCAATTCCTGACCACAGTATCTTTCACATACTCCTGTAAATGTCTTGATAGCCATGAGCAAGTATCCTGTCTTCCCTTGGCTAGGCTGACTGCTTGTGCTGCTACTGACCTTTTTTCTTTTCTAGTTAAATCTATGTAATGTTTCTGGATACCCTGCATAATAGCACTGAAATACTGCACTTGCTCTAACAGTACATACAGGTAGATATAAAAATACCATGTTACTGATACCTGGGCAAAACTGGAATCTGTTCCTTTTCCCCCATAGATCACTGGTTATTTCCCATGCATTAGAAAGACATGCAGTTTGGCTAAGGCTTGTTTCCTTGCTTTTGTAGTGTCTTGTTTTAGGAAAAAAAACCCTGCATAAAGAGAAACGGGTGTCTTGTGGTCTGGCTGTACTTTTATTAAGCTTTTTAACTTCTGTTGGATTTGCTACTGTTTGGATGGGAAGCAACAGGGGGACGGGGGGAGTGGTTTGAACTAATTAGTTTCCTTGCACTCCGAGGCTCTTAGCCAGATTCTTGTAAGTTTGATCATAAAGTTTTATGGCATATGTTTTGCTCTTTATGGGCAGAAACACCATGGGGAGCTGTACTTCAAAGAATCAAGGTCCCTTTTATGCCCTTTGAACTGTACTGGAAAACCTTCAGACAGGTTATGCGGCGTGATCACTGCTTAAGAGCTCTACTTGAATTGCTCTTTTGCTCTGACTCTTTAAGGGAACTGTGTGTCTTTGGAATGAAATTGAGAAGCAGGAAAATAGGACCTTATTAGAAGCTGTGAATTCCTTTAGATGTGTGTGAGCAAGATGCAGCTTCCTGCCCAAAGCACCCCACCACCTGCTGCTCAGGAGTTCTCACGCACCTGATTTTTGTGGGAGTTCTGAAGAACACTGCTCTGTATTCTCTCTTCAGCCCAAATTCGGATGGATGCCAAGTAGTAGGTAGGAATATGGATGTAGGACTGGGTGTGCCATCAGGGAAGGTCTCCTTGGTGTGGCTTGAAATACTCAGACGGTCAAAGCGTGTCTTTAGGAAGATGGCCTGTGTTACTGTATTAGTACAGACTTTCTGATAAATACATAGCTTAACATAATTGTGCCTTAAGACATGAACATATTAAATACAACCCTTGAATGGTCCCATTGCTTACATGCTACAGTTGTCTGCTCTTTCCCAATGGGAAAAAAGCCCCGTGATTTTCCTCACAAATGTGTTGTTAAGAGAAAGACCAAAGGAGAAAATCAGTGTGCAATGCCTAACTGGCACAGAGTATTTCTTTTGTTAGGAAACTTAATGCTACTATCTGCTTTGCAAGGGAAATTCCAGTTTTAGAAACTGTCCAGCAAGGCCAAGACACTGTGAGGAAAGCCATGCAGTTACTACTGGCCTCTACCAGGACAAGGTTTTCCTAGGGAAAGCCATACAGTTATCACTGGCCTCTACCAGGACAAGGTTTCCCTAGAGAAGCATTGCCTGCACTGCAATGAGCATGTGCTTCTCTGACTGAGTTGCTCCTCAACCCTTCTGCTCATTTCCACCAGATCCTTTCTGAGCTCACCTCTGCATGGTCAGCCAGGTAAATGCATCATCTGAGGTTGTAGTTTCCAGCAGCTGCCACATGGAATGGACATCCTACTAAAGGAATTGACATCCTACTAAATCCCATCCTACTATGGTATTTATAAGCCTAACTCATTTATTTTCTTCTGAAGATATCTCCTTAGCTGACTACTTAGCTGAAGATAATTAAAGGAGACCTGTTAAGTTTGTCAGTTTTAAACATCCTACTGCTAGCTTATGTGTTTAGTAAATTGAAAGTAATTAAGGTTAGTTGGTTTCAAAAATCCCTTTCCAGTCTGTGAGGCAGAGGTCATGTCATCGCTTACATAGTACTGAATTAAATGGCACCTATTAAAATGTGTTTTTTATCATCCAGCAAGCTGTCTTCTGAGATGCGAGACAGGAGATATTCTGGAGAAATGCTGCTGAGAATTTCTGCTGGTGACATATTTTAAATATGTGGTAAATTCACTGGACATTTGTGTTTGTATGTATGAGTTTTGTTTTCATATAATGTACCATATGTCTCTACCCAAGGGTACAGGTGCTTCTTTGGCTGCTCTTGCTCAAGAGCTGCCTCTTTGATATGGATAGTTTGCCCAGGGATTAGATGTGCAGGCTTGTGAAATACATGAAAAATGACCAGAAGGAGGCATTAATGGCTAAAGAAATAAAATAATTAAAGAAGTTATAAAATATATTGTAATGTGCCTTTTCCTGAACCTTAGTAGCAGAATCTAGCCCTCTTGGTATTCATAAATTATTTCAATGTAAGGCACTGAGCCATTATGTGTGTGACAGACATGTCCTTCTCCCAGCTTGGACTGTTTCTGGATTAAGGCAGCCAAGCCTATGCCGAACAGAAATGCTGGATTTGATACACTGGGTCACAAAAGTAATTTTTCCAGCTACTATTTATACCCATAAATATAGGTTTGTATTGTTTCAGATAAACAGCAATTTGTCTTTATATTCACTTTGTTTTTTTTTTTTTCTTTTTCTTTTTTTTTTTTTCCCCAAGTGTTTTCAGTTACTGCAACATTCTCCATCAGTCTGCATTTTGTTTGAGTGCACAGAAACTGATCTGGGAAAGGAGCCTGACCTAGGACAAAGGGGGAGGTGAAGGGTGTGGGAAGTGAAGGAGCGACCCAAAGAGATTCCCTAATCCCCTCTGTTCCTGGCTTTCATAACATTTCCTAGCATTCGATTTCATATAATGAATGCAAGCACAAGGCCAAATGGTCTGAGTAACATGATCAGGTTCTTTACAGGGAATTTCTCTGTGTTTTATGGCTTTCCAGGACTCACAGTGTAGATAGTGGGAAATCCAGGCACTGAGCAGAGGAAGGGCCTTGGATTTGAGACCTAAATGCAACACTACTAGGAATATTTATGAAGAGAAAAAGGGGAAATAGAAATAATGAAGCTTCTTTGAGCAGTTTTTTTTCTCAAAAGGCAACTTCTTCAGTTGACCGTATACTTCTGTTCATGTTAAAATGTCAGTTATTCAGTTTCATTTGATCCCAAAGGAGCTTTCTGATTGATTATCTCATATCTTGGAACGACACTTCATAATGCATTGCACTGTAATGTGATGTGTGCCAAATTTCTTAAAATATAAAATAGCATCAAATGATGTGTCAAAGGTTTTGATGTGACTTTTCTTGGCCTAGTGTGACAAGAATATCCATTAAGCACTTAAATAAACAGCTTCTGGAAAAAGCTGTGTCTTTATGAGCAATTTGCTGAAAGTAATGAGCAGGTATATAAACTCTGCCAGAAATAGGAATTTTTTTCTTCCCTGTTGATTTCCTGTGATCTTACCCATCATGTTGTTCACACTAATAAATGCAATGTGGCACTGGGAAATACGATGAACTTGTAAATTAAAGTAAAAAATCTGCAAATATCTGAAAATCACATGGAGAATTTTTTCTCTCAAACAATTGAATTTCCTTCCTTTCCTTTATTTGAGAATGGACTGGCTGAGTAAGTCTAGAAAAGGAGGTGAGATTCTTCCTTACCAGCAGACTGTAATTTTACTGTAATTTTCTGCTAATCACAAAAATTTGTTTGTCAGCTCTTAATTGGTAATTGATATTAGAGAGTGCTTAATGTCTACCATGGATGATGGATTGTGCCACGTGCATTATTTTAATTGTGTGAGTGCCAATAAGCAGCTCTCTCCCGTCAACTCTCCCTCAGACACGGCAGAAGAATCTCTTCCAAAGCACTGAAAAGTGTTTTGCCTCAACCACTGAATATATTGACAAAGAAGGTACTGGAGGTGGTGATCAATGTTGTATGGATTAGTGCTTAATAGATGGAGTCTCGCACCTGCCCAGCTTCAAGAGGTTGACAAAACCAAGGTTTCATACAGGTCGTGAATGGCTTCAACCTTGCACCTTGGAAATAGAAGTGGAGGGTTAACTGGCAATGACCTGCTGAACTTTGCTGGCTAAAGTGTGTAACAGCTTGACTATTCCCAGACTTCAAGCTCTTATCTTTCTTGTGATGGAGAAAACCTCTAAAACAATCTGGTTTGTGTAAGATGTGTACTAAAAGATGCATTATGTTATAAACAGGATGAGAGATTGGCTTTCGTATATCATTTGGGACTGTGTTACTGTGAGTTGTTAATTGGTTAATGAGTTTGTATGTTTGAAATTTAATTGTGTTGTTAAAATTGATTGTTGTATTGTTAAAAGTTGACCAAAGTAAAACGGAGTCTGGGAGGAGTTTCTAGATGCTGAGGCAAGGAGGGAGGGGCGCTGGACCTCCAAATTCTCATAAGGGGATAACACGCCTGACCCCATCGGCTTGGGATTGTCCAATCAACAGCCCCTAGAAACCCACGAGCCAGTTAGGAACACCCAAGGGGGGCAGGGTTGGGAGGGAGGATGCCCCAAGCTGGGGATTATAAAAACTGATCCCGCACAGCAGGTGTGCCTCTGGCCATGCCCTCCGTTGGCCAAGCACCAACGCTGCTCCCCTTTGCCTTGCAGCTCGGCAGATCGCCTTCTTGGGTCCCCAATTCTTGCTTTTTGTTGGTTCCTCTGTTGATAAATCTTTTAAATTTTTAATTGGCTCGCACATTTTTGACACATTACAAACAATATCTTGCTCCTGCCATGTCTGAGAAGTCTGAAGCTATGAAATTAATTTGTGATACTGTAGCTTCCTTGCCATGTTTTTAGGAAATCCTCGTGTTCGTGGGGCTGTTAGTGAAGAAACTCAGTTTAAATTGTACATGTTTTAACTTCACCATTTAGTGGGCGGATGGCAGCCTGCCTTTACCTCGGGTACCATCCTACTGCAAACAAAAGTGCAGCTCTTCCTGTGGGACATGGTGGTTGATAATCACTCAGAGCCAGACTCCCTAATCAGTCGTGTAAAAGGAGCAATAAAAAACTCTAACTGGCTCTTATAAAAGCTGTTTCCATCTGAAAGTCAAGATTCTTCATTCATACGTGGGTACCTAAACAATCTTGCCTCCAAGAGGATCTGAATATGTACTGCCCTTATTAAAATCGGTGGGAACTCAGCACATCTGAAAGTCATGCAGCTTTATTATTTATGTACCTGGCTTGGGAATTAAATACCTAACTTTAGGGTTTGAAAATTGTAATAACTGTTTTATTCAAAAATGAGGTGTGCTGCAGAAAACTGTTCTCTCTTTCAGGAGTCTTGCTGTCTGCAGGAAAGAATTGGGATATTTGAACTAAAAACTTTTAGGTTCTCTAGTGATTGACATATTTAAAAAGTCTATCTTGTCTTCAGTGGAAGTTAAGCTTTAAGCCTGTACTGAGGTGTTTTGTCAAACTGGGATGTAATACTGAATCCAGGTCTTATACAGGCAGATAGACCCCTAAAGCTTCATTTGTCTGGCCTGCTGAGCATATTCTGCCACTTCCTAGATGCTATTTCCTCCCCAGTGCATCTGATTTAGGGCTTATATTTTCTTCTAACCCTTCTAACATTAGCCTTCTAACAAAATTAAAACCCAAGCCAACAAATCCAGAAGCAGTATCATTTTCCCAGGGTTGTTGTGATTTCCTCTGTGTGTGAAGTTGACTTGAAAACCGTTTAAGTTAGGATTCCTTCAATGTTGCACATGCTTTGAGTAAACCCATTCAGAAACACAGCACCTTGGAGGTCCATTTGGCTGGCAGGCAAATGTTAAATGTCTGGTTTTCTAGAATGTTCTTAGAAAACTGTGTGGATTGTGGTGCTCTTGGAGACTGAGAGATGCTTTGGAGTGAAAAAACCTCAAACTTCCAGTGAAGATGGTCTCCCAGCAGAGTTTGTTTTCTATCAGCTTATTTTAAATCTCAGTGTTCTCTTACAAATAGATTTCAGTGACTTTCATGGGGGAAATTTTGAACCGGTAGGCAATTTGAATAACTTGCTTCAGCTGCCCTTTGCATGATGCACTTTTTTACAATGTTTGGTCACTGTGCACCTTAGGTCTGCTCTCAGCTTTGTAAAAGTAAGGTAAACACCTCGCAGTTATGCATCATTAAGAATTTGCACTGGAGAGTGAAAGTATGTGAAAACAATAGGTTGAATGATTGTTGTTTAAGGAATTGCACTTTCAAATCCCTAATGTTAAAATATAGCAATGCTATTTCTGTCAGAACAGGTTACCTGGATGGATACATGAAATGTTCAAATCTCAGTGAACCAAGGAACCTAGGGAAAGACAAGATTTAAAATCTGTTTTATATGAGTTCAATTTGTACAAAGTCTCAGATCCTGCATACAAGAGGAGGGCTTGGCTGCTGCAGTGTATGATTCAGTACAGATACAATTCTGTTGAGCCTCCTGTGGAATTGCTTCCATTTGTTGTATCCTTTGAGGTTACAGAAAAGCTTTTTTCCCCTGCTTCACATGGAGTATTGATTCTGACAAAGGATCACTGTTTGTTTCAGGATATGTTTCTCTCATAGCGCACTTTAGTTAGCCTCACTTGAGTATGGCAACAATTTGGCATGATAATGTAAATATTGGATAAAGTAAATTTTGCTGCGGGTCTTCAGATGTTTTTATCTGAAACATTCTGACTTGAACAGCTTTGCAGAGACTCATAGACTATTTGTGCTAAAAGAAACATGGTATTTGGAACCTTTTGTGCTGAAAGGTGGGATCATACCAGCTTGTTCCAAACGAGCCATACACCAGGACCTGTCAGACCAGTCCCAGTATGCACCTGGATGCTGGAGGGCAGCATGGCAGTGAAACCCTTCAGAGACGAGACTGCAGAAGTTTTCCTAGTGTAGTCACTTTGAGGTGGTTCCTGAGCTCTCTGGAATGTCATGTTTCTATGGCATTGGTGCAATGCAAATGTTCACCAGGGCCTGGTGCACACGAGGTGTCAGGCATAACCAGGAAGATGAATGTCCTGTTGCAAATTGGAGTGATTTAAAAAGAGATAATGTGTCAGGCAGTACTGGGGCAAGACTGCTGAGAAAACTGAGCCTTAGCCATCCATCAGAGGTGATCTGTGCTAATGATCAAAGGCAGACTTCCTTCCACTCCTACTGCTTCATGATCTGAGGGCTCAGGGCAGAAAACCCTCAGAAACAATGTGTAGTTTCCCAAAACAAAGAGATTTTGTAGAAGAACAGAAACTCGCAACTTAATTTGCATGAACTACACTCAGCAATGCTCTAGAAGGTAGAGGTTCTTGTCCTAATTCTCCTGTGTTTGGGTGTCATGAAAGAGACCCTAGGATATTACTTGAATAGTAGTATCATAAAAACCTTGGAAAATGAGCATTTGTCATGGGTTGGATGCCAGCCAAAGGCCAGTGCACTCATGAAAAATAATTCATTCATTTTCCTCTGCTATAGTTGGGGGGGGTGGTGGGGAAGAGAACAATTTAAAAAGTTCATGGGGTGAGATAAGGATTAGGAGAAAACACTTTAAAGGTAAAACAGGCTCAAGACTTTAAGAAAGTATAAAGAAAAATTTATTAACAGAATTAAAAGAGGATAATGAAAATGAATATAAACCTTTAGACCACCTTCCCGCCCTCCACCACCCTCCCCTCCCAGCTCTTCTTTCCTTCCCACTGACAGCACAGGGAGACAAAAGATGGGGTGTTTAGTCACTTTGTCACTTCTTCAGTTCATTTAGGGAGAGGAGTCTCTTTTGCTATGCAATAGGGTTCTTCCCACGGGAGACAGTTCTTTGTGAACTTTTCTAACCTGGTTCTAATTTTCACTAGAGCAGTCCCGCCCAACCTCCTGCAATGTGAGACCCTCTCATGAGCAAAGCAGTCTTCCCACAGCTGCTTTTCTCGTGGGCCATTAGTTCATGAGGTGTAATTTTTAAGGATGAGCTGTTCCACTATAAAAGCAACAGTCCTCTTCCTCTATCTCTGGAAGCAAGGTTTCTCTCACTCTCTGTCCAAGCCTCTGACCAGATCACAGCTTCTCAGCATCCACACACTCCAGCGTGAGAACCGTTCTTCTCACGGACTGTGGGTGAATTCTGCATCCCCCCATGCAAGTCATGAATTATAGGGAATAATTTGTTGTACTATGGTCCTCACCATGGCTTGCCGCAGAATCTCAGCTCCGACACTCAGCGCACCTCCTCCTCCCCCTCCCTCCTTTGCACCGACCTTGGTGTTGCCATGTTGTTCTCTTCACGTGTCTTCACCTTTTTCTTCTCGCTGTCTCAGGAGAGAATTGGTGTTCGTAGGTTTGTTTGTTCTGAAGTTCTATCAATTGGAAAGTTTTTGTAGAGTTCTGCAGCATTGAAAAGTTGATCTCGTCCAGGCTCTGCGTTGGGGAATTGCTCGCCACACCTCTTGTTGCTGGTCACATGGTCCCTGCTGGCACCGCACCAGGCTGTGCTGGCCGCCAGCTCCACTCAGTGCTTTCCCTCATGCGAGGTGCTGAAAAAGAGAAAAAAAACTCTTGCAGCTTCTTTTGCCCTTCTGTCCGCAGCACGGCTGGCTAAAAGCGGCTGAGCAAATGAAGTTCACTGTGAGCCGTGCCGAGATGGCAGCGACCGCATGGCGCTGCCCCGGCCACGTGGTCCCGGCCGCATGGCCGCTCCCAGCCTGGGCCACCGGGGCTGCTGGCGGTGCCGGGATGGCCCTGGCGCAATGGCCCCGGCACCGCGTCAGAAAGGGCCCCAACCCTGCCGGGAAGGGGCCTGGCCCCGCGGGCCCCTCAGCACTCCTCGGAGGCGAGGAAGAAAGAGAACTTCACACGGTTTTTTCCTTCCTTAAATATGTTATCATAGAGGTGTTACCAGCTTTTCTAATTGGCTTAGCAGTGTGCCTATCCTCAGAGCCAGCCAGCAATTGTTTTTTCCAGGCACGGAGGAAGCTTTTAGCAGCACCTCACAGAAAATCACTTCTGTGGCTGCCTTCTTCCCTCCTCACCAAAAATCAACCCATACAGAACCACCACAGCATTAGTTTTTCAGAAAGCAAATAAAAGTGTACAAGTAAAACTAAAAAAGGAGCAAGTGTAGCAAATCTTTAATGTGTAGAAATAATTTAATGATAAATATATCTGCATATGTGCACCCCTGGTGCACCCCTTAGTTTTTGCATGTAGGTTCTGTGGCATACAGGAAAATGGAATCTATGTGCTTTCCAAAGGTGCAAAATGTTCCTGTGAAGGTGTCCTATGCTAATGGTCTGAAGTGCCTCCCGTTCTTTCTCCAGGGCTTGTCTCTGAACCACAGAGCACTTCCTTTTGGAAATTTGTTTCAAATTCATGGGCTGGAAATACAGTATTGATGAGTTGTTCTACAGTGGCCTTTGGTATCACAGAAGTCTGAGGTTTAGCTTCAAACTAAAATTAGGTTTTAATACCTGGAAATGAACTTACCTAAGTGAGGAGAAATCTTGTTAGAAAGAAAGAGCTGTCAGTACAATGATTAATTTGATTCTTTTAAACTACAGTGTCCTGAGCCTCTCGCATGATAAATGATCCAGAACCACCTCCTTCTACTGAGAAAATAAATGTATGAATCAGCTGTTCTTAGGGTCTGACTGGGGCTCTCTCTCTTGTCCCATGATGTACCTTTCTAACTAAGCCTCAGTTTCTCATCTGCTTAAATGATGAATCAAGGCAAATGGAATCTGAGTTTATAATTGTTGTATATAAAATATGTTTCTTTGTTATATCACACTGTTTAGTAATTTTCCTGTAATGTTAGAAGCTAATACATAAATGCAGAATGTGGGTTTGGAAAGGGGTCTTCATGTTTTTCTCTGTCAGACTGTTAACCGATTGCCTATTCTAATTTAAAATACGATATTTATGACATTTGAAAGATAAAGGCAATTAGGAAACTTTTGCACTTTGTAAGGTGATTAGCAATAAGGATGTTTTTATTTTTGTACTGTAGACATTGAATATGATGTGGTACTTCATTATACTGAAGTGATGCTTTAATACATAAAGCAAACAAATAAGAACTGCTGTCAAGACACAAAGGGGAGCCAAATGTTTAAGTTGTTATCTTGGAGGCTGCAGCTCTAAGGAATTACCCACTTAGATGCCAAATAATAGACTTTGTTTAGCTTTTTTTGTAAACAATATGCATTAGTGTATTTTATATGTTTTTACATATTCTAAAGCATTCTACAGCAACATTATTATTATGGGTGCTTTGTTATTGTTAAAGCTTTCTCTTTCGCATTATCAAAATGGCCAGTATCCAAACAGTATCACAGCCTAGACTGCACACATTTGACTTTCAAAAATAACCTTGATCTGGCCCCCCCAAAATGACTCCACATCCCTCTTTTAGTGTGGGAGTTGCCTTCAAGATTGTTACTCATTATATTTCAAAGACTTTCTACTTTTATTGAGATTAATGAAGCAGCTTTTTGTGGTGTTGTTTTTTCCTTTTCCTTCCAGTCTCAGTCATCTAACATTGTGCTTGCAGCTCTTCATTGATAGAATAATCTTATTCTTTTTCAGATTTCAGTTGTGCGCTTTGCAAATTGCATAGGATATCATACTTTTCCTTTCAAAGCTATAAACTGTGGAATGAGGAGGCAAGCTGATTTTCTAACTGCTTTTATCATCATTAAGATACACAGTCCCTCCTAGACAAAAACATAAATATATTCAGTGCATATCAACAGTCTAGGTTCGCAGCACAATCACCAGTGCTCACAGTCATCCAAAAGATGTGGGCTTAGAATAATCTCCATATAAATTTTGTAATTTTGTTGCTGAAAGGCTATGCATGATGAGGTAGGATTAATCTCAGAATATTTTTTATGCGTTGGCTTCTAGTCCAGTTTTTATAGAAGTGATAGTTGTTATTGTGAGAGACTTAGAACTGAGAGATCTTAATAAAAAAATGAGCTCTTGGTGCAAATTTACTCTGATGAAGAGAACAGAATATTGCTGCTGTTCTTTTGATTGGTGTGAAGGCTAAGGATTTAGGGTAGAAAGCTGATTTTTCACTCTGACACACTTCCTGACCTTTGGCATGTTTCTGAGCTGGAACTCCCATCTAAAATGTGGAAACAGTAATGTCTCTGCTTAAAAAATGTATGTCCTGGACATATACTTCAGAGGCAACAGAGGAAGATAAAGAACTGTAAACCCACCTTTCTTAAACGATTGAGACGCCTTGTTTACATAATAAGGAGATCTGAAAACATCTCAGTATTAGAAGGTTAGTATGATACTATAAAAGGTTGATTTATTGCCCAAGGTTATGTATTCAATCTGATTCAAGAAAGTGACCAAATTCAGTTGTCATTAATCTAACCATTAATCAATAATTTTTAATTTATCTAAGGTTAAAATGTTTTATCCCACCCAGCTTAGAATAATGCACCTACGTTAGCTTTTATGTCAGGTTCCTGCTTTGGGCAGATTTTTATGGACAGGTTATAAACCCAGTACTCCAAGGTGCACCATGAAAATGCTGACACACACACTAAAGTGTTGCAGCAGTGGTGTAATAATCATGAATTCATATGAAGCACATATTTCCCTTAGATGCATCATAAAAGCAAAAATGAAAAATACCACTCTGAAAGCTGGTATTTTAAATAGTTTTTAAAATAGCAAAAACTGCTGATTTGATTTTTGTCATCATCATAGCTGCTCCATTGATAGCCCTATTTCATCTTCATTTTAGCAGCTGAAAGATTTGTCACCATATATTTAAGCAGTTCTCTCTGCAGAAGCTTTACATATGGGATATTTTTCCTTGTGGGTGGAAAAAAACCTGTCTAAGATCAAGACACAGTTCTTGGCCTGCACTTCTATGGGCTCTTGATGTACATTGGACTTGACCTTCCAACATGCAGCACAGGCAGCTTCATAAAATATTCAGGGAATATGTTCTGGGTTTCTTCATTAAATTAAGCAGAGCTTAAACTGGGTCTGGCATGATGAAAATGCATTGAGTCCTCTTGAAAATCTCATTCTTAGCAAAACTGAATAGTTATACGGGGACACGTAATCTCCTCCACAAAACAGAATATGGACACAAAAAAGTTAAAAAAGGAAAGGAAACTGGATATTTTGTTTTCTGCTTAGGTGTCTGTGTCAGATATTCTTAATGCCCCCTTTAAGAAAATAGAGTCCTGATAAGGAGATAATTATAATATTGTCCCACTTTCTCAGTATCATCAGTGATACTGTGGCCGTTGTCTTCTTTCCTGCTTTCCCATGTGAGCTATAACCCTTTTCACATTCAAGTAATTCTTCTCTTACAGCACCTTTTTATCCAGTATAGCTTGTCATGTAGATCAGGAGAACTATTTGCAGTTGTTTAATATGGTGGACTGCTCCCCAAGGCCACATATGCACAGAGACCTTGTGAAAAAGCACTGGAAACTTGTACAGATGGTACATCCTGAGGGAAAACAGCTGAAAAAGCAAGTGAGCAAATGATCATGGTCAAATGATGCCAGACACGCAGGCAGTGCTTGTTATGAGTAGGCTGAGGTTGGCATATTAAGGTAAATGTAGAACTCTGAGATAGACATGAGATTTTTTCCATAGGAACAGCTTCACTATGACGATTTAGTTAGCATCTGCCTTATGAACAGCTTGGGCCTATTTTTGCAAGCAACTGTCTGAGACTTTGAGCTGCTGTAACCAAACTTCCTTGGTTTTCCTAGCTCTTCCTTGAGCAGAGTATCAGTTCAGGGATTATGGCTCTTCTGTGAACTCCACCCCAAAGAATAACTGGATTTTCTTGGCATGTAATATTGCAACTGGCTGCATGTGTGCCTTTCTGATAGGAAGAAATTTGGGCTATCAGGAAAGTTGAATTTATGCTGCTGTCATAGATAGATCTGTTACATTTAGGGACAGTCTGCTGAGTTATCTAGGAAAACAGATGAAGCCCTTTGAGTCTAATTCTGGCTGGTTTTATGTGTGTACGAATGTCAGGAAAGTCAATGGAAACAAACTTAAGTGTGTGGTCTGTGTAAAATGCCAAACTTTGGAAAAGATGGGATAAATGACTGGGTAATATAGAAAAATATAAAATCGTTTGTGTTTCTGTGTAAGGGAGCACACCTCATCTTCAACAACCCTGTTCCCTGAGACAAACCAAATAATTCCTCTGTATGAGTTGGCAATGTGTAGACTTTAGACAGATTTAGATTAAGAATCCAAGCTATACCAAAATAAAGTGGCTACAATGAAAACAACTGCAAGTGAAATCTTACAGATTTAATTTGAATCCATCACCATCATAAAATTCAGGAGTGCCAAGTTTCCTTTTGCAAGGTTTATATGCCATTATTTATGTCCTGAAATGTGCAACCTCATGTGTGTGACCTGCAAGCAGACTCACAAATCCTTTTATTCTTGCAAGACCTGACCTCATAAACTTGAATCAGGTTAAGAATCTCCTGGCTCTTCTGTCATGCAAATTCAAAGTAGTGTCTTTTATTCCTTATGCATCATAAGTAACCCCAAATCATGTATTACAGATCCACTTCTGCTTATATGCAAAGCCTGTAAGATGGCCAAGTCCCCAGCTAGGGGACCTGATTTTTTGTTTAGTGCAGTAAAAGTCTTGATAAACCAGGACAGACCATTCAGGCTGTGGTGTGTTGGCTAGGATGGAACTGCAGCTCTTTGCCCAAAGGAGACTTTTAGCCTCCTTTACACAGCTATGCCGATTTTTCACTCATTTCCTTCCTTGAGAACATCATCATGTAGGCTTTCAGTTCCTGGCAATACAGTGAGGAACTGAAGTAGGACTCTGTTAGAAAAATATCATGTTAAAACATGTGGGTGAATCCCACGTGACTGTCCCTGTCTGTTTTCACAGCAGGGTCACCTGTGCCTGCCATTACTCACAGTCTCTGTGAGACACCTGAGTGATCTGTTCCTGTGTTTTAGTTCAACCTGAGGCTCCTCCACTACAGCTTTTTCTGCTGTAGACATGGCAAACTCATATGTATCTGTAAATGATAATTGGAATCCTGTTCTCTGCATAAATCTCTTGCCAGCCAGTCTTTCCCTGTGAAACATCTAGGCATGATGGAACATAAATGTTGTTGCATTTTTAATCCTGTGCTGCCTCTGTTCTGTGACCTGCTTCAAGTATAAGAACAAAATCTGGGCACAGTACTACAGTTTGCAGCCTCACTAGGGCTGGAGGCGAGAAAAGACTAGTTGACACAATATTTGCAGAATATATTCCTGTTTATGCATCCCAGTATGATTATGTCCATAATAAAGGTGATTCATATTTCACTTTCTACTAAACTTTGCCCTTTAATGTATTTGTAGTTTAGTTATTCATCCTTCCCTTGTCCAGGTGACTATTCCTGCGTAAGTGTGACAGCCTTACATCCATTCTCATTATAGAATTTTCTCAATTCCCAGGGTACTTGCATAGGATAAGGGCACAATTTGGCCTTAATGAGCACTTGTAAATATTTTCTTATACATTTCCCTTAAGTGCAAAACAGTAAATCTTCAAAGTCCAACAGGCTGGCACATCATGACCAGGAATTCCCTGGGAACTAATGCAACTGCTGTTGTGCCTGCTGTTCAGCCGTAGCAACTTAGGCAAGAAAAGATTGGCAGCAAAAAATTAAGGGATACATTCCTACACATTCTCTTCATATTTAAAAAGGCTGATGTCATGGTGTGAAAGCTCCCCACTTAGACACAGCTGTATAACAGCCCAATCCCAGTGAAGAACTGATGTCCTGAAACATGGGGCAAACCTGGTATATTGGAATTAGGAGCTTTGTGAGACCCACATACCCAGAACAGATCTAAAGGGGCAAAGACTTTCTGAAGTAATACAAGGAGCAACTTTTGGCAGGTTGCTCTCTATTGAAGGTACTATTTTTTTTTAAGTAAAAGGTGCAGGATAGTTCACAGAAGCTATATAGACATAGAATTTTTGTATTCTATGGACTTCGCAATTTTAAAATGAGTAGGTATGAAAAGTAATTTATTTCCACAGGTGACAACTGTATTTTTTCAACTCAGTCTCCATCACTATGTCTTGTCTCCAGGACAATAGTTCAAATATTAAACAATACCAGCTTAATATGATAACTCATTTGGCTTTGGGTTACTTATTTTGTGTTCTTCTATCTTTGTGGTTTGAATATGGACCTAATTGAAAGTTAGTTTTACTTTATCTAGATGGCAAGTACATTTGTAAGCAATGGAAATGACATAGTAACTCACATTAACAGGACTACATAATTTCCTGATAACTCCAATTATCTTCTGTCATCCCTGTAATGTATTTAAAATGTTTAATTGTTTTCTCTAGATAAGAAAAGGTTATAAAAGCTATAACAATTTGTGTGGACTTAATGACCAGCTGGTGTTAATAGCCTAAAGCCCCTAGTTATCAAGCCTTTCTAGCAATCATTGATTTTAAAGAATTGCCCTGTGTCTGGAGCATTCACATATTCTCCTGGACTTTAGCCATATTAGACCCTGCAATCAATTGATCCCACAGATAACACTGATGCAATTTATTTTACCCTGGCCTGAGGCTACCAGTGAAGATCTGCAGTGTGAATCACGTTATGTCCTGTCAGTGAATGTGATAATCTGATATGATGGGCCTCCATGGGATGAGGGTGGGAATTGCGTGGCTTTGGTGTGCTAATGTTGACAGAGGTATTTTTAATGGGAAACAGTCCAAAGATCAACCAGAAGGAGATAATTGGGAAGCTCATGATTTTTCTGTCTATCCAAGAGTTATTCCATTGGCAGGAGACATGTATTGCTGTGCCTCTAACACTTGGAAAGAGACAAAAAAAAAAGTGAAGAAAATCCAGTTTGTTTATATTAAGAATAGTGATAGAGCCATAAGAGAGAATTAATATACTACTCTTATTTACGAAAGTTCATCTCTATTCAAGGGCTTCTGCTCCTTGTCTTTTTAGAATCTTCAAACATGTATTAATCTGAGGGTGGGGGCCAGCACTGCCTGCAAAGGTGTTTGGCCCTGGTTTCCATCACAAGGAACACAGTCAGTTACTTAAAAACTAATGTTAACTTTTATTTGTGTTGACTTGAAATTTTGATGCTCAATTCCTTTCTCAGACTGAATTTTCATAGTCATCTCCTTAGGATATGAATGTGAATTCTGAGCCAAGATCTGAAGTGGACTAGTTACTGAAAAACAGTTTATAATATTTTGTGAATTACAAATTTGTGTTTCATGTAGTGTCATGGATGTCTATTGCATTTTGAATACCCAGTTTGTATTAGGCATTACAGAAGAGAATTAAAATTTGGGCTATTAATAGATCTATTGAATAGTGACATACTGAGGTATAAAATCTGCAAATATTTTGTCTTGCCCTCTTTGTTTGGGTGGTTTTCTGGTTACATTCCTGTTTAGCCTTGAAGCTTATTTGCCTGCCTTACCCACTGGTAGTGCTTCCCACTTTCAGCTTTTATGGTTTGTGGTTGTCTGTGGATAAGACTCCACTGAACATCCCATTCTAATAGCATCCAGTCCCAACAGACTAGACAGATAATGACTGTAGTAAAAACCAGGCTGTTTTATGGGGCAGGGTAGCAGCATTTTATGCCATGATTAAAAATAAAAGTGCATGTGAGCAGTCAAATGGTATTTAGTAGGAATCTCTGGGTTACATGTATAAGCAAAAGTAATTTACTGCAAAGTTTTTTCCCTGCTTTGTATTTCTTTAGTAAGGTTGGCTAATATGTGGGAAGAAGACAATTGCCTAGCAAACATTTTGGGATTTTTGCTGTAATTTCTTTAGGAGTCTATTGGTTCCATTCCTTTTAAATCCTGTAAGACTCTTACAATGCAAACATTAAGTGCTCATGATTTATGTGTTGTTCAGGCATTTTGATGTATCTCTATTCTGGTAGTTACGTTGTCATTGTATAAATGTGGTCTTCCATCCTGTAATTAGATTCACGCTGGCGAGCCCTTCTGCCTGCTTGGAGCTGGGGTTAATTCATGGAGCAGTTTGCAGGCCTGGCAGATCTCGGGTTCCGCTCGAGCCATGGTATCAATGAGGTGCTTGGTAGACGTGCCGACTTCTGATGACAATGATTGAAGTAAGCCATGAAAAATAACATTTGTTCTGGGGCCTCATGCTGATGTTTCTCTACCAGCTTCTCATTGCCTCACAGTAATTAATAATTTTAAGGATGTCACCTACAATATTGGGTTCTATTTGTATGTGTCGTGCTTACAGAAGGCCTACAGATGGAGAACCTGTGAAATCTTCTCTCTCTTAGTTTTGAGCTCTCTACAATTGCACCAGCTTGTCTGGGTAATTGAGATCCAGAGACCGGCAGCTTATTAAAGTGGATGAACTTCCTGAACAGACAAGTGCTGGCAGAGGTCCAGGTCTGTGCACTCCGGATCTATTGTATTAAGCTGTCCCTGCAAAGAGTTAACTCTCTTCAAAATTGGGAAGTGTTACACATGTGCATATTCCTCTAACCTGGGTATATGTTTTGCTCTGTCCATTAAGAAACAGATTTTTCTTTGAACATTGTGAATGTGTTACCTCAGCTTCTATGTGACAGTCTAGGTGCCAGATGATTTGATGATGAATTATCAATACATGTAAACATATTCAATTTGAACTACATCATTTAAAAAAAATGTTCTGACTGGAAGTAACAAACTGTAGAGCTATGAGAAGTGTTGTATTTTAAGATAAACACAGTCTATATATTTCTCTCAACATGTCTAGTTGATGGCTTTGAGCTACAGACGATAAGAAAGAAAGGAGGGGAGCAAATTCCCTCTCCTAGGCTGTCTGCCTGCCTGTGGCATTCCAAGCAGCCTGTCAGAGGAGAGCAGTTTGCAGATTTTCTCTGGGGGTCTCTATCTGGTATCACTGGTGCCTTCTGATGGCTGGTGTCCCCAGCCTGGAAGAGGTTTATCCTCTCTTCCCTGGCATTGCCTGCTAGAGAGAAGTAAGGATGGCTGATTTCCAAAACAGGAACTCTTATGGAGGCTGGAGCTCCAAAACTGTCATCTACGCTGTAGGAAAGATTAGGCAGTTTTTCTGAAATGAAGGAAAGAATTCTTTTTAAAAATTTTCTTAACCACTGAGTGATGAATCTATCTGAGAATCAGAAGCTGCTTCCAGAGAGCATTTTGGCCTTTCTGGTTTTGTGTAGTCTCATGAAGGAAAAGCAGGACCCAGCTGTGGCTCAGCCCTACCTGCAGACTCAGATTCTGTCTTGCACTTCAGTGCCCAGTTTGATGGGCCAGGCGCAGTGCTGGTCCCACAGGCACATCTGATGCACTGCTGCACCCCGTCCATCCCTGGATGATAGTGTGAAGCCCTCCTGAATCCCCCTAATGACATTCGAGCTATCAGAGTCAAACCCTGTGCCTGTCGTGCTTGAGAGAGCAACTCTGCAGTGACAGCACTGAAATCTTCCAGAACCTTCTAGAAAAATCCCTTCAGGAACACGCAGTAATAGGGTGCAGAATGGCTCTGGGGAAGTGAAAGAGAATAAACCATTTCTAAAGGAGACATGGGAACAAAACGGGGCAAAATCAGCACATTACAGGGATCTAACTGGCATTAAATGGTTTGGATAAAATAGTGCTTAAAATGGAGTAGACAGACAGCGGTTTAGGAGCTTGTGATTCACAGACAAGCGAGGAAGTGGAATCCGTGGGTATCAGCAGTGGAAAATGTCACCTCTGTTGATAATATTCAGCAAATATATAGAGTAGTTCCATCCTCATCCCACTCTCAGCAAAGCCACATCATAAGATTAATTTAATGTCAGGCTTTCACAGATTAGGAATGAAGACTTGTGGGGCTTTTGTACAAATCAAAACCATGCAGAGCTCTCAGGTATCTCCTGATCTCTGTGTGTGTACAAGACTAGATTCTTGACTATGAACTTTGCCTCGGTGAGTACACTTTTTATCTTATTAGCTAATGGAATTTCTGTTTCTTCCACCATCTGTTCATATTTAAAAGGTTAAGTTTCATTAATTTGCTTGCAACACAAACCAACCCCCTTAGTGGAACTTCCAAACAAACACATGTTAACACATATTTGCCTTGCTTAGATAGTGGAAGTAAATTAAGCTGTGATATTATCACTCATACTACATGCAAGGTATGCAAGTATCCACTGCTATGCTGTGCTTCTTACCTGGCTCCATGCACATCACTCAGATGGTCTCTAACAGTAGCAATAATGGCAGCATAGCCCTGTGCAAAGACCTCATTTAGGAGTGAGCCCTGTGGTGCTGTTGAGAGATGCTGCATAAACATATACAAGAAATCAGTCTGTATCCCAAAGCTTTTGAAGCTGAACAGCTAATTGGGCAAAAATGGGTGTAAGGTGTGCAAGAAGCGAATCAAACCTTGTACTCAATTTGTGATTAGATACTGGAAATTTTACGTATTTTATCTGTTTGCTAAACTAAGTTCTTTGGCAGCCACTCAAAACATTTCTTATGTTTTGCTGGTATATTTTAGAAGTACAAAAATCTATTTACATATATATATCTATTATATTGCCTCTGTTTGTGGGCGTATTTATGTAATTGTGTTACGTTATTCTGTTGTTTATCTATTATCAGATTAATATTACTTGTTGAATTGCAAGACACTCACAAATGTTTTCTTTCCCTTTCAAGGACAGTATATACTAGATTCTCTCTGAACTTAGGTATTTTGGAATATGTGAGGAGACATGAATGATGGGCGTTACAACTTTTATATATGTGCCATCTTATATGCTGATATGGTATCCTTTGCTGCTGGCAACACAACTGAGGTAGAAATGGCAGTATTTGAAAGAAAAGTCTCAAAACTGGCAAACAAACTTTGCTGCTTTCAGTAGGGAGGGCAGTTATCATGAGAACGTGAGCATCAGTTGTTTAGTGAGGTGGTGCCAAAAATCAGTGGGGCAGGAAACATTTTTAAACGACTGGAAAACAAGACTATGCAATTGCTTCAAAAGTCAATTTGTGGATCTTCAAAAGTCAATTAAAGGCTGAAGTGGAGAATAATTTCTTTAGGCTGGGGAAGATGGGGTAAGCCATCTAGCAGCAGTGTCTGCTTTCCTTCAGCACCATGCTAAGCTGGTACAGAGCTTTTCCCTTAGGCTGGGGTCATTATTCTGAAGGTCCACGCTATCCCCAGTCAGACTTTGCTTATAAGATGGAGAAAGCTATTGCAGACTTTCTTGATTCTAGTTCTAGTCTTTTTTTTGGCAGGTAAAAGCTTGCAAAGGCTTACTCTGAAGGTTGTGTGACTGACTTTTTGCCAAACCTTTGCACATAAGTAATGTGCAAGGTTCACTGTGGCATTTGCAGCAATAGTATGCAAAAAGTCTCTTCATTCATAATGAAATTACATATTTTAATGATGATATGTTCTTGGATTTCGAATGAGATTGTGAATAAATGCTTCTTAACCACAAAGAAAAGTCATTCTTTACTGACTCCAGATGAATTATTGCTTTTGTAAATATTGGCTTTCTCTTATCGGATCCCTTTGGAGTCAAGAGGTGTGGGGAAGGAGAGAGCACTAGAAGGTGATGTCCTGAGGACATGAGGGATTGCTGTCAAGCATTGTTTGGGTCTGGAGAGTAGATGTCCAGGGAGGAGAGTAGCAGGAGCAAGATAGGGAAGTGGATTGTTGATATTATAGAACATGGTGATGGAAGAGAGTGCATGGCTTGAATCATAAAATAAAACATTTCCTGGGATGCCAGGTTTCTAAAGTGTGTTTTCTTTCAACAGTGCACTAATATTCACCTATAAATCATTTAAAAATATGCCTGTCTAAACAAACCTGTGATCTGATAAAAAGGTCCTGACTTTGCTTCAATAACAATGCCAACATCATCCTGATTTTCCATAGAGCTCTCTCCTTTATGCAATTTTCTCATATAAGTGGGAAGAGCTCCCAGTTCCTGTCAATAATGACACTGCTCTGCCCTTAAACTCCCTCTTGACAATAGACATTTTCTAGAACATATGTGAAATAAAGCAGTGTGACACTGTCTGGGCAGGTGAGCTGCCGAGATTATCGCTCCTGCTCTTTCTTCCACCTAACCTGTCTGTATCATCCCCCTTCATTTGTGGCGACTTCCACGTGGTTTATCTTTTGGGAAAAGTATATCTATATTCAGCTGTCAGCCCAAGATCACTCTAAATGTCGCTTGTTTGCTTTTATGTCCTTGGTCTTGATGGATGTGTTTGAATTCCTCTGAAGGCACGCTCTTAGGTATTTATCTCATTTTGTGGTGCTTTTATCTGCTTTAGATGCAGCACAAGTGGGTGTCCTGGGGCAAGAGGTAGGGAGCCAGTGCATGAGGAGGGCAGGAGGAGGAAAGAGGTACTCTTCTGTGTGTTTGTCTGAGAGTAAGGCTGTGTTGTGCTGCAGGGACGCTGTGGAGCCACTGCAGTTTGTCACAGAGACCTCCATCACAACTGGGCTACTGCCGGTTTCTGCTTGGTTCTGGTATTCAGTCCTAATTCCAGAGAGCAGAACCGAGCCTCAAGACTGAGCCTTTGGGAGGTTTAACCATCTCTAGGTGTTCCAATGTTCAATATAATGTCTTTTTTTTTTTCCATCTTACCTGACTATTTGCTTCAAAAACAATTCTGCTGCTCCTGGCTTCATTAATATGCATCCAGTGCAATGTAAATGGCTCTTGAGGCCTTCCCTTGGTAGATGATTTAATGTGGCAGTTATGAAAGCTGCTCAGCCTGTGCTCCATTAGCATAATAATGAAGCTTCTGCAGCAGCGTTATCATCCTCAGAGGAAATAGCCTGAGTGGTCACAGCTCCTTTAACAAGTACCACTTTAGGATAAAAAGCAAAGGGCTCTGTTTGAAATGCTAGATTGGAATATGCAAAGTGGGAGGGAGTTGTTGGTTGTCTTTGCTGTGCAGGGAGATGGGAGAAAGCTGCTCCTCCCCGGCTGGGAGCAGGCAGGGAGCTGTGCCGGGGGGGCTCCCCTCCTGGCACGGGGTACCTGGCAGCACAGGACACATTCTCTTTGCTTCAAAAGTCAGGAGAATACAGGAACCAGGCTCTCTTTTAAATCTTTGTCTCCTGTACTTCGCCTCTGAGATAGGAACGAGGACTGGCTTATTTCCCCGTACTGGGAAATTCAAAAATCCAGAATTCTGTGGTTCAAGGCTGTATGTTTGGGTTTTCTTTTTTGTGGTTTGTTAACAGGTTAGAGATGTGTTACAAGATGGAATAGAAAGCTTTTGGGTAGCTGAAAGAAGCCTTTCTCGGTGACTAAAGGGAAAAGCCGACTTTCAGGTAAAAACAATAGAAATCATAAATAGCACTCCTCTAATATTAAGAAACTACATTTTGAATAAGAAACAGCTGAAAATGCAGAGGTGAAGTTTTAGGGGGTTGACAGACTTGATAAGAATGAGGGCAGTTTTCTCTGCACTTCTTATGGAGTAAAGTGAATAGAGGGAAATGGCAATCCTTGTGAAGGGAATATCTCCCATGTTTCCTGGGTGCCAAGGATTCAGAGAAGAGTACTGAAGCACTGCTTGGCTGGATTTTCCTGAGGCTGCTGCCCCTATGGCAATAATTGTTTAACAACTGCAGCTTACAACGGAGTTTATTGAGCTGCTAATTTAATTTATTTTTATTATGGCAAACCAAGCCAACAGCCTTCCGAGGTGATTTTACATCCTACGCAGCCATCCTACTGTGGAGCTCGTAAGTTCCAGGGAACAGACAGTGACTCAGGCTTCTCAGCTTGATCCATCTCTGCCCTGTCAGGGCCTGGCATGTGATGGGTCCAAATTTAATAGATCTGTTCCTGAATTCAAGAGCAGGCGGGAACTGGGGCCCAGCCCTGAGCTCAGTGGGACTCCTGGACCAACACGCAGAGGGTGTGCAGGTGTAGTCAGTCCCACAGCTGAAGTTCAGGGAACCCAAATCAAAATGCTCTGATGCTTCTTCCCTGCTGGATGGAAAAATTTTCCTATTGCCAGCTTTTGGAAAATATGAAGTTGCCTGAAACTGTCCTTTCTCAGTGACCCTTGGTCTTTAACAGTTCTTTGAAGGCATCTGATGACTTGTTTTCCTCTTGCACAAAGATTTTTGATTTGCTACCCAAGGAAGGATGAAGGAGAACGGCACCAGAGATAGGGCTGTTTCACATACCGTCCTCAGAATTTGTCTTTGCAATTGATTTCTGCAGGGTTTAAGTTTTTTTGAAGAATTCCTTTTCGGTAATTTTCAAGGATTCTTTTCAAAGAATGAAAACATGTTTTGCAGTATAGTGTAATTAATGGATATAATAGAGGTTAATAAAACTTTAAAATATTACAATAAGTCTAGCTTACAAAGTAAATGCTATGAAGACTTTGAAAAAACCAAGAACATACTAGAGTGTTCCTCAAATAGCTCAATTGTACGTAGGTAGAAACAGGAAAGAAAGGAAAATAACTCAGTGGACAATCCTGCTTGATTCCAAATGTTTTGAACGGTAAACATTATTTCACATGATATATCTATGTGCTCCTGTATGCTGGTAAATAATTTGCCTTATTTCCAAGCCTGGAATTTCTCTTCATTCCAAAGCTTTGCTTCACCAAATGCCTGAAGGATTGAGAGAATCCAGCCTTGCTCTCACTGATGTGGGAATTTAGTCCCTGTCCTTCAAGAGTTCCCTGGAACAGTCATGTCCATGGATGAGTTCTGTTGTCACTGGAAGTGTGCAGAAAAGTTGATGGGAGAAGGAGGGACTATGAACATCCTTAGAATTTATCTTTGCATACTACAAATGTCTATTAAATGCTTAGTTTGGCTACTAATGACTGAAACTCAGCTGAAGGATTTGTCCATACCTTGTTTGCACACATTCTCCAGTTACTAAAACTCATATTGCCTTGGCTTCATTCCAAAGTCTCACATCTTATACCTTGTGGCTCTTCCTGGTATTGCCACTTTCTGGGGGTTATGGATGCTATTTTTAATTTGCTGACACCACTCTTACACTGATTATGTTAATCACATACACTTTGGTGACCTCTCGCTCTTTTTGCCTTTCTTCTTTTACTTGCAAAGGTACATTGGGAACATTTAGTCACATCACTTCTTTCTTTTTCCCCTTTGTTCTTTGCCACTTTTTTTTTTTTTCTTTTCTTCTGTTGAAACAGCAGTAAAGTAAATTTTGACAGTTTAGGGGGTGATCTGTCCTATTTTTGGTTTCCAGGGATTTGGGTTTCATGGCTTGATGGTACTGGCTGGCAACTCTGACCTTGGGATGCAGATGGTTCAATCCTTGTATAATTCCACTGTGCACAAGAGTTAGTTTTAGTATGCATAAGTATGCAGCAGCTGAGAATCAGACACGGCCTTTTCCTGGGCTTTAAGGTTGACTGCCTTTAGTTATTATGCACCTTCACAGGAAGAGAGAAGGAGAAGATGCAGTGAGCCTGACCTAATCCATTCTTCCACATGGGGAATGGGGACAGAGAAAAATGTTCTTAAATTCTTTCCCTTTGCCCATCAAGGATTTGGGCAGTTGTCAGCAGTCACCTTTTGCCAATCCTGCTGTCCATCCACTTTATTAATTACAGCACATTCAAACACAATTAGGCAAATTAATGGAATAAAAAGCCTTTGAGGCGATCAAAGACGGTTGGCACTTAACCAGGAAATTGCCAAGCTATAACTGCAGGAGTTTATGGAGTGTCCTGGGTAAACACTGTCCAACTCTCTTGGCCTTCTCTGCTTCCATGCCTGGAGATTTGTGCAGATGGACAGTCACTGGGATATGAGTGGGACATGAGAAGTGTATGAGTGAAAATGAATGAGGAATCCTGCTTCTTGGAGTGGCTTTTTCTCTTGTGAGTGGCTCAGAATGCAGTGAAAGAGGCTCTCTGAATCCCTGCAGCACCAAACTTTTCCAGGAGGTGCACAGCATGCCCCAGCAAATGGGGTTTTGTTGGTATGGCTCACACCAGTTCATGAAAAAGGGTAAAGAACCAAACCTCAGTGAATGGGCATCCCTCCGTACTCAGTGTGGCTGTAGTAGAAAAGTTCAAAATGAGGCTGTCTCTGTGCTCTCACCATCTGCTTGCTGTTGTTATCAGTTTGTACAATGTTTACTTTGGAGCTGCTTCTGTCTTTACTTAGGATGGGTAACTATCTACAAACACCAGGATAGAAAACTTCCAGTCATAGTGGGTGCCAATGTTATATTTGCCATAGAGGAATGTGCAGTGACACACATTTTTGTTAATTGTCTGAGCCAGGCTCTGCTCTGTGGAATGTCTTTGACATGAGTGCTGTGAGCTGGCTTTGTAACTTTGGAAAGGGCTTTCTTATCCTCTTATTCCACACTCCTCTCATCTGCACACAGTCCAGACATTTATGGTTTACTGTTGTTCTTGGCAATATTAAGGAAAAAAACATTTTGCGGCATCTTGAAATGAAAGGCTCTTATGCATTTGGTGTAATGGGCACGTAGTGCTCCCTTCAAAGTGAACCTCTCAAGTGATAAGGCCTATCACTTCAGATTGAAGAGAAAATAGCTGGAATCATGAAAGGAATTTGATGGTTTCTATTCCTGCTCCTAAGTAGAGAGTAGGAGGGCTTTCTGTAAAGCACTTGAAGTTATTGTCTTAGAGCTGAAGAAACTGGAGTCAATAATCCTGTCACAGGGACTTTTGCCACTGTTTTTGGTGAAGGATGGATTGTCCTGAGAGCCTATTCAACAGTGTCATATAGCCTTAACAATTAGCATGTTCAAGAAGGTGGTGTCTTTCCTCTGATCCTCTGATCTTTCCTCTGATTGATGTACTCAAAGTGAAGGCCAAACCAAAGCGTGTCATTTATTACCATGTACATAAACCTGTGTCATCACTGAGTTGTTACCTTTCAAGCCATGGGATTCTGGCACAACTTGCAGTGAAGTCACCTGCAGAGAAGGCTTCCCTGGCTTGAAGTGTATTTCCAGGAAAAAAAGAGAGGTGGCATTGATGTCTGTATCTGGGACAGTCATTCATGCAGGAGGGACATATGACTGACTGTGGGCTTGCTTGTCTAAGTTGATTACTGATCTTTAGTCTTATCCCAGGTTCAAGGGGAGAAAAAGAAGGGTCTTCTAAATTCATGTTACCCACACAAGGGGCTTTCTAACTTAACTGTGTCTATTGGTTTTTAGGCATGTTCCAGCTTCTAGTAAATAGTTTTGTAACTCTTCTGGCCCAACCAGGAGGAGGGATGCATTTTACATCATTTTTTTTTCCTTTTAAGAAGGAGTCTAGTTCCTCTAGACTCAAGCTGAAAAAAACCATGCAATGCTACCTACTTTTAGTAATACTTCATTTTTATTGAAAGGAAATATTACTGTGTGGACAGATCAGTGTTTGTTTACATTGTTTAACAGTGCTATGCATCTGGTTTATGTCTCACAGGTTATCAAACACTAATTTCTCTTCATGTTCCTTGTAATAAAAAAAAGTGATTTTGGACATTCCAGAAATGAAGTGCTACCAGCCTCGTTGTATTCTCCTGTGCTTTTCAAGGCTGAATGCCCCGCTTCTAATGTGAAGATAAAGAGGACTGTGAATATTAAAAAGTAGCATTACCAGCTAGAGTTAAACATTCAGGATGAGACATTAAGTTAAACCACATGTGAAATGCAGCTGTTTTTACTGAGGCTTTCATCAGTCTGCTGGGAAGATTGGTAGGTTTTAATATGTTGTCTCAAGCAGAGCCAATAGAAATGTGTGGAAAATGTGTGTGAAATCAGTGTGTGTCCATGGGGGGTCTATGGTGCTGTGTGTGTAGCATTTTATTTGTGTTAATATAAATAATGGTGGTAATACCTATCTGATCACAAATGCTTTTATTTCCCAGGAATACACAGAAAGGAGTGATCAGAGAAACAGATCTGGTGAATCACAGTAACCTGCACCTACATAATAAATCACATCCTGGTTTGTTTTTATCCAGTTGCTCAGAACAAGTAGGAAGAAGAAACCATGAACTAAAAATCCTCTGCAGAAAAATATCGGGCACCTGAGACATGCTGGTCACAAAACCACTGAAGACTGATGCTTTTGACTCAAACTCTTAATGCCACTTAACATTTAGGTGCTAAGGATGACTGCGTATCAAAGAGGTGCTGAATTCACAGCTGCTAAAAGAGGAATTGCTGTGCCTGTGAGCAGGGATGAGCAGAGATGAAAGCTGATCTGTTAACAGGGTATGTTGCATGAATTCATCCACAGGAAAGGTTAGTGGATAGGAAAATCTGCCACTAGCCACGAGGAGAGCCAGGCTTTCCTTGGCATGGGAGCTGAAGGTACTGGTGATGTTTAGTGGCTTTTGCTCGCGTGTTTGTGGCAGGACGGTGGCTGGACGCGGTGCAGATGTCACGGCCCTCATTAACTCCATGTGCCGCCAGGATTCTGGAGCCTTGCAGACAAAGCTTTCATAAAGGTGTGCTAAAGAAAAGCCTTCCTCTGCCTATGCCAGGAGGAGATGTGCTGAGCCTGTCCCAGCTGGAAATCACTCCTGTCCCTTTGTGTACAATGATAAGCTACCAAATTTGGTAACAACAGTAGAGCAGACCCTGACAGGAAGGGAAGAGATCCAGATTCACTGAAGTTTTGCCCTTGTGTGTAGACATAATAGGATCTGGTAGACATAAAGGACAGCTTTTGAGCAGTTTTTCACTTAATACAAAGACAGCTTGGGTAAAGGGAGAGAAATAGGAAACCAAGGGAGGTGGTGAAGCCTTATTAAGTGTACGTTTTTTTTAACCTTTGATAAGTGATAAAAGTGATTCAGACTTTATCAGCTCTCTGTAATTTTCAGAAGTGTGAATGGAAGTAAAAGTAGCAAAGAGGCAAAGATTGGTTTTGTAATGACAGTCTTAGAGAGACATTTTGTTTGAACACACTTATAACCAAAGAGCAAATGGAGAAGAGGTCAGGGAACAAAACTCGGTTGACTCCACACAGGAAAGTTGGAGGGAAGAACTGAAAGGTAAACACAGTTATGGCTGCAGCAGGAGAAAGTGTGATTTACTGAAAAAGGCAGGGGAATTGCAGTGTGGATTCTTCGTTTATGCTTATAACTCAGCAAATTTAAGGGGAACAAAACCCTGATGCACCATTAAATAAGGGAGGAGAAGAGAATGTGAAGTGCATCTCAATTTTTAGTGAAGCACTGTATTATGGCAGCAAATTATTATTCTGTTTAACAGGTGTACGTGCACACACATATACTTTGTAGACCCTGGAAATAATAAAAAAACCAGATAAACAACAATCTACAAACCTATTCTGCCTCTATTGGAGGGCAAGAATTCCCCTTTGGGTGCAGATGTTGTAATAGTTGTCATAACAGCAGGTCCAAACGGGGTAAAGATTTCATTAATGATTTTCAAACACAATCTAGAAAGGCAATTAGACCAATGTTAGCACAAGCACATGCTATCACTTTGAGGAAGAGCAGTTTCACCTGCTGAAGACCCTTAAACATGCATTTGATATGAGAAACTTGTTCAGCGTGGCATGAAGGCTTGCCTAAGGGGATGTGCTGTAACAGCAGCCAGAAGCTTGGAACTCATGTGAAATCTTCACGTTGGCAACCCTCAAAAGGGGTGCAAACAGACTGATGTTTCCTAACCTCAGAAAATCAGCAGCAACAGTGATGAACAGCATGAAACACAAGCTTTCCTTTCCAACAAACATGCTGTGCAGACTTTACATGAACTAAAGAGTTTCCTGCAGGGGGCTGTCTAATTCCCATCAAAGTAATCTCCTGAAGGGTAACAGAAAATGAGGGAAGGTTTATTGCTAGCTCTTTTTTTTTTTTTTTTTTCCTTCACTCAGTCATGCTTCTGGCAGAAGAATAAGATCAGTTCTAGCAGCTTTCTCTCTGAACCTCACTGCTGGTTCTAGCCCTCTTCCCTGATACCTGCAGCATTGGAGCACACAGGCTGTCCCATTTTGTCTTCCTTTCTCTGTCTTCTTTTTTGTTCTGTGTGGAGTAGCTTTCATTTGTTCGTATGGGCCACCAGAGACAAAAAAAAAAGAAAAAAAGCCACAGTGTGATTACATGCAAACTCCTTTTTCTCCCTTCAGTTCAAAACTCTATATGGAGATAATTAAACTGAACAAGAATTGTAAATGGGACCGGGTAAATAACTTGGCAAAATTAATGCATTGGGTTGTTTTTGGCTTTTCACTTATCCTACCTGTTCTTCTGGGAATAGACTGATTGTTTACCTCAGACGTATAAATGTGTCTGTGCAGAATCTTCAAGGAAATTTAATGCTTTCAACATAAATTCAGTGGAAAAATTTTCAGATTTTCATTGTACATTTGAAAACATTGTGTATTTGTATTTTTCGAATGAACAAACTCGGTTGCTTCCATTCATGTTTCCACTGTGTCCTGCAAATATGAGCAGGTATAGAGGAGCGGGGTTGGTCTCCTCCCAGCTGACAAGAGATAGGACTCAAGTTGTGCCAGGGGAGGTTTACATTGGATATTGGGGAAAACTTCGTCACAGGAGGGGTTTTCAGGCACTGGAACAAGCTGCCCAGAGCTGTGGTCAAGTTGCCATTCCTGGAGGTGTTTAAAAGCTGTGTGGATGTGGTGCTTGGGGACGTGGTTTGGTGGTGGACTCAGCAGTGCTGGGGGAATGGTTGGACTCAGTGATCTTAGAGGTCTTTTCCAACTGGAACCATTCTGTGAAATACGTTCTTATCTTCTGGATCATTCAGGCCCTGAGTCTGTGAAGTGAATGTGAACTGAAATCCCTTGGGATTCTGTGATAATGAAGTAGCACAGGGCATGGAACAATTCACAGGACCGTAGGAAGTCTTAGTAGAGGTTTAGGATCAATTTGGAGACAGTTCTTGCTAAAGCTCCCTAATTTTTCATTGTCTGTGAGCTAATATAATAATAGTCGATCAAGAGGTATTTTTATATATCTAAATATTTTGGCTGTTTGAAAATTAAACTTATTCTTCAGTTTTGTATTTCAGTGCCAGCAAGAGATCTGCTGTGATGCTCCTAAAACGATAAATTGATAAAAGTCCTAATAGGAGGAACTCAACAGGAAAAAACCAAAATGAATTAACTTGCTAAGACATGGCTAACATAATTGAGTTTATATATGTTTCATTAAACGGAGACTTGACAGCTTTATGAGGAAACAGTGGGGTTTGCAGTATATGAAGAACCTGTAATACTGCCAAGGCTGATCAGGTCCTGTGCCATACAGCCTATTTAATAGACAAATATTTGTACAGTGAAAATGTCATTTTAGACGACTGGTTTTATAAATCCTTAAGCTTTTAAATGATCTGCAAAGACTGGAAATTCTACCTTGGTGTTTAAGATCTACTGGAACATTAGATAATCAAATGAAATTTTAAAAAAATAAGTTCGTAAATTAGGGCTTTTTTGATGACTTCTGCTGCTTCTTTTACTCACCATGTTTCTACCATGTTTGCTGCGGGAAGCTTTGTTCCAAAGCTGGAATTGGCTTGATGTCTGTTCTCGCTGTTGCTGATCCAATTTGTGTCCTATGTGCGTATTCAGTTTGTAAGTTGCTAACTCAGATCCACATTTGTGCTTAGGCTGTGTGTCTAAATATCTTCGTGTACAAACTTGACTGACTGAAAAAAGAGTAATAGCAATGGGTAAAATCGAGGCTCTTTTTCATAGTTTTGTCTTTTCTCATTGCCACCTGCAGTATGAAGAACAAGCTCGTATTTGTGCAGTGACAATCAGTGAGTGCATCAGGACTTGTCTGTGAGTTAATCAGCTATTTGTGATGGTCAGAATGATGCAAGGATGATTCTTGCAATGTGTATATCCCACTGCAACTTCTTAATCTTGGTGATTTAGTGTGGAGAACCCAAACTATGAATAGCAAATGCATCAGGCCATTCACTAAGAGTTGAACTTGATAGTCCTTGTGTGTACCTTCCAAATCAGAATATTCTGTGATTCTGTGATCTGACTATAGCATTTAAAGGAAGTTAATGAGGAAATATAGTTCCATTTGACCGCATTTTTAAAAGCTGAAGTCAGTTTCAGATTTCCTCTTGTTCTAGCTGCTGTGTAAAGCACAACTTCAATTTTCCTTAACAGAACAGGGACTGAGACCTTTCATTTAATTCTTCCCCTTTTTCATCTTCACTTGTATGATCCATGATCTTATCCTGCTTTTTGCCTTTCTTATCCACAAAAGTCAGTGGCCAGTTTGATCTTGGAAAGAAAGAGAGATCACAACACAAGGCATAGTGCTTATTTGAGAATGCAGATCTGAAAAGGCTGATAGTGAGCTAGAGAAACAGAGGAGCAAAGCCAAAACAGTCCAAGAAAGAAAAGGTTAAAGACATGATAAACAGGAAAAACACACACACACACACACACACACACACACACACACACACACACACAAAGATAAATGCAGCACATATTTTCCTCTCTCATACGTGTATTTAACAGAGAAGTTAGAACATAACAGGAAATTTAGTAAATATCACAAATATAATGAGCATAAAATGGTTACAGAAATAATAGCCAAGCTACCGAGAATCTGATTAAAAATAGCATTTCAGTAGATATATGTTTCCCTTAGACTGTGTATTTAAAAAAAAGCTAAATTTCATAAATTCTCAAAACTAAATTTGCATATGACAAAGCAGTATTTGGAAGTGTGACTGATCGGATTCAGGGACAGATGCCCTCCACAGCATTTTAACTCTAATTGCAGCACAGCAATGTGTCAAGACTGGGCAAAGAATTTACTGGGGTGAGAAGCAGGAAGGAAAAAAGTCTTGAAAATTGCATTAATGGAAACAGCAGGCAGGTGGCAATAACCAAATAGCTTTAATTGCCCAAGGAGCTCATGGGAATAAATTTGCTGTGATTATTACCTACATGGTGTAAGGAAGAAATAGCAATTTAAATAGAATGACAGAAATGCTAGTAAACTATACCATAGGATTCCCATAGTGAGCTCACAGCAGTTTTGTCCTCAAGGACACGCTGATTTAGGTAATTATCTCCTGGAGAAAACAGTGTAGATGCCAGTCAGACAGTGAAACACAGTTATTATTAGTGCACATATGCAGCCTAACTTGGTAAACCAGATGTATTTTGGTTTTGGGTAGACTGCAAAACTTACATACCCACAGTGTATAGATTGATTTCTCCCTTAGAACTACCTTGACATTATTTAGTAGCTTATTCTGAAACATGATGTTGCTATTCACTTCTTGTCTGTACAGCGCCATACTGTGGTGTGGCTCTCAGTGGGAGACAACACTGAGCACCTATCTCAGACTTACTGAACTTTACAGACCGATAATTTTTGTATGGCTGAAAATTTTTTATCATAAAAAACCCCATTCTATCTAAAATTTAACTGAGACCTATTGAGATTTTAAGAGAAGGCTCATTCAGAGCAGCTGGTATTCAGCCAACTCATTTTATTCCCAGAGGACTTTGGCAACGCACATTCAAGCTTTTGGCTTGGCTGTTTACATGAGAGGGATTTACCTGACTAAACGTAGCCATTGGAGATGCCTTAAACTCTCTCATCTGGGCACAGGTCATCTTCCAGGCCTGCACTTCTCTCTGTTATACCTGAAGAAGAGAAGGTTCATACTGAGGTGTTCGAAATGGCCCTGGAGTCCCCTAACTAGGCAGCTGAATGCCATCTCAGCCTTGTATGTCCGTGTGCGGCATGGATATCCCAATATCAATTGGATATCAATACATCGTTGCAAGAAAATACAGGCTGAGGATGAATCTCCCAAAGCATTTGCTGTTGGCATTGCTCTATCTGGGAAAACAGATGCCCTTTGGTAAAGGAGGGGCTGGCTTTCCAGAGCAAAAGGTGAAGTATTTGCTGGGGACGTGAGAGACTGTGGGGTTTGAATTCCCGGTCTGAATCAGGCACGCTGGGTTTGAGCTGGAGTCTTCCACATCCTCAGGAAGTGCCTTAATCATCAGGCCTTCAGCTCATCACAGGCCCTGAGTTAATTCGTGCCAGACCTTAATTATTTGAAAGCAGTGCATTTCTGCAGTGAAGCTTTGATTTTTAAAGAAATGACATTTCTAAAATAAAAAATCATTTTCAATGAAAGAATCCTAACTAATTAGGACACTGATTGGTATGGGTCTCTCAGACAGGATATTCCCTCTTCTTTCAAAGGGGACCATTCAGGAAACAAGGACAGAGTTTTGTCTTTGAAAGAAGAGAATATTGATGACTGGATCTCTGCTTCTCAAGAGAGAAAGTTATTTTAAAATCGTTCAGAATGGTTGGGATGTCCAACCAGAAATTCCCGTGCTGCACAGTCAGGCTGATTCCACAAGTGAGCTTTGGGTGTTTAGCTGTGTCAGATGCCAGGCATGCTGATTCCAAATCGTTGCTTGTTTGCTGCTTTCTCTCCCTGCACTTTCCCACATTTTCCACAGGGTAATAACTGGATGTATCCTAGTGAAGCATCTGTACAACAACCTTCAGCAAGGGGACTCAAATGATGATGCAAAACCTGCACAGTCGATTTAAAACTAATCTTATTTTATATCTGGGAAGCATTAATTGGGATCTGTACAATACACATATTATTTAGTTTGTCTGACAAGGTCTAGCAGACAGACTAAAAAGCATACCTTTAACTAAACTCTAATCTTTAGAGTAATGGGATCAATTCATAGATCTGGCTCAGCATATATATTTTGAAAAACTTCCTTTAGAGTCTGCACTCGGAACATATTTAGACATGTTAAATGTATTATACAGTTTTGATTTATGGCACAATTAACTTTAAAAAGTGCACAGCCGTTCAGAAAATAAATGTCATGTACCAAATATCTCAAGTAATTAATGCAACTCTCATCCCTCCTTCCTTTTTTGTAGAAACCAAAACAAAATTAAACAAACACTTTTCTTTCTTTGTTTCAATATCCTGTAGAATTATTACAGCAAGCTAAATAAGCCGAGTGGTGAGTATTCTCTTAGAAAACCTCTACATTAACTTCCTGCACTACATAAACAATTCTTCATTACAGCTGCTACCTCTGGCAACGCTACAGCATTCCTTAAAAAGCGACAGTATGGGATTTGCAGAATATACAGCTAAGAATTGAGAAAGGAAGTGCTTGAATCAGATGTAAATTCCCTTACTGTGTATACCTCAGCAATTATACAAACTATGACAGGTTCCTCAGCACTTACAAGCAGCAGGTGATGTGTTACTGTATGCTAATAATTAAGGCACAAATAGCCTTTTCTGTGTTTGTGTCTAGAAATACCTTGTGTTGTGATAGCAAAATTACAGTTTGGAATTGAATTAACTTCTTTGTGTTTTTACAATTGCTTCTTCTGAAAAGAGTACAGAATTTAGGGGATGATTATTGAAATTTAATGTACGAACATTGTGAGCAGACCTGTTTGTGTACATGTGTCTGATATCCAGATTATCACAATAACAGCCAAAAATTACTTTTCAATGATCAAACTTTCTTGTAAAATCCTTTTAAAATATTTTAAGCTTAACACTGTCATGGCTGGCATGGGAACAACCTTTGGGAAATTGGTTAATTCCTTTAAAACCGGTTGTGTTTTTAAAAACAAGCTTAAACAACCTTAAACAAATGTAAACTGCAGCTGATGCCACCAACGAATATTTTGTGCTGTACAGTATTTATTTAAAACCATTGGCAGCACTCTATTTTTAAATCTATATTTGAACGTCATGATTCTGTTCAGGGAAAGGAAAATTTAACTACATAGCATTCAGCAATCAATTATGAAGTGTCTCGTGTAATAAATATAGCATGTAATGGTGCTGTTTATGCTGGTAAAACATTTATGCTTTATATATGTGTATATAAAATCGTAACAGTAATCATGTGAGCATAAATCAAAAGTAAAGCAATGCTACGCATAAGGGACAGATGCAATTCAGACCAGGACCTTTTGGTAAAGCAGTGTAGAAAACATGATCTGAGATAATTAGAAATGTGCATTCTTAGGAAATAATAAGAAATACGTCTTACACTAACTGAGACTCTCATTGCTGTGCACAAGGCAGCGAGAATGCATTTGCTTGGTAATGTTGGGATGGAATTGGTTTATCCAGCTGGGCTGTGGGAAGGTGCAGCTCAGTGACAGCTGAGCAGCGTGGCACGGAAATCAAGCTGTGTGTGTGACATGATGGGATGAATGTCCAGCCCCAGCCCTCTAATCCTGACACAAGCAGATCTGGGGATATTTAGTGCCTAATTAAAGAAACCAACTGGCTGCTCTGTGCCACTGGACACAGTGTCGGTCATTGTGGTGGTGTGAGGGTGCCTGAGAGAATTCAGTCTGCAGAACTCGGATGTTGAGTGTTAACTTAATTCATCATTTTTCACAAATGTAATTTGGTTCATAAATGGTAAGGAGAAAAATAGAAATGCCAAGTCCTGACAAGATTGCAGAAGAAATTTTCATCTTTACATCTTTATTTACTTCTTTCAGTAAAACTTAGCTGGAAATGCTTGGAAGAAAATTAGACATCGTTAACTCTTAATCATTGTGTTTATATACTAGCAAAAACCATTCTCCTGTGATCTGTTCATCACATTCATATCTCAGATGGCTCTTGAAGAATCAAACATTCTCATAAAAAAGTGCTGCTTGTAGCTGGAACTTTGATGTGGGCCATCTTTGAATTGAATAAAATTGCATTTAAGAATTGTTTGTCTCATTGTGCCTGGAATGTGAGTATTTATCCTAAGAAGAGGAATGACAGAAGGAAGATTGTGGAGACAGAGTTTTTGCAAGAAAATGGACACATGGTGCACCAGCCATAAGGACAAGTGAACAGAGCACGTAGAAAACATACACAGCGAGAGAATGCTGATGCTTTAAGGACAAGAACAACAGCCGAAGAAAAATATAAACAAAGATAGAAAATTGTCTGATGATTTGTGTGTATGGGTGCATGGGTGAACATGTGTATGGGTGAACAGAGCGAGAGATCCAATTAAATCATTCCATGTTTTATGTGTGTATATTGCTTTGCCAATCACGTAATGTGTGGATGCCTGGACAGGGGAGCACAGTGTATAATAAGGGTGCTTGGGGGGAATAAAGTGGCTTCTGCTGGATTCATATTGGATCGTGCGTAGTCCGTTTACTCCTGCAGAAGGTGGGGCTGGATTCAGAAATACAACCCTCTAACGAGATGGGAAGATATGCTCTACTTCATGTGCCCGTTTGCCTGAGGTATGTGTTTCTTCAAACCCACAAGCTTAAAATGCATCACCTAAAAAATATTACACTCTGGGTGCAGGAAGCCTGGCAAGCAGTGCCTGAAGTGGACTGCGACTCTTAATTCTTCCCAGTACCTACAGATAACAATAATTTTCATTCTGTAAAAGGCATGGTAGCCTACAGCTCTAGGGCCTAAGCCTGCTATCGTTGATATGTGATGTAACTTTGAAAAATATTCTACTCAGAAATCCATTCTGGAGGGAAGAATGTAAATGTCAAACACCTTGTGTCACACCCATGCTTACATCTTTGGAGGTTTTCTACTAATAAAAATGCTTACAAGATTTTTATTTCATAGGAAGCAGCGCGTTCCTGTTTATAATTTCAAGAAAGTAAAAATAATAATTACCTTTTCATGTGATCATTTCCACTACAGTTTGCTGAGATAACACAAATAAGGAGCTTTGACTGTGAGGAACTAGAGTGGCTCTAGTTTTTATTAGAGACTGAGCCTTCCATAAAAATAGGAATTCTGTAATTCTTAATTGTTATTTATAATTCATGTTGAAATAAAGAAAGGAAATAATTACAGAAATTACAATGCAAATCTTTTTTTCTTTTTCAGAAATATGAGCAGGCTTTTGAAATAATATTGGCACAGACACTCAGAAATTCACATTCTGTGTGTGATACATACAAACATACATAGATACAAATCCTACACTTGTTCTCCTTTTTGAAACAGATGAAGACTTATCTTGAGGAAATCCTTGACTAATTGGGAAAACTTACAAAATATCTTGCAAGGTATGTTTGAGTTCTTTGTCTATTTTTTTTTCTTTTTTGCTTTGGTAATTATGAATAGAAAATTAACTCAGCCTAACAATCTGAGTTGGTTCAGGAAAAAGGAAAAATTTAACCTTAATATCTAGATGAGACAAATATTTAATTACAATAATAATAATAATAGGTAGAAGCATAAAATTAGCTTAAATTAAAGAATTTTGAAATGTTGTTATATCTTACTTTTATGGTTATATTTTCTCATTTTTGCTGGATGCAGCAGCGAGCAACAGAAATGGATAGATTGTGCTTACTGCCTGGGCTGATGTTTGTTCTATCATCTCTAGTACATTTCCACACAGCAACCTGAGATTTAGTATAATTTTAATATAAATGCATTATGGGAATTAAAGGGCACTTACAGATCCCAATTACTTCTGGGAACTGAGGGTAAAACCAGTCCAACTCCAAGTCCTTTGAAGCTGAAGGCAGATGAAAGAGATAGGAAAACATTTTTGTTTTATTTGTAGTAATGCATGTTTGAATTCCACTTAGCTGTAGTAGTGGTTTAGAATTTGGAAACAAGTAGCTAGGTAGAGGAAAGAAGCACCAATTATTGTCCAGGGATAAGAGAGCAGAAAGAATTCAGCCATTTGATATTTTCTTTGGCAGTAGTAAAGGACAGAACCCTTTACTAAAGAAAATTGTTTTACTATGAGAAACTAAGTTTTATTCTGTTGCACATAGAAAAACTGCTGAGCTGAGAGCTGTTTGCGTGTGCTACCAATGTTCTGCTGTATATTGAGCATAAAAGGTAGTAAAAATATTTTTATAATATTTTTCTTTTTTAGTATGTGTTTCTAATAATTGAAAATTTTGTATGTTTTTCTAGTCCTATTATTAAATTTCAAAACTACTTATGAGCAAGAATGAGACAAAGGTACTTTACCTAAAGTGTAAAAGCTTTCCAAAGTCACTAATGATGAAATGACAACTGAAGATGAAATAATAAAGGGGAAATGCAGGTTACAGATTTGCCAATGCTCTTTTCAGTGTTACTGGCAAACGAATCTACATTTCATTGCTACGTCTAATAGACTATTTGGGAAGCAAACTATTTGACAAATACCTTAATATTTTATGGGAACACTTACATGTCTGTAAACCACTGCAAGGAAACCACCCGTGATCTTTTCCAATGCCAGCACCCATCTATGCCAGATGAAAGGAGCAGGTGACTTGGTTGATGTGTACAACTGACGGTGCAACTAACAGTAACCCCTTTGTTGTGCTGTAAAAGCCATGTGCATCCTTTCCGGATATGCTCCTCGAGGTTTTAAAACCTGTTCATATGAGAAATATGCATTTCCTGTAAGGATACTTAAAATATTACTTCTTTAAAATCCAGAGACCTTTGGGGTTGGAAGCAAACACACTGAAACCCGTAGGGAAGCTGGCAACATTTAATCACTAGAAGGAAAGGCTCCCATTTCTAGCTCTGCAGAGTGACATAATATTGATTTTTAAACCGAGAACTCAATCTTTTTGGTTCAACATTTGGGGCCAGTGCAACTCAGGGAGAGAAAGGCTGTAACAGAGATGTTGGTGAGGAGGAGGAAGCCTGTTAGAGTGGCAAAACGAATTTAAGTGTCTCGCAGCTCTTGGATGTTTGACATGTTCGAGATACTTCTGGCAGAAATTGATTATTAGGTAGAATGCAAAGTCAAAAGTGTCTGGTGAGTACAATTCAATGTCTGCCTCTGATTTTTATTGCAGGGATAGCATTCCCATGTCGCTCTTTTCAGAGAACTGTGACTATGCAGGGAGTTGTCCACGCTACCATCTGAGAGTATTCCTGCCGTGAATTCCCAGTGGGCTGTGGGGATAGGAGAGTGCTCTATCCTGGGCTAGGACTGGATATCCTGCCAGCATCCCTGTGTAAGTGCCTGTAAGGTGATGTGGCTGCGTGGTGCTGGGTTACTGTGGTGCTGCCCAAGGAGTCAGGGTAGGAGGAATAGCCTCAAACTCAAGCCTGAAACCTGTTCTGTGTTCCCGACTTTCTGCATTAATGTCCCTTTCTGCTTCTACACCTGTGCTTATTTCTCCTTCTGTGATTGTGCCAGTGTTCAGATGTCCTTGGATATTCACATTGCTGTGCTTTCAAAGCTTTGCTTCATTTCTCATTATCTCCTACGTAGGCCAAGTAATTGAAATAAAATGTTGGATTAAAATTTAGTTGTTTAAAAAATTAAATGATAAATGTGGTGCCAAATGAAACAATATATCTAATGGCTAATCAAACAAAACATTCCCTTTAGTATTACTTTTGTTATTCACTGTAGTGAAAATATGCCTCAAAGAAAAACCCAAATTATGTTGACAACACAATATTTTCAAAATTTTTAAATTGTTTTTGGCTTATCCAACAAGTCTCAGTGTACTAATTATCCAGCCACCAGCCTTCTGTTTACAGCTGATGCCAGGGTTCAGCCCCTTTTGAAAAGCTTAATTTAAAAGAAATACAACAAAGAAGAACAAATAGACTGTCTCATACATGAAGGGCGCTTATGATTCTCTGACTTGCTTTGAGAAAAAAAAAAGACAAATCTTTGCCACTTGCTCTGGGCTTGCAGCTTTTGTGAGTTATGGATCTTTCATAACCAGGGAAGGAACTTAGCACTCACCCTTCATGGGTGAAATAGCCTATTCATATTCAGGAACAGGTAGCAAACAATTATAAATGGATTTAAAGAGATGCCAAGATTATAGTCTGGAAATATCAATTATTATAAACTGGTTTAATTCTTTCCTCCCTGTCTGCTTGTATTTCATATACAGGATCTAGCAGTGACAACTGGATATTTAATATTGACTAGAGTGCTGGAATCATTAACAGAAATAGCATTGCCTTTAAAATAAAGTTAAAAAGAAACAAAAATCCTTAAATTTTTCCCTCAGATGAAGCAGACATATAGTGCATTTTAGCTCTGAATATGACCACAAAATGCAGGGCTACAGTCCGTGCCAGGAGCCTTGGAGCAGGCTACCAGTGTCTGAGAGGGAAATAGGATGTTTTATGGTATCTGAATTGTCCTGAGCTTTAATGGCACTACAGTTTGTGCTTCTCTGTGTTCCCTGCTCTGTTCCCATATTTGTGGTAACTCGAAGACGGTGAGACAAAGGTATCACTCTACAAGAAACCATAAAAACGTGACATCCCATCTGTCATGCCCTGTTGTGCCATTGACAGCCGCAGCGTCCTCTTCAAGCTCCGCTTTCGCCCAGAACTCCTTCTGAGGGGACAGCTCTTCCTGAGCAGGATTCTTCCTGTGCAAATGAGAAGAGAATACAGCCTGGGTTCTCCTGAGCCAGCTCCAGGCCCTTAACTGAGCCCTGCTCACAGTCTCTGGAGAGAGATAAATACTCTGCTCTTTCTGCTGATTAGGATCCTAACTTAGATGTCTCTATTAGCTGTCTACAGTCACTAGGAATGAATCTCCTCATACGAAAGTTGTCATCTTAAATTCAAATATAAAGAAAGATGGCCTGAAAGTAGAATTTTTAGCTGGGGATAATTAAAATTCAAATGGCACCTGCATGGAGGAGATTAGAGTCAACCTGTCATCTTTCTCAAGTGCTCACATAAGGGAACATCATTACTAGGGCACCAAGTAAAATAGCCTGAGGCTTCTTTAGGATACGTTTTGCAGAAGTGCTGTGTAAGAATGAGAACAGATGTGAGGCACCATTCACAATGTAACTGCTGCCTCCAGAGAAGGGAAAGCAAAGGACAACAGTCTGGGAATGGAAAGAAAAGTTGCCAAGAGCTAAAATGGTGGCAAAGTTGTTTCTGTCAGGATGTGAAAAGGCACACCTGGAATAGTACTACCCCTGTTTTTGCTAATTTACAGGTAATACATTCTGCAAATGACATTCTGCTATACATTAGTAGTAAAAAAATACTTCTTTTTCCTGCTCCACTTCCCCTTCCTCACTATGGGATTAAAAATGCTAAGAGGAGGATCAGAAGAAGAAAGATGAGGAGCTGTTGCTTGACTCTTTAACCCTGTCTGAAAACCCCACAGTGCAATATGACTATTCTTGCAAAAACCACAAATTGGTTTCTGGCAACACAGGGTGGATAATAACCCTGCAAAAGTGAGTTCTTCTCCCTAAATACCTGGTTGTACTAGCAGTGAAGTAAATCCATTTGTTTCAGTGGTGCAACACTTCCACTACAAAAGAACATTTTGACTACTGAAGCTCTCTAGACCTGAGGTTTGTCTGATTCTCAGCAGGGAAGGAAGCCTGAGGGCCTCTTTCAGCAGTTGTTCACTTGAAGCTTTGAAAGAGCAGCTGGTAGGTCCGTGAGCTTCTTGATGACTGTTTTGCTTGATATTTCAAGGGGTGACTTTTGTATATTAGAAAGCTTTTGGCTTGCTTTATAATTTAGCCCCTTATATCCTGTTGAAACAACAGTATACATCTCCTCTGTGTATTGTTTTTGCATATATATACATGTATTTGTATTTATGCGAATCCATATGTGTACATTTGCAGGTATGCAGAAATATATAAACACACGTATCTGCATATTTTTTTAAGTACCATATTTTTCCTGTCTGTAAGTACATCTATATCAACCTATTTAATTTTTCTTTTCGATTCCCTTTCTTCTCTGTTTTCTGCATCATGGAGCAGACCACCTACATTGTGTTTGAAATGGCTTTCAGTCAGTTGCCACTACAGCACAAGGTGGTAGAAGTGCACCCTTATTAATGGGTTTAAACCACTGTCTTTGTTATGCTCCTGGGCCTAATTCTTGGCAACAGCAAATTATTGAAACTCTGCTAAGATTGTTCCACTGACTTTCCTGGAACATTTTACGTGCTCTGAGGGTTGGCCCTGTGTGAGTCAGCACGGACCAGCAGCCGGGACAGCGCCAATCCACGACTAAAACACAGACAGTGAACGTATTTCTGTCACCTCACTGAGTGGGGGGTCCCAGAGCAGCACCCAGGCAGGGGAGAAGGGGAGAGACAGAGCAGGGAGATGGGTACCATTCCACTTGGCCGTGCTGGAGGTCACTGCTCTTCACGCTGATTTAGCAAGGGGCACTCCCGGCTGCAAGGGCACTGAGTGTATTTTATAATCCTTATCTCCAATCTTCTGCTTTTAACACATCCCTCCCAACTGGCTAAAAGGCTTGTGGCTGTAAGGATGGACTAGAACACACAAAAATCCACAGGATGTGTCTGGTTGCTGAAAAAGCAGGAGGGTTTTTGGTCCTTTCTTCTCCCTTTTCAGACTTTACTGAGTGAAGCTCTCATAGCAGGTTCCATGCATGTGCCTTTTCCCCGTGATACATAGAAATGCTGTCACAAAAATCAGGTGAGCCTCTTCCAGCCAACACTTCTGGGGGCACTTCAGAAATAGTATGGGAATAGGAGATACAGTTCAGTCACTACAGCAGAAAAATAAAGTTTTTTCTTTTCTCCTGAAAAAAGACAAGGAATCCAGGAGAACTGTCCTCCTGCAAATGACATAAAGCAAATTAAACTTCATTCTCTCCTGGGAATGACTATAAGCTTGTTCGTACTTGGTGAGCTTCAACCAAAGGTGGCACTAGGGGATCACAAGTAAATCTTTAAAGACACCACTGTGCTCTTCATTCTCTCCCTGTCGTTGTGTTCTCAACTCCTTCCCCTCCAGACTTTTTCAGGTGATATTTTCTAAAAATGGACAAGTCTTCTCACTGACACTGGCTGGAGATACAGAGGTAGGAATGGTGAGGAGGATGGAAAGCCGATGGTAATCTCTCTTCTTTTAATACTGAAGGAAAATCTACTTATTATCTGTGTATCTATGCAGGATGGTGTTAATTCTGTAAAGAAATGTGGATTGAATTCCAGTTCTAAAAATCCATCAGGAATTAGATCTGTTCAGACACATTAATTTCTCCTTCTCTACCTCGTATCTGCCAAATTCTAAATCCCTCCAGTCCTCTTAGTGCTCCAACTCCACATGTATTGATGAGACATTGGAAAACACTTCATTTTCACTGGTGAGCTTTGACAGCTGACCGTGCCTGCATCTTTGGAGAGTTCCTTCAGATAATGTATGCTTATCTGTCTTTCAGCTGGGACAGAACTCTGGAAACAAGGTTTAGGCTGCTGCTGCAGCAAACACTTGTGGGAGCTGCTAAACTGGCTAATCTTCCTGTAAAATTAACCTGGGAATGGAATGTGATGCTGCAGTCTGCTTAAATATACTGTGCTTCCTGCGGTCTTGTAAGGAAGTCACTCCTCTTTCTGCTCCATTTGCCTGTCTGAGCAATAACTCTTCCTCCTCCATGAGCTGCTGGGACAGTAAATCAATTCTCTTACATGCTGTGGATCTGGGTGACATATACATTTCTAGATATTCCTTTGAGTCTGCCCCAAATCCTTATGGGGTTGTCATCTTCTGCTCTTAGGCAGGGCCTGTTGCTGCCTGCCCAGCGAAGGTTTTAAAGTAGAAAGGGGCTGAGCAAAAGACCCAAACTCTTTCAGATCAGCTTTGCCTTGTGTTTCTCTAGGCACACCTCACCTTCTCAGGCTCCTAGGTTTTAATCTTGTTCCTGACACAGATCTGAATGAAGTCATCACCTTTAATTTTTAGAACAGTTTAGTACTTCAAGATAACACATCTGATATTTCAAAAGGACCACTGGAATAAATGGGTCTTGGACACTGTGGGGTTGTTGGGGAACTCAACGAAGAAATATTTGTGTCTTTTGATGAGTAAAGTTGATCCAGAATGACTTTGCCTCAGGTTTCCTAAAAGCAAAAGAGAGGGACTTTTATTTACCTAGCTATAAGAAAGCTGTGACTAAATAACATATGTGAAGTACTACTAAATTTAATCTATATTAAACAAGTGTTGCAGACTAGCACTATATTAAAAACCCGACAAATTTGATTGAATCAAGAATCATGTCATCTCTTATTAAACAGTATAAAATCACCTTCATGCATATCACCCTCTTTCAGTACGGTCCCTCTCCTTTTGGTTTAATTTCTGACCTTGAATGTAAGGTCACAGGTAAAGGTGAGTGCTGCTTGCATCAGAGCAGAGCAGCCTGCCTTGTGCCATGCACCAGCAGAGAGGTGAGGACACAGATTTATTAATGGCTTGGTGTGTCATCTTGAGCTTTGACAAATACTTCTTTTGAGCCGCATTTCATTGTGCAATTACACAAAAATGGATCATTAAATTTTTAAAAAGGGAAAGGTGTTCTCCAGCCTAGTGTGGTGCCTGTGCTTCCAGCCTCTACCCAGGACTCTGCTCACTACAGTACCTGTTCCTGTCAAGAACTCACAGGCACAAAGGGTTAATATATTGCAAGTGAAATAGTGACTGCATCTGTTAAGAAGTATATCACATTATGTTTCTCTGTCCACAGTACATGTTCTAGATCTGCTTGTGTGTTGCCAAAACCTTCCTGAAACGTGGACAGTGTGTACACCGTGAGCAGTTTCTGATGGACTGGGTATCACATTGTTCGGGAAAAAAGCCAGCCCTCCAAACCAGAGAGGGAGAGCATGGAAAATATGGGGGTTGTATGGGTCCTGTCCCCTCCCCGCACAGCTCTTTATTTGTTTAAAGAATTTGTGTGGTATGTGTGAACTATCCAAGTGAAGCCCTACCCCCTGCCATGAGCTAATGGCACAGTTTAAATCACTCCCATGTGCTGCGTTCTCTGCTCTGTTTACCCAACCACAGTAAACACATGCTGGTACTGCCAAGGGCCTGAAAGAGGCTCAGAAAAGCAAAGAGTGTCTTAAAACCTGAACTTGAATCTTAGTCCTGGGTGTAACACAGATCATTTTGTCTTTGCTGTCCCAGAGACAGTGAATAGACTGCATGTCAGAAGTGCTTCTCGGTGGCTGTTGGTAAAGTTTCAGATGACTGTGGATTTTTCTGAGGGAAATAGTGTTCAGAGAGAGCTGAAGAGGTAATTTTCTGGTCTAAATGGCCAGAGGCAGGGCCTGGCTGCCAGAGGCAGAGCCTTCTTGTGGGTTGAGAGCAGTGCTGTGACCTCCCTGCTGCCAGGAGAAGGCTTCTGTCAGACAGAGAAACTCTAAATGTCTCTGAGAGTGAAGAGATCAGGACAGTTGTCACATCCATCCCATTTGGGTGGATATTGCAGATAGAAATCTTATTTTCTTCAAAAAATTAATGAAACAGTAACATTTTCTGAGGGTACACGTGGGTCTGCAGTTGACAGGGAGATAAAACTAAATGGCATTGTGCTTGTCACTGTAAACTTTTCTGAAAGTATATGTTATCCATCTCTCACATGTTTTTAGTCCATCAGATATTTAAAGAGCACCTATGTACCTCTGGAATACCTTTATCCCCTTTTTGTCCTACTCCGTCTTTTTATTTTATATGGTGGCATTAGACAGACTCTTTCAGTTCCCTTTCAAGAGCTGTTGTAGATGTGCCAGGATCTTCTGATCCAAAGCCCTCTGAAGTCAATCAGCTGAAACTTTCTAAGAGCTCACCGGCCTTTGGGTAAGGCCCCAGGTTAGCAAAGGACAGAGCTTGAGAATGTAAGTGCTTGGATTTTAAGATGAAGCTGACTTTACAAACCACTCTTTAGGGCACGCGTGCTTCTTCAGGAGTAAAGCTTCGCTGACATGAGACAGGTTCAGTGTTCGTGGTAATACAGGGATTTTGTTCTATAATCTCCATCCCTTTCACATCCTGAGTTTTCTGGAACTCTTCCACTTCACAGTGCAAAGGGAAAGGTGGAAAAGAGGAAGTTCTCCATCGAATGAGCTTCTGAACTTATTAATCTTGTTCACCATATGTCTCCAGGTTTTTTAGCTGCTGTTGACTTCACAAAGTTGGTACTCTAAATTTCAGAAATGTGGTCAGCTACCAGGGTAAAATGATGGAGTTTCTGCTCTCTGATACCAAAGACTTTAAATGACTTAGACTAAGGGGGAAGTGAGGGAACAGTGCGTGATGGGACCTAACTGGGGGAGGGAAAGCAAAGTGTTTAACTCAACAGTCTGGATCTCATATCTTAATATTTTTTTCAATTTTGACTCAGAAAGATTTTTTTGGCAGTTTGCCAGTTTTGTGTTATCATGTTCCCACCACATAATTGCATGGGCAGTATTATAATGAGATGTGTCCAGGCTTGTTCTCTAGAGCAAATGTATAGACTGTGTGAACAATAGAGTTCATGCCTGAATACTCATTCAAGACTACAAGAATTCCTCCCTAAACACTGGTCATTGCATAACTCCTAGAAAAGTGAAGAAAAAGGATTACAGAAATTACTCAGATATGTTTTAAGAACATTAATGAATGTAGGAGTGTTTTTGCTTTTCTGTTAAAAAAATAGTAATAAATAAGTACAAACATATACCCAAATCCAACAACAACAAAAACAACAAAACCCCCAAACCTGCAAGTTTTCATGGGGACATATTTGGTTGGAGGAAATGTTCAAAACAAAAAGTTTTCAATGTCCAAAAGAAGAGAGAAATGTCTAGTAAAAATCAATAAGATCACTCTAGAATATTGGGTAAATCAAGATATTCTTCAAAGTGGTGTTGTGAAATACGTTCCTCCAAATCTTCATTTTTAACGTGGAAAAAATTTACCTTTGACCTTTAAGTGTCAGGTGAGTCTCTTGGCCAACACACTGTGGGGGAAGAGCTGTTTCTTGTGGAGCTTTTTGGGTTACTATAGATTATTTAAATGTGAAAGGGACAAACTGAGGCTCCTCCTATAACCAGTGAGTTGTGGACCTTCTTAGATCTGTAAGTACTTAAATGAGAATTCCTTCTTTGCTCTCATGAATCATTTGCTATTCAGGAACGCATTCCTGGGAATATCTCTGAATAATGTCATTTTTTATACCAAAGTAGGATGAAAATATTTTTGAAATATCAGCTTTCTTGCTAGTGTGAAACCTTTGCCTGGTCAGGCCTCCTTTCCAAGGAATTCTGGTTTTTTACACCTTGACTCAGTACCAGATGAGAATTTAAAAAACCCCACCCATACAAAACTCTACTAAGCTAGAATAAAATTGCTATACATTATCCAACCCTTGATCAATAAGTAAATAGACCTCAGACAGCTCCCACAGCCTTTGAGAATGGGGCTTCTGAGGCACATGGGGCTGGGACAAAAGATAGTTTTTCTCTTGTTACAATTTGATGGGGTTTTGCCCATACACAGAGTGGTAAATGCAGAATATTCTCAGCCCCTGATTTCTCACACTCCACAAGACCCTGTCTTTCCTAACTTCAGGTCCACTTCAAATTCTAGTTGCTAAAGAGAAGCTCAAGTCACTGCCTGGCATTTGTAGGATAGTGATACAGCTAAATTGTGGCTCAGTTTCGTAGTCTTCGTGGTAAAACTTGTGCCTTTGTGCGATATCAGGCAATGGTTACTGTCTCATCAATATTCATTCTACACAAAATTCCAGCTGATTTTCCTGAGACAGGGACTACAGTCAAACCTATGAATAATCTTACATTCTTACATGCCCAAGTTATCACGCTATCAGAGCACCCTGCAGTTTTAAGGCAGTTAAACCAAAATGGGTAAGTAAATATTTTTATCATCATTTTGCAGATGAGAAAATGAAGAATGGTTTGAAGGCTTATATCCTCCAAATGTGTTAGGTGACCAGTTAGGAATGACTGAAGCTAGTACCTTTAAAATTTTGGCTTAAAATTCTTTTCTGTAGTCCTATTACCAACACTTCTGCATCGAGGTTTTGTGACTTTCCTGGGATCACACCTCAAATTTCTCCTCTGCTGGACAATGTTTTATTTTGTATCATGAGAAAAACTTAATGAACATGAACATGATCCAGGTTCAAACTACTATCCAAAAGAAAACCTAACTTGGGACTCTCAGCATGCTGATTAATAGCCACGCTGTGTTGGCTGTGGTAGAAGCAGAGTAACAGTCCATTCTTCTTGTCCAGCACCTTCCTCCCCTGTTAGTATTTACTTCTTAATGGATTTCATGATAGGTACTGCTTGCTTGCGTTTGGTGAGCATATCATAGCACATTTTCTGGAATTAATGAATCTATCTTCAGAATTTCAAAGTTGAATTGAAGTGAGATAGACACGAACTCTATGGAAATCATCAAAGATACTGCAATTATGATTTAATTAGTAAAACACAGTTTTATACAAATGAAGTGTCCTAGATGCCAGTTACTAAATACAATAATCCTCTGAGCTCTGTCTCACTTCACTGTGCTGTTGTCTTTGTATGAAGGAAGCATGGGAAATAGTCTTTTTAAAATACAGTATTTCTGACTAAAGCTAAAAGTAATTTTTTGCTCTCACTTTTTGACTACAATTAATTGTTCTTTTACTTATGCTTTGTTAGGGCTGAAGCAAGAATAGGAAAGACATTAGCATTACTTAAGCTTGGATTAGAAGGAAGGCAAACCCTCAAATTTCACGGCTGTTTACAATGATCGTTTTTGTTTGTTTGTTTGCCTTCTGATTATGGTTTTAAGAAGCATGCATTCCAGTAGATACTGAGATGAATGTAAATGTTAATTGCTATTCATATTTCAAGGCAATTTTGTGTCCTTAAAGTTCAGCTATTTGTGTTTTCTTCTTTACAGAAATTACATCTGAATGGCCATGATAAATTATTCTAGTTTATATTCACCTTAGTCTGTTTTAGTGCCTCTTTCTGAAGTAGGTAAGAATAAGCCTGTTTTTTCTGGTGTTTGTAAAATATAAAACTTGCTGTCTTTTTCAGTCAACTGAAAATCACATTCCTTTAAACTATTTAATTATTTGAAATGCCTTACAGTGCAGTCTGGTAAAATGCTGATTGTCCTTAGGGTTAGTGACATTCTCCAGAGTGACCAAGTCCCCAACAATCACACTCTATGTGCAGGGTCAGGATCAAAAAATTGTTTTGTTTCCCAGTTCAATACATGTCAACCTACCATCCTAATAAAATGGGGAAGTGGGGAGATACCCATGCACCTCTCACCTCCTCCTAGGAGGTTCAGACTGCATGGCAAAACTGGGAACCTAGACTAACCCTGAGCATGTCCTTTCCAAGAGAGCAACAGGCAGAGTCACTGTGGAGATGTCTGGAAAAGGTGGCTGAAATGTGAAGCTGCAGGTCTCTCAATTAGGCAAGAAATGCCTGGACATTCTTAATTTAAAGGAAATTATGATCCATTAATCTGATGGAAACACTCTAGTGTTGCCTTTGAACAGAGATGCAGATATTGTCACATTCCTTTGGCAAGCAGAACCTGAGGTCTTGTGGATCTGCTGATGTTACAAGGTAAAGGGTGAGGCACCTTAGCTCCCTTGGGAGCAAGAACAAGCTTTGGAACTGTAGCGTGAAAAAATTTTTAGGTATGGTAAAGACGTTTTCCTTTGAAAGCCAGTCATAGCTCAGGAAAAAACTCATGCTGAACCTGAAATTTTGCCTGCTTGATGTGTTGCTCCATAAAGTTTATGTGAGCATGAAGGCTGAGCCTGTCTAAAATGATTTATTAAATGGAAGTTGAGAGCACCGAAGAAGATTAGAAAGAGCAAAATTCATGAGAATAATCAAGCCTAGTGCTATTGAGTTTGGCTGTTTCTTCTAGGAACAATGCAGTGCTAATGTCAGGAGTACCTAAAATGTATGCAGGAGCAGAAATAGTATGCTAGCTTCTACTTGCTGTTGCTTACCCCTGGATGCTAATATTAAGTATGTTATTAAAAAGTTAAAAAAGGCTTAAGCCAGCCCTGAGCTGACAAGGTATACAGAAGAGTGGTGTATGAATCAGTCATAGTTATTATGTAAGGAAGAGAATATGCTTCAAAGGCCAAAGGGCACTTTCTCCCTTTTTTTTCACTTTCTTAGAGGCAGGGCTCTGGAGTGACATTTACAGTGTGTTTAATAGAGCTGCTCTCTTGTGCTGCATGCTACAGTGTGTTAAATGCAAGTTTGCCATCCTTTTGCTCTGTCTTCTTGGAAAACTAATAGAAGAATCCCAAGTAAGCAGCTGCATGCCTTGTCCAGGTCCTTGTCTAATAATTCTGCAAACCTGTGAGAGTTTATTAATTCTCCATTATGATTTGGGTTTCCTTTTCTGAGCAGGTTGGTTGTGCAGCACCCTCAGTCTCCTGGTGCTGACATGGCTTATAACATTTCTGCACTGTGAGTGCTGTAACAGCAACACTGCTAGAAATAGCTCATTCTGAACGTGCTGTGGCCTTAGCATGGATAAATCAACTCAGGTGGAGATGAAAAACATGTGAGAAAATAGAAAAAGTATTAATCCTTTCCCAAAGGACATTTGTATGTTTTCAGTATTCTAGGTTAAGGAAGACAGTAAACAGAGAGTATCTGAACAGGACTCAGTGAGAGGCTGTAAAGCAGGTATATTCTCTGAAATGAGATACAAAATCCCTAAGGATAAAATGCCAGCTTCCTCCTCATGGATGGAACAGCCATTAAATTTTTGCAGCATCCAAAAATGAAGGATGCTCTTGATATGCAAGGCATAAAGTCCATATTTGGATGAGACTACCCCACCCTGAGCCCAGTTCAAATGGGTTTGTAGAAAAAGGCATGTAAGAGAAGGGTTGAATGATCCATCTCCCTTTTCTAGAAGCAGCCAGCATGGACACTGTGGAAGGGCACTGAACTGCAGTGGATCAATTACTGTCTGTCTTATGCCATTTTAGTTTGGAGAGTAATCTGTGCCACAAGCACTAAAGCTAAAAATGTGGCTGCATAAATGTTTCTCGTTTACCTAGAATTGTGTGCTATTCCTCAGAATCCTTTGGAAGCAGGTGGCTGCTGTACCCCTAGGACAGGGCTGGCAGACTTGGAACCAACAAGCACAAGGCAGCAGCTCCCAGTTTCTTATGAAGGCCATCTTGGCTGCTGTCAGTACTGCTTCAGCTGGGACTTTCTGGAGCCTGCTTCTATAAATATACAACAATTCAATTGTGTACTTGCCATTACCAATGTGAATTCAATTTGTCTGTATTTTTATACCATAGCATTAGGTCTTAGAATCTTGAACTGGTATAGATTCTTTTAATGAATACTGATCTCTCCAGATCCTGAGAGGCAGAAATGAAGTCATCACAAGCAGATGGGGCATGGAATAAAGTGAAAATTAGAAGCCATTTTTAGTAAGCTTGTTTTGCTTTTAATCCAGCGTTGTTTATGATGAATAATTTCCTCTAATCACCTCATCCACAAAAATTAAATTTGAGTTCCAATTCCAAGATCTTTTGATTCAGACTATTTTCATTTGTTAAAATATCAGGGTGTTTTAACTGAAAAAAGACTGCCATTGGAGTTGGAACGAGATCTGATAGAAAAATCTACCCCTGAAATGCAAGAATCACTGAAAAATTGGAAAGGGAGCCTAATCTTGCTCAATCCTTCTCTCAGTAAGAGAATCTGCTTAGGAACGTATGGTCCAGAATGATTTTGTGGTGGTCACTTTGAGCTAGATGGACACTGCTGCCTTATTTTGGTGAGCAGTGACTGGAATTCCAATATCAAAGCACTTAAAACACAGGCTGTAAAGCTTCCCACTCACTCAATGCAAAGTGTTCTGCAAAGTACCTTGGGCCACAGGGCTGCCTTAAGTACTGTCATTAATAGTTGTTAGTAGCTTTTATAGGCATCTCTTACATTTCCTTTAATTCATGCAGAGTTGTCGTTGCCTGTCCTGTTGACAGCTTTGCGTGTGTGCTTCCTTGGCAGGGACAGCACAGGAAATACTGTTCTTGCACTTAACAGTGCACACAGGAATAACTCCATGGCACGTCTTCAAATGTGTGCACAAAGAGAGGATCTGGAAGAAAAGAGACAGTATGCATCTGCGGTGTTGAATCCCATGGATTCTGCTGCAGGCAAATTCCCTGTGAAAGACATTCACTGGTACAAGCCCACGTGAGGAAGGGGAACAGAAGGGAAGTGTAAGGCTCAGACCTGTATTGTGTGTGAGCTGTTGGGAGTAATCAGTGAGGGATATTCTGGACTCCAGGGCTTGCAGCGCATCGGCTCTGCAGATGTCTTGGGGGCTGTGTGAGGAAAGCAGCCTTCCCCACTGTACTTCTTATCACCACCTCACCAGGCTGCTTGGATGCTTCAGCATTAGCCTGTGAGTAAGCTCCTCTGCAGACAAAAGTACCTGAAATAATAGAGAATTCTACCCTAGAGTTCTGTACAAGGCTTACTTGTCTTCTGATGGATTTGTGTGGCAGCCTGACCTAGTTTTGCAAGCACAAATCCAGACTTGTATTCAGTACAGTTAATCCCCATTTCTTCTTTTCAGATGGACTTTGCAAAGTTTCTAACTATCCTCAGATCTGTGCAGGATCATGTCCTTAGTCATTGCTCCGTGTTGATACTGGCATTGTTTCAAATATAATGAAAACCTGAATAAACAACCCTGAAAAATATATGTGTAGATATATATGTTCAAGATTATATTTATTAGTTTGGCTTTTGGCCAATTGCCTAAGTACAACTGCTGTCTTAAAAAAAGCTCAATCTCTGATAGTCAGTAGCTTTAGGCAAAATTTTTCCTTCTAGATCTTAGACCGGCCATGGTTCTTTGAGTCATCATATTCACTTCATTGAATAACTACTGATTTTAATAAGACTGATGGTAAGAGGAAGGCTTTTTAGAACCAGGATATTAAATAGACTTAGTTAACTGGCACGTTTTGTACACTGGAAAAAAAGTTCTTCAGACTGAGAGGGTAGAAGGGTAATTCACCCCAAATTGAAGCCTCAGGATTGAGAACGAGTTAAAAGTAATGCCTTCCATTAGCTAGGAATTGATTATTTTTCTTTCCCACAGCCTCTTCATACAGCGAGCCAGATCTCCTGGTTTTGGCTTTGGTTCCTCAGTGTCCTGAGGCTTTTCATGGTTTTCAGCTGAGTGCTGTGCAGCGCTCGGCAGACGTGTGACCCCATGCGAAACTGCCTTGCTTTGACTGCACTGTGTGATGCACTGAGAGCACATTAGAGTGCTTTCTTTCCCTAATCGTCCTTAGATGGGCAAGGAAATAATGCAATGCTGCCTTCTCTCTCCTTTTCAGAACCTGAGGAAGCTGCTTCCATGCATCATTATCCCACAGTGCTGCTGCCAGCACCCCTCAGATGTAGCACGTTATGTTTTTTGGAGCTGATGTTGATCACCGTGATCTGTACAGCTCAGCCTCATTGCAGCTGTAATTAAGCCCTTCTGTTATAAACCAAATACTCTGAAAATAATTTTCTTCATTTACTGCACCTGCCAAGGGAGCGCTCCTGCAACCTTTAATGATGCAGGTAATCCTATTACTGCCAACACAAATACTCCATTACAGAAAGCCTGCAGACCCACAACTAGAACTTGCTGAAGCATTTTCCAGGAAGCTTTTGTCCCCGCCCCTCCACATAAAGATTTGAATATTTTCTAGAAAAACACTGTCCTTTTGGGCCAAGTTTAGGCAGTCTCTGGAGCAGGAGAGTGTTTAGTGCTCAGAATGGCCAGTAGCACAGATTGAGGCATTCTCACAGGGCTGCGGAGATGCAGCTTCGGGTGTTTACTTCAGAAAAAGAAACCCTATCTAGGCCAAATATTGTAAGCACTGTGATATTTCCAATTCTGAGAAAGTCTGTTCCCCTTTCCACTCCCCAAGCCCCCAACATTTTGCCTTCATTCTACCACAGAGCAAAGCATCAAGGTCTTTTTACAGAAGGAATTCTGGTTTCCAGTAAGATCAAGCTGTACGTGTGTTCTGATCTCAGTACAATCTTTCCCAGGTGACAAGATGTCGGTAGGTGCTTAAAATGCCACAGTGATGGGGACTTCTTTTTGCAAAACCTGAAAAAATGACATCAGATTTTTTATACGCTCACAAAGTATCCTGGTCATGGTGGGAAAGTAAATGGAGACTCTGATTTTCATTCCTACATTTCAATTCTACGTTCATTTGTATCCATTAGGACTGCTCCTACTGGAGCTGATTTGAATTCTAAACAGTGTTAGATATTTATTTTTGTAAAGCTGTGCCATTCATCTTTAATATAATCATCTAATTTACTCTATTAATGCCAGCTGCTCCATTTGGCACAGGTCACCTGGAGTGTTTGGAACACTCTACTGATTTTTCCTTGAACTAATTCTAAAAATCCATAGAAGTCAGAGCACTCCACCTCCACAGCCAGGGAATGTTTATTTTTTGTCCATATTCCTAAACACCTTCGTAGTTTGGCAGAAGAAAATATCCTCTGGGAGGCAGACTTCCATTTTGCTGGGAATTATTTATTTTTTTGGTTGATTTTTTTCCAGAATTGTCCTTGGCATTCCCAGGTGACCCCAGGGACTGGCCACTTGTATTTCTCAGAGCAAACAGCTGCTGCCTTGAAGAGGCTACTTTTCAACTCTTTGGTGCCTGCCACTTCTCCTCTCTTTTGAAATCTTCTAGGATGGGTAAGAGTGTGAAATGTTTCCTGTTTCCATTCTCTGGCGAACTTGGCTTAACACCCTTTCACTCCACCCCTGGTCTCACAGAAAGCAAGTGCAAGATTTGGAATTGCATAGAGGCTTGTACAAGTTAGGGCTAGTCCACTCTGAGACAGCAGAAAAAACAAAAATGAACGAGAGTGATGGCCTCAGCAAACAGAACAGCTGAAACACAATGTGGAACTACCGTGATTTTTCTTGAGCTGTGGTTTTATATGTTTTTCAAGCCACAGATAACAGCATAGGCCCTGTCCCTCCAACCCAAACTTCAATTGCATCTCCTTAATCCACAGGAGAGTGCATTGTTTTATCTGCCTTCCAAAACATCCAACTAGAAAAGTAAGATAAAAGGTGACATTTTAAAATGTAAATTTTAATAAGCAGCTGTACTTTAAATAATGAAAGAGCTTTTCCCTAGTTGAGGAATTTCCAGGAGGTAGATTAGAGGCAGGCCTCTGGCACCCCGATTCTGACTGATTCCCATTCTGCTGTAAAGCAGAGATTCTGATCACAGAAAAATCTATTTTCCTCCTGTATAACTGCAATGAGTTTATTAAAAACACACAGTAGTGTAAGGCAGTTTTGACTAGGCACATTACCAAAGGTGATAACATAATTAAGCCATGGCTTATCAGAGGTTGAGACAGTAGCTAAAGGGAAAATAGTTTCATTTCTCCATCTGGATCATAGAGTGAATTTGAAGTCCTGCTGCTGCTTCTGCTGAATCGAAATGACTCTCCTGGAGAATCCAAGGCTCTGTAGGCGTGCCCCTAATGCGTTAGCGGTTAGCAGGGCTTCAGCAGGATGGTCTGAGCTGTCTCACGAGATCTCTCCCAAGTAACACAGTTCTGGCTCACAGCATGTCTTATTGAACATCTTCTAAACGAGCCAGCTTCCACAAAAGGTTGAACGGGGAGTTCATGGTCTGTAAAGATCCCGTTTGATCAGCTGTGGTTCATGAGTTCAGGTCCAATCCTCACGGAGATTAACTTGAAATCAGTTTGTAGTTCTAGGAAAACTTAGCAGATCTTCTTGTAATCTAAATTAGTAATCAACATACGTTGCTACTTTGAATGTAGTATTTCATTTCTTAATAGATTAAAATTCTCTGCTATTCAGTTTTGGACATTAACAGCTGTCTTATTTCTAGTGCTCTTCTCTGAGCAGATCCCTAGCCAGAGGTTCATGCTAATTAGAAAAGGGTATTGTGTGTATGTGTATTAGTTTCAACTTTGTATTTAACCTCCCCAGATTTCTTAATGTTTTCAGAAAAAGGCTTTCTTTTAGCCTAACCTCTTGAAACTACTTATCCTAATATTTATTATCCTCTTGTTGTACTGCAGACAATCCCATTCCTTTAGCAAGTAATTAATGTGAGGCTGTGTCACCAAACCCTGAGGCCCGTCACTGTTGCAACTGAGTGTTAATTTAAAGCATGTTATACTCCTCAAATTATCTCTTTTGAAGAGAGGCTCTCTGCCACAGTTGTGTACTGCTTTGTTTTCAAAGTAATCATCTACAGTCCAGATTTCCTTTGGGAGGGTAAAGAAAACAAACAAAAATGAAAAGCCAAAATAAAGAGTTGGAGCCAATCCTTTCAAATTAATGAGTTAAAGACTTCAGACTTTTGTATTGTTACCCGATGTCGAAGCATTAAGCTGCCTCCCATAGTTTCCTTTCCTCCTTTGTTAGTTAAAGCCTCGTTTTTCTTTTTTATGATCAGTTTTTACAAGTCCGATTTTTTCTTCTTCATCAGAAATAATATGTTAAAGTTATTAAGCCAGCAAAGGCTGAATAAATTTTTGGGCTTTTTTTCACCTCCCAGCCTTATATCAAAAAAAGGCGCTGAGCATAAGATTATGGCCTTTTAAGGCAAGCATAATCTTTTTTCCAGTTCTAACAAATTTCAGACACATTTGAACAGAAAAGATCACGTTTCTGTGCTGTAGGTAGATGGCTCCAGCATTATTCATATGATTCTTTGTATATGTCTGTAGCAGCCCTTTAACAAGAGCAGCGAGCCAGCTCTGAAATACAATAGCACTCAGGGCCACCCTTTTATGTTTGTTTACTCATTTTTACGAGCCTTTCTCAGTTATTTGATTCACAGAGCTGAAGCATGCCAGAAGCCAGCTCAAGAAATTCACTGACCTTTTTTTTTGGAGAGGCCTGCTCTGCTGACCTCTCTGTACCAGGATACCAGAGCTTTCTTATGGTATTTTCTTACCACATGGCTGGTTAACAACATCCGCTGTCTATAGCAGTCTAGCTCTTGATTTTAATGCACCTCCACTGGCATGGAGCCTCCATTGCTGAAGGTCTGTTCCAGAGCAAGATAAATCTGTAAACAACAGCTAGACGGAAAAAATTTAATTTATCACTTAAAGATTTTGCCAGTGAAGGTCACATGGGGGCCAGTGGGTATCAAACCTAATTCTGCTGCTCATAGAAAAAAGATTTAACGGGAGATAAATGAACCATTTGACCACTTTCTTTGTTACTTCGCTTCATCATGGTAGTCATTTTGAAGAGCTAAATATAAATAAAAGTTGTGAACCATACTAACAGCTGTAATCTTATTGCAGCAATTATCGATATAAAGTTTTCTCATTTTCATTATGGAAAATAGGTCCAACCTGATCTAGCTGAAATAACCCTAGATTTGAGCCCACTTGTATAGAACTTTAGTTAGAAATTGATGTATAAATCACTCTCCTCTTTGACCCTATGCCCAGTAAACTGAGCATTGACTCAGGCTTTTAAGTATTTAAAAACTAAGCCAAACAGTCTAGACCTTTGGGTCTAGAACCTTCCTTTTCTTTATGTGCATAGTTGCGTGAATAAAGGGATTGAGTGATCCAGGTCCTCCTGTACTAGAAGTAATTAATACTTAGAGGGTAAGTATGGTTTTTCCTCCTGTAAATTGATTTAATTTTCATATCCTGATTGCCTGGAGAAGCTCTCTTCAGCAACCTTGCAGAATTTGCTGTGGTTTTGTTTTATTGTACAGCATCCTTCTACACTTTTAATCCTTACAGCGTTCACACATATGGAATTAGTTACAGATTTAACGGCCCATTGATATTAGTGCAAATATTTATTTCTGACATCTTTAAAAGAAAGGAGATCAGAGTTTCAGGTATTTTCCCACTGCTAATTCTCATTTAGATATATTTTCTACTGCAAAGGTAAATCTTTTGAACTTGAAATATGACTGATATCTGAGATGTAAGCGATGATAAATATGTGTATCGTACACATAGTGAATGTCTCTACAAGTCAGGGATAAAAGTTTTACACTTCTTTGCAAGGTCCTAAAATGTGCAAAATGTCCTGTGCATCTAATGATGGGTAACTGCTAACTTTTTTTTTCTTATTTTCTTAAAACATGGCTATGAGCAGGCCATGTATGAACCAGAGTCCTGAAAGGTATTGAATCAAAGCAAAATTGGCTAAATAACTATTTTCTTTATGACAATTATCGATGCTTCATTGTCACAGTACTAATGGAGTTTTCATCACGTTCTGTCTTATTTTCTGGATCCATTTCTTTTTATTTTTTTTTATTTTTTCACTGAAAGTTGAATAAGAGCATTGACTTTTGACATTGGTAGATTAGTTGATACTTTGGGAAAAAAGCACTCCAGTACTCCAAGGTGTACTTTGAAGATCCTGTTAAGTTTTTACGTGATCTGAATAAAAACGAGGCAACTATGGGAAGGCAGTGACAGAAATGTAGTGTGTCCTGCTCTGTGAAGCATGGTAAGGGCTGAAATGGCCTCTAGAAATCTCTGTACTGCTGTGTCCCTGGGTACTTATATTCAGTCTGACTGACAAACTGAGGGATGAGATCTTTGGAGTCATCTGGAAATGGCTGAAATGTCCTGTTTGCTCCAAAGTCCTGATGCAGGCAGGATCAGTGAGCAATGGGCAGGCCATATTTTCCTAGAGTAGTTCTGTGCATCCTTGTGGAGAAGGGCACATGCTTTTAAATAAGGGCAGAAAAACCTCTGCTTCTAGGCTGAAAAATGCTTTATGTTTCGTACAATGCAGTTTTGCACTGAGCTGTAGATTTTTTTGGTTTTGGTTAGGAATGTAGGATATTATCCCTTGTTAGTTCCCAGATAGCCCACAGGCAGTAAAATTAGAAGTGTCCGACAAGCAAGAAAACACACTGTAATTAAAAGCTGTTCCCTCTTCCTTTCCTCTGTGGATCTCAGTAAGAAAAAAGTTAAGAATAAACTCTTAAGCAAAAGGGATTTTTTATGAGTTTTTCAATCTCTAAAGGTACAAAAATCTTAATTTGCCATTGACAGTCATAGCAGAAGCAGCTAGTCTTAATTGAAGAAAATCTCTCCTGATATTTTCTTCTAGAAGTCAGACAAAATCAAATGCTGAATCTGCAGACCTCTAAACTTCATAGGTTTAGAGCTGGATCAGGCAGTGAACTTTGCATCTGGTCCATATCAATATAAGAAACTGAGTAAAAAGAAAGAAAAATCAAAGCAGTTTTAGAAGCAATGTGTATATTAAACCTCATTTCATTCATACTCTTTGAAGGTTATGCATTCCTCCCTGTTCCAAGAGCCTAAGGTTGGGCAGTTTGCTCTCTGAGAAGTTGCTGTGAGCACTCTTAAGCTGCTCTTAGGCTTTTGGCCAGGTAGTTTGGCCATAACGAGGACAGGCAAATGTCTGTGCATCATATCCTTCCAGGGACTGTCCTGATGGAATGCTTCTGAGGACCTGTGTGTGATGTGATGGGTTTGCATTCTCTTGGCATCTGCTGGTGCCTGTGGCTGTGCTGGTGCCTGTGGGTCCTGCAGCCCAGGTCCCTGGCAGCAAAGAGGCAGCAGAGTCTGGTCAGTGTTTGCCAAACGCAGGCATGATTAAGGTGAGCTGGATTTCCACAGGCTGAACGTGATCCTACGTTACTCTGCCCGTGCTTAGCGCACAGCAAGCACAGCTAGGGGGAAATGTAGGCTGTGAGAAGAATGGGAGGGGGGAGACAGGCTATAATAAATCCCTTACTACCATTTCTACAAGTCCTTGCTTGCAGATGCAGTAAAATTGAAGAGCTCATCCATATATGAGCAAGTAGAATCAAAACCAACATAAACATTCCTGCACAACTAATCAATAAACTCGTATGTCTTCATTAGCAAGGTAGCATTTTGTGTTATTGATATTAAAGATCTACTTTCTGTGTTGGGTCTCACTGCAATTGTTATTGATGAATAAAACCCCCGTGGGCTGAAATTGTTGTCTTTTAAAAACTAGACTCTTGATTGGAGGGCTTTATTTTCCTTGCATTGCTTCTCACCACGTCTCCTGTTAAGCCAAAAGCACTGAAAATGTTTCATTTCATAAGGCTCGGTTACAACTCACTCTGGACACTGTGTGGATGGGACAGTAGCAGAATGCTGAAGCTGTATTGGGGTATGTGTATCACTTAGGGCTATTTTAAGGATGGATTTTGATTTCTGCCATTACTACTTTAAATATGACTTGTTCAGTAACGTGTTTAATAGTAATTAAATAATTTAATGTCTACTGACAGGCCTTTTGTGACTGAGACCCAATTTTAGCTCTGCATACCAAGGAGCTTGCCAAGGAAAAGTAACCCTTTTACTTAGTAAGGAAGGATAATGGGTAACTTCTGGAATTAAGTGAAAAATTGAATCCAGCTTCCTGTGTGCACTTTAGGTCCCACACTGGGATTACAGAACTAGCTCTGAACTGCTTGGCTGCTGACAATAAAGATTTTATGTGTGTCATGTTGAATTTTCGAAAAAAGTTCTCAAATCAAAAAGGTCAGTTTTACATTGAGTCCGGCTGTTTGTTTAGGAATTTAAGTGCTTTGCACTGGCTTGTCTTCTCTGTAGCACTCAAGTTTAAGTAGGTTATTTTCGAGAAAAAAATGGTAATATTCCGGTTTAAGGAAAGGGAAGAAAGAAAATAAGGTCATATGCAAACAGAATTTCAAAGTGTTAGCCTGGTTTCCATCATTAAGAATTTATCCACTGAAGAGCTCTTATTGGCCAAGTGCTTGCTTACCGATGATTTCACTATAACAGGAATTTTATAAACACAGGAATAATTTCATTTCCTTGTATTACTATGTATTAATATCTATTCATACATCTATATATATTTGAGCAATGCAGAGTCAGTATCTTTAGCAATTAAGGTCCTTCTGCCCTTGGAATGAGACAGCAAATAAAAATAAATATGCTTTTTCTTGTATTCAACATTTAAAATATTTATTGGCTGTCTTCTGTGGCACATAACCTATTGCATTGTAGGTCATCTTTTCTGTGGAGCGTTTCATTCTGAGATCTGCCTGACTGTGCCGTGTAATCACTGGGAGCAGACACACGAGACCCCTGCTAAAAGGAAATGCCATCATTTCTAATCAGTGCATATAAATGGATCATGCAAGTCTTAAGACCTGTGTAAATATCCACTTCGAAAAGTTTTAAAAGTCTGTATTAAAAGCTTCTTCATTTTAACACATCATTCTCCCACAGAGATTTTCTGTAATGGTTCTTTAATCAAGAAAAGCTTCCTTAATCAAGATATAGTCTGAATTTTTGAAAACATATTTAAATTAAATACTCAGTCCTGACAGAATGTATTTTCTAATGTATTTAGCTAGAACTGTGTGTAACTCTCAGTCAAGAAATCAGCTGATCTTCATTCAGCCTTCTAAAGGGATGCCTTTAAGTTTGATTTTTAGGCCTCTTTTGGTGTGAGACAGATTTACAATCTTTCTATTTGTAAATGATTTTTTTTTTTACTATAAAACTCCCATGTGTGCTGATTGGAGAATATTTTCTTTCAAATTCTGCTGTCTGAATTGCACAAGAAAATAACCAGGAAGCCCTGTGATGTGATATTGTAACCAGACTCTCACTTAACTACTCATTTGTCTTTTAACTTGGTCGTGGGAACACTATGCATTTGTTGCCTTTAGAGATCAATGCTGCTCCAAGCAAAGTCAATAACAAAACTTTATTGATTTTCCTGGGGCTAGATCAGCACCTTTACACGAGTGCGACCTTATAGCATCATAATTTTGCTGTACAATTGCTGAAATATTAGCCCATGTTTTTGTCCTTGCACAGATCCTGATACACCGTGTAAAGTGGAGCTCAGAAGGCAGCTGACTTCTCCAAAGAGCCGTGGCAGGTCAAACACACAGCCAGGATTTCCAGCCCACTGAACCACAGAGCACAGCAGGGCTCCACTCTGAACATTGGCATGAAGAGGCAGATTATCAATATGTTATTAATATACTAGATAATTATTCTTTTCCACTACTTAAATGATTATTGTTTCTTTCCCAGGCATAGATAGGGGCTCTTGTTTTTGGAAGAAATCAAATATGTTCTAAAACAAGTATTTTTGGGAGGCAGTGTGATTTAATATGAGAAGCATCACCCTTTTTGTGAAGAAGTAGGAATTGATGCAGTGTTTGTGTTGTTGGATGCACTGTACACCCAGAATCTTGTTGGACTCAATGTGATAAAGAAATGAGGGTTTGTTTAAGATGTCAGTGCCATGACCTCCTGATATTCAGCTCTAGATCAGTGGTAGGGTTTGACAATAGCAAGGACTGTTCTAAATCCCTGTAAAAGCATTTGGGAGCTCTTAATCTTTCAGCTTGAGACAGAAAGTCATAGGCAGAGATGCACAGGAGTCAGTAAGGAAACTGCTGGAGGATGCTAGCAGAAATTCAAAAAGATGAAGCTATGTGGTAGGTAGCTTAAATTAACAGGAGATGCCTAAACTGTTATCCCAACATACAGCACCAAAGAGCAAAAGGACTACCAGTAAAACATATTTTAGGATGGTCTCTCCCCACTGAGACTGCTGTGAGAGGAAAACCTCAATGTGGTAATTAAAAACTTTAAACAAAGAATATGCAAAATACAGAGAAATGCAAGCCTGGGAACTGAGTCAAGGGGAATGTAGACAGAATGAGGTTTGTCTACAGCCTGGCAGCTTTTCTCGGAACTGCCTCAGCTCTGTTTCGGTGACTTGGAAATGATTCGTAAGCCCTTCTGATCCTTCAGACCAGGGTCTTACAGAATGAACACCAAAACACAGCCTCTGCATCTGCAAACAACCCTAGGTTTGGTAAGCTGTAATCACTGTAGCCCCTAAAGGTCTCCTAGGTTGTTTCAGTTTAATTAGGCTATTAAAAGAAAACAAACCTGTTCTTGACATTTATGATTATGCAGTGTTCTGTGTTTTTTGTGTGAAGCAAGTTCATATCTTCACCGTCTCTTTATTTTTTGTGTATGTGCAGGTAAACCGTTTGAAATTATCCTTTGTTTTACAGAAATTAGTTGAGCCCAGTAAAATATTTCTCCTAAATACCATTCTGAATACAAAGGCCTTGCTGCTGTACAGCTGAATATTTGGAGAACCAATTTAGTAAGAGCAGAACCAGTAATTTTTTTACTGGAGAATCCTACAGCTTTATCACATTGTTCTATGTTAAAGTAATGATGCATCAAGCTCCCGATTAGTTAGTGAGGAAGAAACCCTCAGGGCAATTGAAATGAAACAACTTAACATACAGAGTACCTGGCAAAAAAATTACAAGGCTAGACAAGAAGAATGTGGCTACGCTGGAGGTCTGTAACCGCAGTCTCCAGAAGCCCAGAGCCCTGGCCATACCACAGCAGTGCTCACGGACACGTCTTCCTTGGGAAAAAAAGATCTGTAAATTGGTATTGGAAAATGTCTGCAGAAGACAGCTTTGTCAATGTATTTCAGCATGGGATGTTGAAAAAAATCATGAAACTCTCAATTAACCTTTGATGTTCGAACCCTCTGTTTCATAATAATTAAATAAAGAAGTTATTTAATAAGTAGGTTGGTAGGGAAGGAATAAATAAATAAATTTCAAAATGTCAGGAGGTATTCTGGAAAGATTTTTGTACATTGAAACTGGCAGATTTACAAATCTAGTTATGTACCTGGATATCAAAGTTTGTTCAACAAACATTTTGTAAAGACCTTTAACAGGTCTTTCTGTTGCTCCCCTAAGAAATGGACGTAAGTTTTCACAAGCCAGATTTTGACTATAAGGATTAACCTGTTTTTTCTGTTATTGTTGTAAATAAAAAGATTGCTTTATGTGTGAATCATAGAACAAGTTACATAGGAATTATATAATTTCTGTTTCTCAGGTTTTATGCCTAAATCATAATTAGCAAATGTGTCTACTAATTATGCATTATTATACATGGACTATTACTGAAATTTACTTGTAAAATTTTAAATATGTAGGATTTTTAAAGAGAAAATTTGTGCTGCGAATTGATTATATGAGTTATTTTACTTGTGTCAGTGGGCAAGAAAGAGAAATAGTACATTTTATGAAGAAACATAACACAAGAATGCAAATATTTTCTACACTGAAATCATAGGGCAGCACATAGAAAATAAATAAAAAGAATGAAAGAAAAAGTAAGTTTAAGTATTCTGATGCTATAAATCATATACAGGTCAAAAGTGGGCTCAGGTCTTTTCTGTGGGGTTCCTAAATATGATACTTTGCATGAGGTGCCATTGCTGGTAATTTATCTTTTCATTAACATACAGATACCTAGCAGGATGTGTTATTTGTGTCCCACATACCCTGCTGGATATCTCTGTGTTATCCTTCATTGCAGTTAAAGTTATATTTGTGCAGCTGGTATTTTTAGAAAACTATATGTGTTATTTATATATATATATATATATATGTTTATTTATATATATATATACACACAGTATAGAACAACTCTATATGTAGAACTAGTAGTCATGTGCAAAAATCCTGCGGGTTCCATTATTTTTGCTTGCCTTATTGCTTTAACTTCTGAAGACAGAGAAGCTGACTGACTATTGCAAATTACTCAGGAGTGGTAGATTGAAGTGGCAATTACTCTTACACCCTTGACTGGAGTTCTCTCTCCTGCTCCTTTAGAGCAACTACTGTGTTTCTTTCAGTGTTGATTCACAGCATGAATATTCTCATCAAGATGTGTTCTGCTGCAGTTGTGGAAGCGCAACATTTCTGTGCTGATACATCGGTTATTTTAATGTTCCCTATTTAATTAAATTATTATTATCAATATTGCTTTTCTTATGCTTCTGTCTGAGGCAATATGAGTGCCTCTATTAATGTACACATTAATATATGTACCTGAAGTATGCTGTCAGATGTTGCCTAAAGTTATTTACTTCTTAAATCCTAGGGCTTGAAGTTCAGGCAATTGTTTTGTCTTAGCAGCAAGTTACAAACTTTTGTCAATAGTAGTAGAACCTACCTGGGATGATATTCTGCTTCGTGGGGTCTGGGGTTTAAATTAAATATACCACTAAAGTCAGAAGGAGCAACAGTGTGTAGGTGACAGTATGTTTCAATTCTGCTGTTCTCTCAGTGAGACCCTTTACTGCCAGTAATGAATTATATGGGGAAAAGCAGAGATCAGAAAGTCTCTAAATTCAGGTATTTGTATGATTGCTTTTATTTCAGTTTGTGGTTTAAATACCAGAACAGTAGCAGCTGTCTTAGCATCTTTAAATTTTACAGCTTTGTTTATAATTTCACTCTGCTAAAGTTTTAATGTTTTGAAGTTCATTGTACAAGTGCACGTGGCATAACTACTGCTAGGATCACTTCAAGGAGATTTGAGGAATTCTATTCTTAGCAATTTCCTACAGGCAGCTTTTCAAATTCACTTTATTGACTCCAAACTGTTTCAATTTCTTCTTGTATAATTTTACAAGAAATATGACAAATGTAACTGTTTTCTCCATGTTTTATGTCTCTAATGAGGAGCAAAAGGTCAAGGACTTTGGGATGGAGGGGAAGCCAATTACTCTTGCTACTGTGCTTTGGAATACTGCTTGCAACTTGCACTCATTTTCTACCAGCAGGATTACAGGACAGTTAATTTCCTTAGAAAGTTTATGAGGCTCAAAGGATTGGGGTTTGTATTTTTTTTCAATGTTTTCTATTCTTGCTTGAAAGAGACTGAGAAATATTCCCTCTGTATATATGCATGACATACATCACAAAACCCAAAAGCTTTTTAGAACACCTAGAATGTGAAGGTTAGATTATTTTTTAGGGTCATTAGGTGCTCTAAGCTGCAGATAGATGTCTGACTGATTTTCAAAAGCATTTATATGCCTACCTCATCAGTAGAGCTGATATGCTTAGCCTATGAGGTATTTGTTAAAATCATAATTGACTATCTGCTTCTTAGGCACATTAATTAAAAACCCAGTTCTAGATGTCATTAGGAGCTATGAAGGAAGGCAGTCACTGGAAAATAAAGAAAAGGTCAGAAGGAAAACCAGGTCAGTGTCATTAGCAAACTCGATAAATTCTTCTCACGTCTGATTTTGCACAGCTGATTGAAGGCTGGCTGCTGAGGGAGTCACAGGCTGGCTTGGCTTGGAAGGGAACATTAAAGATCCTCTAGTCCGCTCCCCTGCCGTGGGCAGAGACACCTTTCACTAGACCAGGTTGCTCAAAGACCTGTGATGTAAGAAAAAAGATGGATAAGAGCTTTCTTTCCCCATAAAATAACGGATTGGATTTTCCCAGTGAAAGGAGAAAGGTCAGAGGGCAGGGACCTGCTTTTGGAAATACCAGGCCTGGCTCCTGTTTGAGCAGAGCTTGTCAGCTCTCCCTGTGGCATCAGGCAGGGCTGTGCAGGGTGTGGAGGTCACTCGAGCTATTTCAGTTTGTGACCAGGGGATATGAGGCCAAGGAATTAATGTTTGTGCCCAAACAGTTACATTTTAAAATACCCTAATTGCAGGAAGTCCTCAGACAGAGCCTGTGGTGCTCCTCAGTGCCAGGGGGGACACAGGGACAGGACTGGCCAGGACACAAGTGCTCCATGGTCCCACTGCACGGCACAGGCTGGGCTCAGCGAGAGTCTCGTTCCACAGGGAGGATTTAGGATCCACTGTCCTCACCTGATGGGCCATCCAGGTGGAAGTCTTGCTTCAGCCACCATGAACTGCATCCATGGGCTTCTGTAGCATGCTTTAAGGATGCCCTGATGGCCTCAGAGCCTGAGACTAACTCAGTTTTAGAGATCATTTAGGGTAAAATGTAGTGAAGGATTTTAGCCAGTAGTGAGCAGGCCTTTTACAAAATCTAACCTTCCGCTGGGGTCTGCTCCATGAGTCATAGTGGAGAAGACAGATTTGAGACACTTCAATCTTTCATCCCCAAATGGCTAAATGCTGCAGAGATCTGTCTGAGGTCTGTAACATGTACAGCCTGAAAAGGGGTATGCCTGATATGCCAGGTGGCCTTTAAAAACACACAGTTCCATCAGACTGGAACAGAGCTGCTTAATGCACTGCTAATTCTGCTCTTCCACTGATGAGTTCTCTCCTTCTATCGCATTTCATCCAAAGTCCACGGCTTATCTGGAAACTGATACACTTAAATGTCAAAACCATCTGAGGATTTACACAGTCCCTCTGCCCTTTGGTTATTTCTTTCTTCTTTTTTTTTTTTTCTCTCACTTGAATGTCTCTGTGCCTAACTAAAGTATTACTCAGTCCTAAGAATAGAAATTGGTGGTCCAGACTTTAATATGCCTGTTGCTTTACATGCTCCCAATTTGAATATGTGATTGATACGAATGTGTTCTAAATCTTATGTGTTCTGTACTCACCTAAACTTTTTCTAACTTTAACAGAACCAAGAATAATTTAAAGCATTTGCAAACAAGCATTTAGAGAAATCACTAGGTGAATGTGGCTATTTAAGTACCATACCAACCAATTCAGGCAAATAAGAGTGGTTTCTTTCTGAAATAGCCTAGTATTTTGGGTAGAAATTTTGTCTGCAGGGGAGGCCATTACATGAGATACATGCTGTGGTGGAATTAAGTGAACTTTAAGCCATGATTCACAGGCAGAACAGAAGATTGTATCATAGAAGATCTAGAATTTATACATAAAGAAAGACCTAAGCTCACTCTGATTAAAGACTGCGCAGGCATCCCTCTGTGATGTGACTAAGCTCAGTCACCAATGAACTTAATTCCTATGATCCAAAATCTTTGCTGATTTACCCTGGCGTAAACGAGCAGAAATTCCAGAGGAAGTCTGCTTGTATTTCAGTGTAATGGAGAGCACAAACCTCTATAATGGCAACACAATAAGGCAGGGTTTTGACTGCCACTTGACTTCAAATGCTGTTTTACTTGACCTTCAAATAGCACAGCCCCCGCCTAACAGTGTTTGCATTGCTGCTTGTGAGGTGCATTATTTTAGTTTCTTATTTGATTGCAGAGACCGGGAGATAAATAAACCAATAAAGGGTAACTGATTACTTGAGTGGAGTTTAACTAGCAGAGTGTAAGTAATGCAGTGGAGTGATAGGAATGTCTTGGTCAGGTATTTTTTTGGTTTTATTGCCAGCATAACAGATCAAAGTTTTCCTGTGAATGGGGGTGGGGAGAGAGAGATGGATGGATTTTGGTTCTTTGTTTGGTCTTGATTTAATTGAACGGCTTAGGAGGATGCATTGTCTGTTAGGCACAGACCACCATCAAACAAACAAATAAAGACAAAGTTCCTGGCAGTTGTTGCTGAACATTTTGGGTTTCTGGTTTTGATTTTTTTGGGGGTTTTCTTTAATATCTCTAAGAACATAAGAACATAATTCTGGTTTTGCTTTCTGTAGCAAAAGATTCGGAGTGGAGTTGCAGTGGGTTTTTTGTACATAGGATAAATTCTAGATTTCTTTGCAAAACATGCTTAATGAGGCCCTGAGTGGCAATGCTGAGAAGAAATTGATGCTGTTCCCCTTTTAGCCACAGCTACAGTCTCCAGACTACTCCACAGCAGCAACTGTCTACTTCAGACTCACACAAGAAAGCCTTATTTTGCCCTCATTTTCCCTCTCTGTCCATCAGCAGAGGAGTCTCCTCTACTAGCACTGCATATGGTTTGTCCTCACCTGAGGATGTCAAGGAATTTGTGGCTTTCTGGTATGGAAATATATACTTAAATGTATGCCTGCATATGTATATAAACATGCACATCCATAAATACTGTATTTTCAAAAGGTCTCACAAGTACAGCGTTAAAAGGTGAACATCATGTGTTATGTTGGGCCTTTCTTGCTCTGTGATTTGCACAGCCTGTGGCACAAAATTGTTCCCAGTAAGGAACTGGGGCTGGGGAAGGTCTGTTTGCCCTCTGATTAGAATGGCCAGCTACTTTTGTTCTCTTTCCCAGATGAAGCAGCCTGTAAGAACATGCCGAAGTGCCTGACAAATTAAGTTATAAAATATGAAGGAGTTCACTGTATTACTATCTTTCACAGCCTGCACTTGGCCTTACGCTTTGGGTGTCTCATTCTAGTGAGAGGGACAGTAAAAAGAGCAGACAATGGAGTACAAAAGTCTCTGAATCTGCTGTGTGACATAATGAAAATGGGAAATGTTGCTGTATAAACTTGAGTTATTCTCAGTAGTCTTTGGATTGAGATTCCTCGATAGGATGACCCAGTGTTCTCCTTTATCTTAATTTGAACTGGCCACAGACGTGCAATATATGAGAATTCCCTTGGTAGCATCAGTAAGTGATGGATTCCCAGGACCCCTGGCACATGTTTTCAAGGGATTTAGTTTAATGGTGAACGTCTTTGTTCTTTACCAAAATCCAGCCTTGTTTCATGAAAAGAAAAAGAGAAAAGGCTATCTCTGGAAAGGCTGTTCATCTCTGCCCTCATGTTGAGAAACAATGTCTCTTGCCAGAGTGATATGTCCACGCAAGGAATCAAATGTTTGTTATTTTTTAACCCCTCTCCTTGCAGATAAGAATCTAACTGATTTTTCAGTCAAATGAGAGTGAAGAATCAAGAAACGAGTGGGGTGACATTGGCTTGATCTAATGCCCACTGGAGACCCTCATTATCTGGATGTTTGGTTTTAGGTTTTCTGACACTCTGTTCTCCCAGCTCTTTGCTGGTGCAGAAACAACAGTACCGTTCAAATATTTTCTCATTTGAGCGTGTAAGCAGCACATGTACTACCTCCTATCATTCTAAAGCTCCTGCTTGCATTTGTGTCTGTTAGAAAATGAGTATGTGAAGCTTAGTAATCAGATAAGTCCCCAAATGGCTTCTCTTTATGTTCCCCCTATTAAATAGCTTTTCTCCATTTCTTAAATTAAGTGTTTCATATTTGGACAGTAGATCAAGCTGGCCTTGCTGCTGTAATTGTCATCTTGAAAGAACAGGTTTTTTATGAGAGCTCATATTGCTAATAGCAAACTGAATATGCATGGGGTGCTGCCTAGTGTGTTTCATCAGCATTTTCACTTGCCTTTCCTAGAAGTATTATGCCAATTTTTTCTTGTCTTTTGTCGTTTTGCCTTGCAGATATCTTAACAGCTCCGATGCTGTAAATTACAAGTTTAGCAGGTTAGTTGGAGGGGAAGTAGAACCAGTTGAGTAGAAAAGATGGGCATGGAAATGAAGAAAACCAATTTGAGTGGACACAGTGGGTGGCAAAACCTCAACAGGTGCAGGATGTATTACCCCAGGGAAGAGCTTTATGTTACAAGTGGTGCCATATAATGCACATCTTTCTGCTTTGACAATCCCTGCCTTCAGCCTGATGCTTAATAAAGCACCTTAACCTGTATACTACTCCCTGATGTGTCTTGCTGCTTAATTATACAGTATCCGTTTGATATTTGATCATATTTTTCTGCAGGAACAGTTTTTAAAATAATTACTCAACATGAACATGGAATTATTTTAAGATAGTTTACACTGACAATTTCCTGAGTGACATCTCTGCAAAGGTAGAGTCACAGTGAATTGTCAATTCATGTAAAAAGTTCAGTGAATGGAGGGAAGAATGCTTTCCAAGTACAAATTTGAGATATTCTCTTTAAAAAAGAAGAAAGAAATTTCAGAGGGAAAAAAAAGAGTTATAGAGTCAGGATCCTTTTCTGACCCATTATTGTTAGACATGAAAAGTGCTAAAAAACAAAGCCCAGAGATCTGAGAAGCAGGATATCTGACATTTGTATTCCCTTTTTCTCGGTGCTGTGGTAGCTGACACCAGGTCCAGAGAAGGCTGAGACCGTGGTGTGTTCTGTGGCAGGAAAGGATGTTCTCTGCAGATGGAAGAACCCCAGCTCCCAGTGCTTCCATTTTTAGGGCAGAGGTGCTGATGACTGTGCTCTTTCCTCAGACCTAGGGCTCGTTTTGGCTGCTGCAGCTGTATTGTTTTCATTTCCTTCAATCTCTACTTGCCAGAGTTGAAGCCAAGTTTTAAACGCTGCTGCTAGATTATAATGCCTCTGCTTTTTTTTCAGGTTTCTGGGTTTTTGTCGTTGGGTTTTTTTGAGAGTACAGGGAGAGTGATGGTGTCAACACCAAGGTCTGTGTGAGTCAAACTGCAGTGCTTATTTCTCCCAAAAAACCCATTGGACACATGGAAATAGTAGCAAAAACCCAATTAGAACAAAGAGTCCTCTTGCCTCTAAAAGCATACCTAACTAATATGGATGTTTTAATTTTAATTTCTGTCCTCAGCAAAATGACAAACACCAAAAGTGTTTTCTCTCCAATTTTTGAGGGCTTTTTGCTTTTGAAATAGATGAGTAGGATTTCCCAATAAATATATTTCTTGAGATTTTGTAAATGTAAGTTTTTAAGCATGTTTTGCCTTACTGCAGCATTCAGTAATGAAAATATTGATCTTATTAGCTGTGCTAATTAGAGCTGAAAAAAAGTACCTCCAGCAACAGCTAGTGAATATGCAATGAAAAAACAAATCTGAAATTGCTTTGCCAGTGTTTACAGGAGATGAATATTGTCAGGGATAAGTCTGCTGTCTGGAACATTGTGAGAAGAGAGACTGGTAAATATTTGCACACCCTAAATTTTAAATTCATATTTTGGTATTAAAAATTCCCCTTGTAAAATCAAATTATATATATATATACAGACTTTTTTTTTTTTTTTCAACTAATGGGCTTAATAGGAGAAACAGAATTAAGCAGGTTTTGCTATGCAAGTTCAAATGAGAGTAATCCCCTGTTGTCATAGCCTGTGAGCGGTGTGTTTACACCTGGAGAAGGAGGGAAGCCTCAGATAGTTTGGAAATGCAAAGTGTTGATATGTGTGAAGAAATTACTTGCTCACTTCTGACCATGGCTCTTTGTACAACCCCTGATATTAAATGTTAAGCATGCATGGGGCTTACGGGAAATATGCTTTAATGCATACATTAAAAAAGTGGGTTTAGTACACAGGAAAAGATGAGTCTATAAAATACTTTGTGAAAGGACTGAAGAAGATCCATTCTGTTAATAGTGTAAGATTCAAAGTGAACTTTGAAGTAATAAGTCGTGTTGGCTCTTGAGTACCAGTCTCCCAATACATTTGTCTTGTAGCAGGTGACAGAAATGCCGATGCAGAGAGATTCTGGGTGCGTTGCTTATAGACAATGTCCGCAGTGTAAGAGCTGAGGATTCACTCTGAGCTGTTAAATATTGTTCTGCCCTCTTTTTCTACGCTACAGCTCTTATTCTGGCACATGCTCCTGCAACAGAGCAAACAGCTACCTCTGCTGTAATGAGCCATTTCATTACTAAAGTGCTGCAGCCATTTTAAACAGCACACACAGAACTCATATTAATAATTCATTCATGTATCAACTACTTCTATTTAGTTCTAATTATTTAGTTAATGTTTCAAAGAGTTTTTCAGATGTAAGTATGTCCTAGGGGGTTTCATTGGTGCTATGAATCGCTGAAGTTTTTTTGTTTTGCTTATGTAGAAAAGAAAGGAGTTGCTGAGTTTAGACGTAATCCTAATATATGGGGGCAGAATGAAAGATGTAGCAAATTCATGGTGCTGCGATGGCCGAAAGCAGGCAGAGCTAAATCCAAAGTCTGGCATGTGCTCTTTAAAATGAGGCATTTTGCCATGTTTTTGTTGGAGAAGCACTGACTGTTGGGTAACAAGAATGAAACTTCTTAATTAATAACATCAACTCTTGTGAGGTTTTTTTTTCCGAGTAAGGAATTAGCCAATCTCTTTTTTTCTTTTTTTTTTTAAAAGTGTTTACTTACTTGGCCCATGTTATACTGTGGATTTATGTTCCAGTATCTCAGTTCTAAGGATTTCCAACTCTGGTTCTGCAACTCAGAAATGGAATTCATTCATTATGGTTTCATTTTTGGGCATCAGTCCCACAAAGTCTCTGGCATATGGGGATGTTGACGGGATGACTCACATGCATAAATTTAAGCTTGTGTTTAACTAATGGTAGGATCAGAGCTTTAGTCACCAGTAGAAATGTATATTTGATTTCCTCCTGGACTTGACATAACATATAGGGAAAGATATATTCCCAGCTGGAGACATGGAGAGAGGGTGGTGATCAGGGAACAGGGACAAGTCCCTGCCTCTCATGTGTTTGTTTGAACTGACAATTTTTCTTAGAAAATGAGAGGCTTGAACTTCAGGAAATTTTTTCTTAGTATAATAAGTGGTTATTATAAAAAGGAAAGCACAAAAAATCACAATAGAGTAGAATGGCTGGCTAAGATAGACCAAAAGCTTGTGTTCCCCAGGTAGTTGTCTCTCCCTTACGAGATTTCTCTGAATGTTTAGTGCTAATGAAAACAACAAAAGCCACTGTGAGACTCAGCTGTAGCAAGCTTCTGCTTTTGGCATTAGAAACAATAACAGTCCCAATAACTCTCAGTGCTGACCTCTGGATGCTCCAAATTCTGTATACTTGGATTTTTATGTTCATGCGTGCTGTTTTCACTATTATAATGCTCATAGGAGTATTTGCTGTATATGTTTGTTATGTGTGTGAAGCCCTGACCTATATCTGATTATAAATTGCAGCACCATGCCATGATTATATCAGTGTTTGTCTGTTCCACAGCTGTCCTGCATTTCTTCCCTGTTCTCATGCAACGGTCAGGTGTGGCCTTGTGTAAAACAGAGTGAATTGCTGCAGTGTTCTTCTGCCATTCCTTGGCAGAATTTCTTGTCTGCTTAATATCCTGTGTCCTCTGTGGTTGTCTTAGCTGGGTCCTGAGCCTGGATATTAACCAGCACAATTCAGAAACTTCCCAGGCTCTGTATTGGCCCCCTCTGATTATATTTTGCTAGTAAACTCAGAAGAGTTTTATTCCATCTACTTTACATTTGTGTATTTTTTTATGATCCTTCCCAAATACTGCATTGACCTTTCTTTAAAGAACAAGCACATCATTTGTCCATAAGGGTTTGGGGCTTGGAAGAGCTAGCAGAGGTGGGTAGCAGAAAGGGCAGCCCTTTCCAAGCTTCCAACCTTTTCCTGGAGAGAGCTTCAGGGAGTGTCTGATAACTGCATCGGCTGGGAACACTTGGCTCACTGCTGATGGCAAGGTTTAGCTTCCAGAGGCTTTTGCTTCTGTCAGCTCTAACAGAGAGCTTCTGCTGGCTGTCTCTTGGTGAGGAACTGCTGCAGCCCTTGCCTGCAGCTGCCAGCTGTGCAGGGGAAGTCACGCACTGCTCCACAGGCTGTGGAGGAGCGCAGCTCCAGCCTGTAGCCAGCACAGAGGTACTGCTTGCAGCAGCAGCTGGCAAGGTGGCTGTAGAGTGGCCCAGAAATTCTGCTTAAAACTGTCCAGTGGTAGTGTCAGTGTGCCAAGGGCCACGATCCAGCACGAGCTGAAGGGACTTGGCACATCAGAGGACTCAGGCCAGACGGGACTCCCTTGAGAGGGTCCTGCCATCCAGATCTTGAGCTGCAGAGAATGTCTGATGCCTCTCCCTGACGGAGCAACACAAGTTGCAATGAGACTCCTGTTTGATATAAGGAAAAAGATTTTTTGCCATGAACATGATAAAACTCTCAAACATGTAGTCAGAGGGTGGAGGGATTCAAGCCCTGGCTCAAGAAAGCCCTGCATGAACTGGCCTGGGTAGCAGAGCTTCGAATGGTGGGTTGGACTACCAAGGTCCTTCCTAACCTAAGTTAGTCTGTTCTACATCACGGGCAAGCGGTGCAGAGCCTATGAATTTTGGCTTTGGGATTGACTCAAATGAAAACCTAAAGGATGATGCCTATGTGGGACAAAAAGGAGCTTCAATTACTGATTTCATTAACTCAAAGTGATGCTTTATCCTTTCTTCTCCCACCACTTAAAGAGGCTTTTGAATTTCTCAGTTTAACACAGAAAATAAAGGTGCCCATCTCATCACTTTTCATGAAACGACCCTGTCAGGTTTGAAGTGATATTGATTTAAAGTTGTAGAGGGAGGGAGAAGATTGCAATCCATCTGATGTGGCAGCCTCAATAGACTCAGAGAGATATGATTATAATTATCATTGCCATTAAACACTAATTAGTAGTGTTAATTAGTTAAACACTAGACTAAGCCTGTCTTCTTCTGCTGTTGTGTTGTTTATTTATTTATTAGGGGAACAAGGGAAGGTAAATTAATCAGGAAAATTTGATTTGGTCCCTCTCACAAGAAGAATGGCTCTTGATCCTCTTACTGCTTTTTCTCTCTGTATTTTCTGAAACCCTAGAAGTTTCATAAGAAGAATTGCTGGAGAAGAGCAGTAGTTCAGCTGTGCACAGCTATCCTCCCAAGGAGGATCCTCACTCTGCTGCTCCAGCTCTGCTCTATAACATAATAGTGACTCTGTGCCTGTGCAAGCCAGTGGAGTTTGCCTTTGACTTCAGTGGCAGCAGAAAGAGGCTCCAAATGTCACAAATGTACTCGCTTGCCTCAGAAAGAGAACTAGTGATAGGTCTAGAATATGATTAAATTCTCTGATTGCTCTGCAGTGATTATTATGGGGATTTTTTCAGTGTGTCATGTCAAGAAGCACACTCAGTGACACAGTCCTCCTGGCTCTTGAAGGGTGAGTTTATAGAATTATTTAATTTCCCCTTATGGAGATTTGTGCTTCGGAACAGTAGCTGGCAAGAGAGCGTAGTGAGTGACTCATGGTGCCCTGCTCTGCCAGAATTAGGGAAAACTGAAGTGCGTAATGTTGCTCTGTAGCTGTGAGAAAGAAATAGGAGCTGGTTTTCTTGCTTTCAGAGCTCCAATTTGGAGTCCAGAATTTTCAGAATCTCAGGCAAAATTCAGAGATTCTTGAATTGGTGTGGGAACCACTCCAAGTAATACCAGAATGGCATGAGGTTGAAAACATGGAAAACTTTTCCTGTGGAAACATGATGGTAGATCAAAGACAAGGTTACCTGAGGGAGGAAGTGGTTTGCTGGCATGCATGGAGTCCGTGCTTGAGAGAGTTATTCACAGCAGGCAGGAGAAGGTCTGCAATGCATCTACAAAATAAAGTCCTGCAGCTTCGGCTGTGAGCACCCTTACTGACCTGTCCTTTTTCTTCTGAAAAGAGGATGTCCTTGCTGGGTAAAGGGTTTAGACTGCTGCCTCTCTGAACCAGGAATATCTTCTGTCTTTTGCAGATATTTAATCTCAAATACACGCCACTGCCATGCAAACATTACTGAGCAGAAGTGGAAAATGCAATGTTCGAGTCTGAGATATAGCAGCAGCTGGGTGACTGTAGAAGAGGAAAACATGCACTAATAAGGGGAAAATTGTGTGTCTGTGTATAAAGTGTCAAATATGACTTGGTATATAGTTTCCAAAATTTCTCTTTTAAAACCTATTTTGAAGTTCCTTTTCCATTTTTAATTACTTACATTTGTTATTAAACTTTATTTTTTTCTCATTTGTTCTCCAAGTAAACACTTCTTATCCATTCAAAGTTTTCTCTGTCTCTTTCTGGGTCATTTGATCCTGAAAAATGTACAGAATCCATCTTCATCCTGTTTTTAATTAAACTTTCCATTTATTCATGCAAGTTTGATTTTGGCTTGGTTTTTTTTTTTAATTTTTTAAAAAATTTGCATGTTTTTCTGAGTTTTTAAACATGTAGGCACAACTTTTGAGTATATCAACTTTTTATTTCACTTTAAAAAATATAAGGAAGCTGTTTTTGCTATATTGCAATCAGATCTAATAACAAGTATCTAGCAATATATAATAAAGGTTTTGTATAGCAGTGAGTAATTGATTAACAGAACAGGTACATGATGAATTGTAACATCATTTAATTGTACCTGGACAACTTCATACAGTAATAAACTCTGAGCATCTTGTTTTCAGGGAGGTGGAGACACCCAATGAGATCTATTAAAATTTCATGTATCACTTTTCCAGAATGCAGGTGGTATCTTACCCAAACACTGGAGAGCTGAGAGATTGAGTACAAGCTTCCACTTCTTGTCCTGGACTCGACTGAAGCTTTTCTGAGGGACAACTCCCTTTTCTGAAGAAATCTTTGAACATCAACTCACTAGTTTTACAGGAACAACAAAACACACCTTCTTTGAGTTTTGCAATCGGCATAAAAGCCCGTGACAGAAGTGTCACAAAATAAACAGTAAGTAGAAATTAAATATAAAATATGCACTAGCAGGTTTACCCCTTTGAGAAAGCGAGAAAGCTTGACCTGTGACTTCCAGATCCTGTTCAGGGTGGGCTGTACATCACTGGTGCCCTTGTTATGTGGTGTAAGAGGCAAATGGAATGTGTGAGTACCATTTGGGCTGTAGGAGGATGTGATGACATGAAGGTGGAGTATAAACTCAATATCGAATGGTCCTGCTTTGATTGCTTTGTGTCATTGTCATTCTAAAATTCATATCCCCCCAGTTTTGGGGGCGAATAGCGTTAATGTATTTTACAGTGTGATTGGTTTAACAGCATGTCCTGCAACACAATCTGGCTTGCAACAGCAGAAACTGAAACTGGAGAAGGGCATTTCATTTCCGGCAGACAAAAGTGGTGATTTCCAAGATTTCCTGAGCTCCTGCGCCTTGATGCTGTAACATTTTGTTGATTTGACTGTGAGTTATGATTTGCAATAGCAAAATAAGTAAGTCTTGTAATGGCAAAATCATTAAGGGATAATCTTGCTTCCCACTGAAGCCTTTGACAAATGCCCTCTTGATGCTAGTGGGAACATTAGCGAGGTGTAGACCTCTAATTTGAAGCGTTTAAGTTATGAATAAAGGCCCATCTGAGTATTCTTTGAAGTAAAGTACTTTCAACAATGAGCCCTCAGTTCTGATTCTGCCCCCACTGTCATCAGCTGCGGTGGTGGGAGGGGATTACCTGTTCCCAGCAGCCAAGGCCAGGTTCCAGCCCCTTTCCCTTGGGCTGGTAGAGCTCGGGGTGCTGCAGCCAAGGCAGCCAGAGGGTGTTTGTGCACTCAGATGTCTGTGCACTCAGGTGTCAGTCTGTGCTCTCAGGTAGGTGTCTGTGCTCAGGTAGGTGTCTGTGCTCTCAGGTAGGTGTCTGTGCACTCAGGTAGGTGTCTGTGCACTCAGGTGTCTGTCTGTGCACTCAGGTGTCTGTGCTCTCAGGTAGGTGTCTGTGCTCTCAGGTAGGTGTCTGTGCTCTCAGGTGTCTGTGCACTCAGGTGTCTGTGCTCTCAGGTAGGTGTCTGTGCTCAGGTAGGTGTCTGTGCACTCAGGTGTCTGTGCTCTCAGGTAGGTGTCTGTGCACTCAGGTGTCTGCGCTCTCAGGTAGGTGTCTGTGCACTCAGGTGTCTGTGCTCTCAGGTAGGTGTCTGTGCACTCAGGTGTCTGTGCACTCAGGTGAGGGCTCTGTGCTGCTTTCTATTCACAGCTGGAAGTGAGCACTTAGGAGGAAAGTAGTTGTGGATTTTTTTTTCTGAGGGAAGAACAGGGACTTCTCCAAGAGAGGAGGCTTTTGCAAGTGCTGGCTGATGGAGTCAGAAATCTGGCTATCTGCTCAGGCTTGCTGATCTACCCATTCCTTGTTTTTAATCCTGTGATATGCAATGAATCACTAATGGGTTCAGAGGAGAGCTGTGACCTCCGTAAATAAAAATAGCACTTCTACCCTCATTTTTATATCTGTACATAACACAGCCTCACCTTTCTTTGTCCTCTTCTCTTTCTCCATATTTTTATTTCTTTCCTGTAATCCAGTTTCCTTATTCATTGTGTCATGCATTCTGCTCACAGAAAACTCATCAGGCTAGATATGGAAATGATAATATCTTTTAGGATTTTTGTAATTTCTTCGGCTGTAATGGATGTCCTCATGCAAAACAATGAGAAATATAAGGATATTGAAATCACCCCTCTGTAATGAACAAATACATCATGCAGCTGGGAGTTTGTTTCTAGGGAGCTTAAAAGACTCCTTCATAAATTAGGAGATTACATCCTAATATAAATTGGCTGGTCCAAGAAAACCCCAAACCAAACCTCAAAAAAAGCAATAAATCAAAATTTGCCTTCACTGGGGGAGACCTTAGAAGACCTTATACTCATTTCTCAGTCCATTTTTTGTTTTAAAAATCCTGCCAGTGCTTCCTGTTCTGATTTTTGGCATATTTGGTAGCATCCTGATCTAAGACATTTTGCAGCAGCAGCACAGTTCAGAAATGACTGCATGGCAGGATTGCTGTAGCAGGAAACTCCACTCAGATCATGGCTAATGTACATGTTGGCTTAAACTAGCTCAAGAAAAAGTGCTCATGGCTATTATGGAGAGGAGTGTGAATAACTTTTTATGTAAGGGCCTAGCAAGTACAGTACTTACCTAAACAAATTAAAAACAAGCAGTAAGAGAGAACAGCTCTGCCCCTTTTGTCTTCTTCCTCCTTTAAACCTCTTCAAAAATTCTAGATGTAGTCCCTGACTGTAAAAAGAGATTGAAATTTTTTTGTTGTCTTTTTATTTAGATAGTAAGAATAAAATCCCTGGCTGAAGTAGCTAATGGCATTGCCCAGATGTAAATGAAAAGTGAAATGAAAATATCACCAGCACCATAATCAAATAAATTCTTTAATATATTGCCAGTACATTGAATTGAACTGCTAAAAACTTTTTGCTCTGGCTGGCAAGCTGAATGAAATGTGAGACCACATAGAGACTTCTGCAGAAAACAGTTTGTTTGAGGATTGTCACTTTGCTCTGAGAGAAATGTCTCCTTGTTTCTTTCTAGCTGGGGTAACTAACCTTAAGTCTCCACAGAGACTGTATGATGATGAGCTGGGGCACCTGGGAGCCAAGTGTTTGTGCCCTGTTGATCTCTGTTATGAGAAATGAGACTTCAGTTCTTGAGGAGGAAGAAAAGAGTGAAAAAGGCCAGTCTCTCAGGGAATACTGTCAGGGCATTAGAGTAAACAATGCCTGTATCCTTTCCCGGGTGACACAAACTGGTTCATGCACATCTAAAAGGATGGGGAGGAGAAAAACAGAGCTTATGGCTTATATATCTTTATTGAACAAAACCTGTATTCTGGGCCTGGTGGCTGTTTGAATTATTCAGTTGTAATTATGGAGTCCTCATGAAATTCATTTTACTTACTCCTTTTACTAAACAGTTTATGGTCTGGGACAGCTTGGGAGTCCAAATTGTACCTTTAAGTGTGAGAGGAGAAAGAGGAGTGTGAAGGCAAGTTGGCTAGTGGATTCTGCATGCCACGGCTGAGACAAGGAGGATGAAGTGTGATTCTCATTTTAAGCTGGCTCAGTGCTGGCACTTCTGTTCCAGGTGAATTGGAATGAGGTTTTCACGGAACTCATTCTTCTCTACAGACTGGCAGACATTTAGTTCTGATTAGCATTATGCCTGGGCCGGGATACTCTGCCACCTGCATGTCCATTTTGCCCCACACAGACTGCCTTGGCCAAGGCTCTTCCATTCTTCCTGTTCCTGGCCTGGCTGGGCTGACAGCCAGGCAGAAGGAGGGGGTCATCTTTTGTTAGATATTTTTCTCTAGAACATCTGTTAACAATCTACCTTTATTTAAAACGAAAAGCTAGGTAGCTGTAGCCAATTTAACACCACATCTCTGTGAAAAAGGCAGCTTTAGGGAAGAAAACTAGATAGCCATGTTCCTTCCTCTCTCTGAAAAGAAGAGTCTGTCTGGTGTGAAAACTATTTGGAATAAGTATTTCCATTACTCAGAGACAATCACATTGTAAATTGAAGTTAGAGAGGGTGCTAGTTATTTGCCTCAGGACTTACTATAGTGAGTTAGAAGCATAGGCATAGACTGGCTGTAAGGGATTTAGTCATGTGAGCTGAATACTGACATTTCTAAAACAAATCACCATCTTTATTGTTTAAATTCAGACTATGTAAATCAGAGAAAATGAGAGAAGTTTTGAGATTTTCCTGAGATAACACCAGCTATCTCATCTCTTGCAAATACTTCTTAAGTAATTTTCAGGACTTATGATGAAAGAGACATAGCAACTTCCTTGGAGAATTAGTCCTGTATATAACTTTTTATATAGACAAGGATTTTCTTGTTTCTTTCAGCAATTCAAACCTAATTTTGCTCATCCTGTCTACCACAGATTAACAGTATCCCCTTTACAATAACTTATGTGTTGAAGAGTATGGTTGTGTCTTCTGGGGTTCTTTTCTGCAGCCTAAACAACCTGAATTCTTCTTTGATAGAACCTGTTTTTTAAGACCATTAGTTATTTTATTTTGCCCTCTGGGAACATCTTTAGCTGGTCTGTCTGAATTGCCAAAGCCTGACCCACTACTCCCAGTTACGAAGAGCAAATGTCCCATTCTAAAGCTTTTCTTAGATGTCAAGTACAAATGTCAAATCATCTGTGGAAATCACTAGGTTTTTAATAGAATGATTTGTCTTTATGTGGTTCTTATTCCGGTGTTCAACAGTTGGAGAACTTGTTTATTTCATAAGTGTGAACTGTCATTAGTAACTGTCATTAATTATTACTCAACATATTTGGCGATGCCTTGTGAATGCTTTTGGAAATATACTTTTAATCTTTAGGTTTTGATATTGGTGGCCTCTGTAACATGATGTGTAATGAAAAAGAAAGCTTATTAACCAAGTTTCTCACCTTTTCATTTTCGCTTAACGCTGTTCCATAATAATGTAGGCAATGCAGCCATTCCCCAGAAATCTTGTCTATACCATACTTTACCTTTCTGTACTCCTTTTAGGCCTTGCTGAGTCCTCTCATGTCCAAAGAAATCACTCCTGTTCTTATCAGTCTCTCATATTTGAAGCATTCTCTTTATTTTTATTTTTCTTCTTTAGCCCACTACTTTGGCAATGAACTTTAAAACTAGGCTTACCACCACTCTGAAGGTGCCTCCAGATGGAACCAAAGCATAGATTAGTGCTAGAATAGAATGCATCATGTGTCTGGTAATGGGATAAAGAAGGTTTCACGTTCATCCTTGTAGGTTATGACACGTACTGAAATTCTGGTGTCAGCTGCAAACACAGTCATCATACTTCAAGTAGAGGTTTTGTTGTTATTTTAATTTATTTATGTTTAATTCTCTCCTGTCTCTTTTCCAGCATTCTCCCTTGAAATGAATAGGTGATCATGATGAGTTTCTAAATTTTTAATTAGTCCTTTGAGACTAGATAAGTGTGATTTTCAATAATTAAAAACACGACTTTTTTTTTGACTTCTGGAGGAACAATTGCACAGGAGGTGTTACCCAGGCAGTACTATGTACACTGAAATGTAAGGCCAGGTACAGCCAGTGTTCAGCACCCTCCCTAGTCCAGCCTGGGCTGTGTCAGCTGGAGCTGAACAGCTCTGCCTGTATTGATGGTAAAGGGGCTGGACACTGCTGTGAACCCAAACTTCCCTTTGGAATCCTGCAGAGCAAGACAGGAATACTCGAGGGGAGATGGCTGTGACCCAGGTAGAGCTGGGCATGATCCCCCACTATGCAGTGTCCTGTCATTTATTCCATCTGAAATTTCTGGATTTAAATTTCTGGGGGTTTTTCTTTCCAATTGCAGGGCAGACATTCTGTTTCCCAAACCATCCACTTTTCACAAACCAGGCAGGTCATTTTACTTCTGTGACTGAGTTTGTACTCGGGTAGCTTTTGGTAGATGTTGTTTATATTTCTCCTGTGGCGCAGAGCTTCACCAGAAGATTTCCTGTGTTTTGTTATGCTCATTACGGGGGGGATGCATACAGAGCTTTCTTGAAGCTTCTGTTTGGTAAGAGAATTACAGGGAAGGAGCAGCCAACTTGTTTCCTCTTCAAGATCCGCTGAAACAAAAGAAGCACCTGTTGGACTGCTCCTCTTTTTCCTGTTCAAACTGGACGACAGTGGAGGCAAGTGCACATGTCAAATGACATGCTAAGTCCCTTACATATTGCAAGGCAGATTTCCCCTTATTTTAGGGTTTGCGTCACATATTGTGAGCTGGATGGTGATTTTTATTAAGTGCTCGGACATGTATTGCTGCCTTCCTCTGCTTTCCTCTGACAGCTCTGTGACTGTAAGCTCTCCTTATTCAGACACATACATTTACCTGTCATTGGGGCACAGCTTACCAGTATTGCAAATTTTGACTTATTAAAGTTCATGTTGCCACAGAAACACTTTTATTTTCAAAATTATTTATAATTCCTTTGGGGCAGCTGACTTTTCTGTATTTTTCATCATGTCTCTTATTTCATTTTTAAATTAATTTCATGACTAGGTGCAGTACCCTACTGCGCACAATTATTGCACCAATATAAAATCTAAGCATCACAAAATCATTTCCAAAATCTAAGCAGTTGTTGGAACCACTGCAAGAAAATCAACGGATAAGTCCTCTTCTTTTGCCTTAAACTGAGTCATTTACCTGACATTTAAAATATTGTCTTTAATATTTCTTTCTACCTCATTAGAGGGTTAAATAATCCATAAGACAGTGTGTATTAAAAATCTATTGAAAATATTACAGTATTGCTTTTAAAAAAGCCTCACAAGTCTACCTTGTACACTAAGCCTATGTGTCGTATGTTGGTTAACAGCCAAATGGAGCTATGTCTTACAGTCTAATTAAAGGTAAAAAATCAGGACAACCAGAGATCTCTTTTGTAAATTAAAAGTCCCCTTTCATGTGCTGTGGAGGTGTCAGCACTATTACAAGGACTAATCAGACATTTTACAATGTCCTAGTCCCGGGGAAGAAGTGGCATTGTGTGTAGTTTAAAGATTATTAAGATTCTTTGGCACACTGGGGTTCGATTTTTAAGGATGCCTTCAGTGCTTACATGCTGTTACAAGGGGAAGTACTTCATTGTCTTGTAAGAAGAAACTGGGCTTTTTAAAGAATTAAATGCTTGTGTATAATGGCAAGCTTCCACTTCTCAAAGCCACTGAAAAGAGCGAGCAAATTGTTGTAAATATAGTGGGCTTCATGTGTTCATGTCCCCTCATAAACCCCAGCCAGAGTATATATCTGTAAGTCCAAACTCACCTGCTGATTGTATGTGGCATTTCATATCAGTTTCCTCTGTAAAATACATATTTCTATCACTCATCTCCCCTCCCCCAGCAAACACACAGATAACTCTTCTTTGCTTTCCTTAAAAACTGTAATTAGTGGAAAGCCTGGGCCAATGGTGTGTGTCTTTTCACAATAAAATTAGATGATCCCTTTCATGCATAGACATTTCTTTTAACATCTCATGATTTGTAAACAAGACTTATGCTTATATTGGGCAGTAGGAAAGGTGAGGACCAGCTTGTGTTCACACTATTTTTCAATGCTTGCATTCTTGTCACTCAGAACATGGTTATAATCATAATCTTGCCTGTTGCTTCCATTTTTCCTCCTTTTTCTACCTGGCTTTATGTGCATTCACATCTTGAGTGTGAGATTCCTTTTTTCTTGTAAGTGCTTTCCATGCCTGGCTAGAAGAAAATATGCACACATTCATTTCATCTTTATCCTAATGATAGAAAAAATTGTGAAAAAAATTATGTGTGATGTGGTCACTATTGTGCTTGTAAAAAACTGAGCAATGCCCTTTCTGAACAAAATTAGTAGGTAAATCACAGGTTTATCTGAAGCTTCTAGTATTTATGAGTAGATCTTTAGATGAGGCATTCTGAAGATGTTAATCAATGTCAGCTCTAAACAGTAATTAAAAAAATTCATTTGGTATATGAACTTCTTGCAAAAATATATCTTCTAATTAACTGTCTAAACTGAAATGAAAAGTTTTGTCTACCTAATGTGAGAGCAATCAGTGTTTAACAGACTAACAACTGTTTCAAAAGAATTCAACACCCAAACATAATGGATGCTTTTGAAACAAAATTTTCCACGTGGTGTTTAGGGATTTAACCATGCAGGGCACATTAGTGTTAATGGGAAATTGTCTGGACAAGTCTCTGCACATTACACTGCAAATGCACTCCTCAGTGTTTAAAGCTGGCCTGTTAACACCCATTATGGAACTGCACTCAGGAAAGGACAGGAAGAAATATGGTACCTAAGCCTCCATCACGCAGCAGTACAGTCCCCCTCTCAGCCCCACTCCTCCCCACTCCCCCAGTTTTTGGGGGGGGGTTATAGTATTTGTTCTTCTTTTGGATTTTTATATTTTTTAAACATAAATTCTGCAAGAAGACTGTATGGGGATATTCTTCTCTATGGAAACGCATTTTCCCAGATTGAAAAATAACTGTTTTTCCTGTTCGCCCAGTTGAAGTTGGCATGGAACCTGTGGAGGGGTTATAAATGCAGCAATAAGGTTTTCTGCTTTTCTTTTCCTCTTTCATTTCTTTTTAACTAGCCTTCACATCAATCCCAGCTATTCTTATGCTGATTCTGGACCTGATCCAGCTCCAGCAGAACTTAGAGATGAGTGAGGGTAATGTAATGGAGAAAGCCTCAAATAAATTTGCCAATAGCATTTTTTAATTATCCAATGCTGATTTGTTAAAACTGGATTTGTGTTGAGAACACCTAAGTTTAGATAAAATTTTTGCTACCCACTGCTCAATTTTTCAATAATTAATCTTCCAAAGATAGCATATCTACCTTCAAGGTCTGGTTTCTCCACATTTATTTATACATAATGGAAGAATTCCGATGGGAAATTTTGGAAGCTGGTCATCTCAACACAGTTGTTGTCATCCTGGCAATAAAGTCTGTGAATCTGGAATGTCGGCAAATGGCTGAGAGCAGCAAGCTGTATCTGCTCTGTCACATCTATACTGGATGTCCCAGCCATCAAGCTATGTGGAGAGAGGGACTTTATAGCATCTGTGAAAAACAGGAAATGTCTTTGTTTTGTCCCAGGAATTTGCCAAAATTTTTTAAATACCAGATTTACTCATCGTAGGAAATCTCCTTACAATGAGAATGTGGGAAGCCAAGAACTGGGTAGGGAAAATGAAGAATAAGGGTGTGAGATGCAACAGAGCTTTTTCAGAAAAGCATAGACACAAAAGAGCTGCATTTCCATCTGGGATTTGTAATTTTTTTCAAGGTCTTGTGCTTTACTTTGGTTTGATGTTCTGAATCTTGCCTCTTTAGGAAAAAATTGAAATGAAGTAGGCTAGAATACCTTTGTTGTGGGGTGACTCAGTAGAAAAGCATAATTGCAACTATTCCTTCTTTTTTGGTCATTGAAACGAATGAAATGTATAACTACAACCCAAATCCACTCGAGTAATATCTCTCCCTTGGAGAGCTATGTACCTTGGAATACAATGCCTGATGGCTCCTATCACTTTTCTGAGAACTTGTGCAAGGAAACTGAACTCAGGTTAAACCCCTGTTCTTTGGGGACCTGACATAGGATTTTGTATCTTCAGTGATAATAGAGTCACATGGCAAAAATTTCTTTTTATTTTTCCAGTTCACAATGTGTATTTTATTTTTACTGGTGCAGAATATGTGCTGTAGAGTAAATACTGCCTTGTAGTTTTTCACAACTGAAATCCCTCAAAATTGGCAGACAGATTAATAACACATGCTGGAGGTGCCCATTGGTTATTTCTACAATTAGTGGAAAAGTGCCACAGCTCATTCTAAGGAGTTATTAGGGGCATTTCTGTAGGAATGCAATCAATTCTTTGCTCTGCATAGATAGCCAAAGGCAGCAGATCTAACTAAAAAAGTCCTTTAAGGATCCTTTAGAGAAAAGTAAAACTAGATTTGAAAGACTTACCACAAAAATGCCGTTGATCCACTAATGTGATTGAGGCTCTGGCACAGGGTATTCAACTTTTCCTCTTTACAATACTTTTTCAGGGGAATATGAAAATGATGTTTATGAGTTCCCCTTAAGTTGCTGAAGTGGCTCATGACAGTATTTTTTCTTTCCTCCTTTCTCTGTGAGGTATGCAATGGCAAACTATTCCTGATGAACATTTCTTTCATGCTGTTCCCTGTATCTCTTCTTATTACTCACTAGAGCATGGCTCCCCCAGAGCTGTGATTACTCTCTGCCTCCGCTTCCGTTCAGGTTCTGTCATTTCCTTGCTTTGTCCCGTGCTGGTCTCCTGTTCCAGCTCTGGCCCGCGGCACTGCCCTCTGTGCTGTGCAGCCTGGGGTCTGCTCGCCTGCAGCCCAGCCAGCCCGTGCTCAGCAGAGGCACCTGTTGGGATAGCTTTCCAGAGGCTTCCTTACAGCTCCGTCACCGGCAGCAGTGGCTCAGTGCCACATGTCACGCAGTCTTTTTGCTTTTCTTGTCACCCATCAGCTTAGCTCTGCTCTGCTCACCTGTCAGGCCTCATTGTAGGATCCTTGTGGCCACCCACCCCACTTTGATATTGGATCCTTTGCTTTTCTGATGCCTTCTCCAAATCCTGCTTCACCTAACTTACTGCTGTCTTCTGCAAAAACTTCGACATGTTTTCCTGTGGAGAGTTGTCGGGATGAACCACACGTACTCATAGAATTATTGGTGGAACTCTGTTTATTGATTATTATAGGCCTGGTTATATACATTAGTCAGCTTGTTCACGAGCCACTTAGCAACTTATGATTGGATAATAGCTATTATCATGTGTGTGGTAATTAATGCAGATTGGCTATAGCTAAATAATCATGCTTTTTCTCTATTCTTTTCTTGTGGTTACACGCTCCTGTTTTCTCATCCTGTCTTCCCATTTTGTTACTTTCCTACCAGTGACTTTGTTTCTTCTTTCTTGCTTATTTAGGATAATCAAGGTTGCTGAAGCCTAGGTTGTGCACATTCCAATGAGCAGTTCTCAGGAGAAACTGCTCTCAGTATCCATTTTCTCTGAGAAACTGCTCAACAATTATTAAAATCTGGGTTGTGCACATAGCTTAGCTCTGTATGTCCTTGCTCAGCGAGCCATTCTTCTACATTTTCCTGCTTAAATCGGGATCCTCCAGTCCGCTTCTCTGGAGTGCTGCTGTCCCCAAGGTAGCTGGGCTGAGGGATGGGGTCCAGACTGGGATCTTATGTGTGACTGCAGTGAGGGTCAGGGGCGCTCAACTACCAAAAGGAGAGGGTTGGATGCAAACACTGGAGGCTTTTAGTCCTTCAGTAGGGCAGCTGTGTGATGTCCCACTGCCAAGTAAGGATTCCTTTGTTAGAAAAGTGTCTTATGAAATGATAAGTATGAGACTTTGCACTCCCCAGTCTCTTGCTTTCTTCTCCAGAGCTGCTCATCCCACCATTGTGCCGCTGTCAGCAGGACTGCAGTGAGCTGCAGGAAGCAGGAGGCCTGAACACATGAAGCTGGAGGCAGGGTGAAAACCTCAGCACAGCTCAGGCTGTTCTAAGTGGCAAGAATATGTTTAAAGCTGCTTAAAGCTGCTAAGGTGGTATAAACACTAAAGTGATGAGGCAGCCACAACCACTCTGATCTCTGATTAAGAGAACCCAAACCTCTAATCAGGGAGGCTTGTCGAAGTAAGATAAGCGTGGCAGTTAGTCACTGCTTATTCCACATGATCTCGATATATCAGCTCTTTGTCTTAACCACATGCAGTTTGTGGGAGAGTACTTTTCCATCTGTGCTCTGTTACTGTCAATTTTAAACGTGATTTTGAATCCTCTTGAACTGTTATGGCAGTTTCAGCCTCATCCTGTCCTAAAGGTCCGATAGATTTTGGTAGCTACTTTGTTTGATCCTTCTGTTGAATTGTGCCAGCACACCACAGAGTAAGTGTACTCAGAGGAGTGGAATGCTCTGCATTTACCCCACGCAGGAGAAGGGGTCTGTGGTGTGTCTGCTCCAGCAGAGTGGCACTGCTCTGATTAAACACATGGATAATTGAAATAACTGCTCAGGGAAATTCCTATCCCTGCCTCATGTAGGCATTCCGTTTCTTTGTTTAAATAATACATATTTCATATTTCAATGGTAGAAAACAGACCTTTGAAAGTGCTGTATTTTGTACAAATTTGTGTTCTTATCTGCTGGTAGGTTCCAACTGTCCATGCAATAGCACAACTTCTTATTACCTTACAGCTCTGAATTATGTGGGTTTTTTTCACTATTAATTTGACAGCTCATTGGAATACTATTTGAAAATATCCAGACATTTTTAATAAAATATTTTTGGTCATAAATGCTATGGGGAAATTTGGCACAATATATCCTACTTTCAGAAGACAAATTTTTACAGGAGCAGCTAGAATGACAGAATAATTTTGGTGCAGCAGAAATTTGGGTGAAATCCAATTGCTACAGTGAAGGTACTATTAGTAATGTGCTTAAATCAATACCATTTATCTTTAACTTTCTAAGCACAACCAATTTACAGAGCCTGGGAAGAAACAGTGGTAATTGGAAGCAGAGTGAATTCTGCTGTTTTCTCTTTTTGTCTGTCATTCTTTTTAACTCCAGTAAGAATACTGCACATTAATTTCTTGTTCACTAAGAGACTAACAGATCTCTCTGTATTGTTAACTTTCAAATTTGTCACATAACACTTCATTTCCCCCTCTTCCACAAGCCCTTCAATATAACATCTCAGGTGTTCTCGTTCACCTTGTTTCACCCTTAGAATTCTTTTTTCTGCTGAAGTTGTCACTCAGCCTGCTCAGCACTTTAGCAGACCCATACCGTGGAAGGAACTGTTTCCTAATCATGGGTCAGGTCAGGTTTTGGTAGGGAGGATGACTTGGAAATCAAGATTTGGGAAGGGATTGCAGGGATCAAAAAAAGGTAAAACCATGGCACTGCTGCCTTTACCATCCACTCTCACTGGAGCCTGTTGTAGAACTTCCTAAACTGCTTTCTGCAGATGGAAAGAAGAAATGTTGTGTCTCACTCTCGACAGCACATGCATTTTTTTCCTCAAAATCTGATTTCAAAGCCTCATTTTATCATCATATGCCTGCACCATTAGGAACTAGGATTATATGCTGATAAAAATGTTACCTCCTTTCAATGGTATCTAGCAAATATTGCCATTTTGGTCCACTTCAAGGCCATTTACTTCACTGGGGATACTTTGTGCTTCTGGTGGCATTCTACCCCAGTAACACTCTTTCTAGATTTCCGTAGAATTAATGGAATTCTATGAAACTCAAAATCTGTCCTCTATTTTCAGATATACGGACCAGACAGACTTCTAAGAACATTTCTATTTGGGCGTAATTTATCTACTCTTTTCTGTGCTTATCTGTATGCTGCTTATCATTTGTGCTTACCTGTACCCTGCAAAGTCATTTTTACCTATTGTAGCTACTCCAGTAGTACCAACAGCCTCTGACTGATCTTGTCTCTGGTTATTCCACCACAGAATGAAGAAATTGGTGGCCCAAAGCAGGACAATATAAACTGACAAGACAGAAAACAGGACAGTGTAAAGTTACCCAGCTCAGAGATATGCAGCAGGTCAGGGGTGTAGCTGGGAGAGAACTGCAGTTATTTCTCTGCCTCTGAGGTGCTGTACTTTGGGAACCTCATTCTCTTCTCAGTTCAACAAATCTTCACTCTGCACATAAGTGGTGTAGGGATCTCCAGTCTGCCTCTGTGCTGTTGCCAAACCCAACAGTGGGAAAGCATGGTGAAGTGAATTTAATGAATGTCATTCATTTCATCAGGGAAACACAACTTTAATATTTTGCTTAGCCTAAAATTTATATGGAAGGAATGAAAGTCATGAAAAGAGCTGGCCAGAGTCTTCTAGGTTTTGGCTTTTTTTACAGCCAGAAAAATACTTATATTACTAAGACAAAACATTCTGATCTATGTAGTGCTGTTATTTAAGTTATGCTAGAATCACTAATGTCTGAGGTTTATTTTCTCCCTTCAGGGCAAATGGAACCCATAGAAAAACAGCTTCTTATCCCCCCGAACTCACCAGCCAGATACTTTTCCTGTATTGCTGTCAAGTGGGAGTGCACAGTATCCATCACTACATATCCATGCCTCCTATTCTATTGCACTGCCCTTCGTAGACCTCTTTTCAATTTTAAATGAATAAAAAGTGGTTTGAATCATCCGGCTTTTGTAGATGATGTTCCTTGTTCAGCTTGTAGCGGAAGAGCCCAGCCTGAGTAGTGTTGGCAGATGTGCCACAAGAGCAGCAAGCTCAGGAGCTGAACAGGGAGCTGACAGCAGAGTACTGAAGCAGCTGTCTGAGTAGCTACTCTGTCTCCTCAATCACCTCTCTTGCTGGGACAATATTTACAGTTTGTATTAGGTGATGATTCAGCAACACACAAACTTGGAGAGCAGTGATTCCCCTTAGCAGACCATATACCTCACTCTGACAGGATTCAGGAAGTTTTCCTTGTTTTTGACATCCAGAATAATATTTACTGTGTTGTTCAAAGCAAGTGTCTTTCCTTTACTGAAGAGTGACCACTCTTCAGTAAAGGAAAGGAGGAGATGTTTATGCTGCAGTGAAAGGAAGATGCCCCTGAGCAGACTGGCTGGACTAGAACTGCCTGCAAATGGCACAGCACAGTCACACTGAAGGCTTGTCTGGGTCATTCACGAAGCCCAAGCTGAGGGAAACTTCCTTTGACACAGGCTTTATGGAAATCTCTAAGAAGCAAGAATTCATAGGATTATAGGTGCAATTAATATTTCTGTAAGTGCTGCAAACAGAGAACTGTGTGTAAGGAGTATCTGGGGAGAGCTTCAGTCATGGCCAAGCTGCATAGCTCGTGATGAGAAGAAACCCCTAATTGTCTAGGTGGGATAGATGAGCTCCCACAGTGCCATGAAACATTCAGTGCCAAGGTTGGATATGAGAGGTTCACATTCACAGCCATATCACAGTATGTTCCTAAAGCTTTCTTGGCATCCTGTATTTCAGTCAAAATCCCCACGCATTATGTGCAATCAGTGTTTGCTCCTTCTGGAAAGCCAGCACCCTTTCAAGGCAGCAGCTGGTGCAGTCTCTTTGTGCACTGAGAAACCCACTGAGCCTTATCTTTAAGGTATAGCCAAACAATGACATCTCTCCATTTCCTGTTTTGTACATTGAACTTGCCATGATCTTGGGTCATGCAGACCCTTGGGGATCTGGAAGACTGTGAAGTACATCATTGTATTTGTACATTTGATTTCTTGCACATGCAGGGAGGGATATAGGAAAAATATCTGTTGTAGATTTTTAGCAAATATAGGAGGACTCTTGATGTGATTTTCAAAATATTCGTGTGCCCATGTAGTCACCAGGAATGTTCTCGCCATGCTTTTTCTTCCTTGGTGCTTATTATTGGTTATTCTTTCCTTCTTGATGCCTTTTGCTATTTACTTTTTCTCTTGTTTAGCTGCCAATTTTGCCTTCTTACGTGACAGGACTTTGTGGTGTTGCCTCCTCTCTGACGTGTCACAGCTTCTTAAGTCACAACTGCTCCATTGCCACCATCACCCGCAGAGAGAGCTGGTGATATCACATGGTTTGTATTAGTGCATGAAGGGCTGCATCAGAGCTTTTAAAGGATTCACTCCTGGAAAACTTCAGTCTTAACAAACATAGTTTGGAAAGGAATAAGATGCCTGACAGACTGAGACTGATATTGTACAGTCTTACCTTAGAAGTCATGCTGAAGGGTAAGGCTGTCTCTTAAGCTTTTGACCTCCACACGTCAAAGTTGGTTTAATTTTGGTTTATTTTCCAGGCCCATCTAAAATGCCTGCTTCAGTCAGCATTGTCCTTACACACACCAGGGTTCCAGATAACATATTGGGCACTTTGTGTGCACAGCCCCTCGTCCCAGTGTCTCTTCCCCATTGTCTCGTCCCACTGTGCAGCTGTTTAACGCTTGCACCACTATAGAGTTCAGAGGAAAATAGCTGTTGAAGAAGGTGGGCTGATCCAATTTCAGAGACAAAAGCTGGTCTGTTCTGACAGTAAAGATGTGTTTTCTGCAATTACTATTTGCAGGCCTCTTTTGTGGAGGAAATAGGAATTGATTTGGAAGAATCCCTGGCATAGTAATGCTAGCAAAGTGAAATTGCCTATTATCAATTTGCCATTCATTCTGAAGTGTTTAAGCCAATTAGAATTATTTTACTTCAGCACAATTATTGCTTCCACATTATGGACATGTAATCTTGTTCCAATAACACATCAGCAGTTCTCTTAATTTTCATATATAGTTTTATATAAACAGTCCTTTTCTCAAAGTGATTTAATATTCAGGAAAAATATAAGAAGCTACAAATATTGATTACATCTGTAAAATAAATAAATGTAAAAGTTTACTTGAAATATCCTATTTGTGTCCTTCAAATTTCATGAAAAAGACCATCTCTGAGATGAACTGTTGTCTTTCCATCCACTCAAGACTCCTGATATTGCCAATCGCAGTGAGCGTCCACCAAACAGAACAGCTCTCCTCTCGGAAATGAATGAAATGAAACCAGTTAAGTCAATGCACACAGGTCACTGAGTTGTGATGTAATGTAGTGTAACAGCCTCGTCATCTTCTTTTGTTCAGTGTGCAGCTCTAAAATGCTTTTCTTTTTCTTTAGTAATGCTGTATTTCTCTGACCTTAGCTTAATGAACAATATTTTTCCTCCTTTTTCCCCCCTCTTTTCTTGCCATGCTAAAGATAGATTTATAAGGCTCATTGCATTGCAAATGACATATGAAAGCTTCCACCTTTTGCATTCAGTCCAGACTTGACTTTAAGTAAAAATATTTTCATTTTTAGATGGAAGGGTTGGTATTCTCAGCTTTGCATTTGGCTCTTGTGAACCTCATCCAATTTGTCATGCCTGAGGAAAAGTGTAGTAGGAGGTTGAGACTCATGATGGAATTGCTTCTTGGGGATCAATTCAAACCAATATTCTCTCTTAACTCTATGTGCTACTGTGTATTCATTTACGATTTTGTAATTTGGTTCGTGTGATGCCTTGGAGAAGCTGACCTGGAACAGAGGCTAGACAGAGTGAAAGGATAAAGGGCAGGTATTTATTAAAAGGCCTTCACAGGGCACACCTTGGGCAGTGCAGGAGTCTCACAGTGACTGCACCCAGGATGGACACAGTCACAGGTTTTTTGGACAGATGTAAGTTTTGTCCATTTGCATATCAGAGGTTAATTGTCCAATTACAGCTTCAGGCAGTGCAGTCCCATTCTCTCAGTTTGCTCCCCTCCAACTCACTTTTGTTTCCATTTCGCGGGGCCTGAAATAGTGAGGTGTCCTTGATTGTCAGGCCTGGAGAGGAATTGTTGTGTCGGACCAAAATGGGAAAAGCAGTTGCTAACACTGCACATGGAGCTCAGAGTTACACACTAAAGAACTACAGGATTACAAATATATGAAAATATAAAAGCTAAAATCCTAAGGCATCATGTGAGCTGATGATGGAGAGAAGTTCCCCTCTCACTCCATGATCATAGTACTTGCAGGCAGATAATGTGATCTGTTTGAACCTTTTGTTGTGGTTACTGCTGGTTTTGTCATTGTTGTTCATTCTCAGAGTGAATAAGGCAATCAAGCCTTGATCTCAGATGCAGTTGATATATTTAGTGCAGGCAGAAAATGCTCCACTAATGTCCAAAGGCCAAATAAACCTGTAGGTAGTAAACCCTGCCTCTCTTTCTAAGATTTGAGGTAGATCTTTATAGCTCCAGATGCTGTCTTTTGCTCAGTCTCAGACAGCTGCCCGTGGATGCTCTCCACAACAGTATACCTCTAGTTACAAAGCCTAGATCCCATCAAAGAGGTGTCTCATGCACCAGAAATCAGCCTAACAGGTCTCTGTTCCAGAAACCTGCAGATTGGCTTTGAACAAGTTACATCTTTGGACTGGGAGAACATTTTAGGGTCATGTGTTGTGTCCTCATGACCTCAAAAACCCTACAGGTTTTCAGATTTCTGTGCAAAGTCTGCAATTATAACATACTTTTAACTGTGGCTGATTAAATAATCTATCTTAATTAAAAGCAGATTTTAAACGTATGAATGTGTGATTGTAACAAAATTGCTGCTTTTCAAAATTTTAATTAAAAGTACTTCTAAAAAAACCAAACCCATGAGATGATGTCTGTGTGCCACCCTCTCCTTTTTCACTTCTTCACAGCAATGACTGTGGATACTTATTTGGAAGAATATAGGGCTGAATGGTGAATCCAGCTAATTCAGGAGCCTCCTCAACTCTCTACCCCTGTTCTTCTCTTCTCTTTCCCTCTTCCATCTTTTACTGTTCTCAGTGTCTTTCTTTTTTCAGCGTTAATTTGTACTCTTAGAACCTAATGGAATAAGCTGCTGGTTGCAACAGCTTGTGTTAAGCAGCAAAGATGGTGTGGGAACAATTAATGAGAACTAGCTTGGAAGTAGCTTTCCCAGTTTTGTGATGGCTGTCATTGGGGCAGTTGATTGGAGGCTCTTTCCAGTTTTCTGCAGTCTGTTCTACAGCCACTCAGCAAGTGAAATTGAGATGGCATCACTTATAATGCACAATAACCAAAACCTGAGAAAACATTGCTTTCTAGTCACAATATTGCCAAAATTCCAGGATGGGAGTTCATTGTCTCCCTCCCCTCTCCTCTCTGGTGCCATTTAAATTTTGTAGTTTTATGCTGTTCTGCACCAAAAAGTAAAATCACACTAATCTAATCTGATCTGATCTAAAAAAGGTGAAAAGGGATTAGGGATGGAGATTTATTCTCATTCTCCGCTAAATTTCCTATGCTGTTTACTTGAATTTCCCTCTCTCTGTTAGTTTTCTAACAAGTTTCTGTTCTCCTTCCCCGCTCCGGGTGAGGGCAAGGCAGAGGAGGACTTGCTGCCCGCGAGCTGCTGGTGGAACCCCGTGGAACAGGTTGCTGGCAGGGGCAGGAAATGGAACACATGCCTTCCAGCCAGGCACATTTCTGCCTCTAATCAGATCTGCAGTCATGCAGGGAGAAGTGGCACTGACGAAACGTCAAGAAATCAATCCTCGCATGCACACGGGTTCCAACTGGAGCTGTGGATGGATTTCTGACAGAGAGGAAACGGCCACGGCCAAAACTGTGTTGTACAGTTGTACAATCGTGATTACAGCTGTAAGGAACACTTCATTTAACCCAAATAGTGGCGAGCCTTTAGATTGTGAGTAACTGATCCAAGCTTCCTAATGGAAAGTTAAAATGAACTTAATTAGCAGCTTCAGCTCGTTGTGTTTCTTGCTGTGCTGTACCACTGCCCTCAGGAATACCTGTTCTGCAAAGCTCCGGCTCAAAGGCTGCTAAGATTTAAATAAATCAACTGTACTAATTTATAAGCTTTCACATTAGTACTTTATAACTAAATATACATACACATATATTATGGCCAAGGCTGAAGTAATAGTTTCTGCCTTTCTTTAACTCTGACTTGGACCCTGGGGCTTAGCAATAGAGTGCACTGTTCATACACTCCAGTGCAAGGAGGAAAGCAGAGATGCCCTTGGAGCTGTCTTTGGTATGCAGTGCATGCAGCTCCGGTGCTTCCCTGCTGCAGCACTGGAGCCTTTCTCCTTTGCACACAACATAAAGAACCCGGTTTCCTGGATTCCACAGTTTATATACTTTACATAGAAGATGAAAGCCCTGGATTTGTCCTAGATTGGCTCCCTGAAATGAAAAGGACTGGGAATTTGTTTCTGTCCTTTCAGGCCATAAAAATTCTGGGATAAAAATTTCGTAGCAAAAGCACCACAATTCTGTGGGCCCTTGATGGAAGGTATAATAAAGAGCACAAAACCAGTTAAAAAACAATTAAGGAGTTATTTCATGTAGAACTGTCATTATCATTAGCTTTGATAATGACTTAGCGTTGAACTGCTATTAGAAAAATACTAATATTTCCGTCACACAAAAACAAGTTACAAGAGAGTTTTCTGAGGCAGAAAATATGTTCTAAAAATATAAATTTGAAGTTTAGGAGTAAATAATGCTGAAAGATATGACGCGTTATGAAGTCTGTACCACACAGAGATGGAAGAGAATGATTAATTCTGATAAACACTAATTATATGAATTTGATTATTTATCTATTTATTTATGTGGAAGTATGAAGTGAATATTACTGAGAATGCTTCTGGTTTTCTTTAATATATTTAAAATAGTGATATGCAAAATGAAGCATGTCCTCTTAATTAACTTGTGAGCCTCACTGCTGCAAGATATTGTTCAAGGCAGGACATAGTAATAGTTTGTAGAAGGCCAAATAATTTTTCTCAGTGAACAGAGATGTGATGGGTGAGACCAAGGGCTGGAGATATGCCTGTGACAAAGCACATGCTGATTATGATTGAATTTGTTGTTTGACAGACTCTTTTCCAATTGTTAACTGTATCACCCTGGTTAAACTGTGCTGCTGCTGTCAGAGTGAGGAGCACCATGTCACTGGGTCCTAAGGAAGTTTCACAAATAGCTTCTTTTCCTGAGGTATGTAATGTGTGTGTGTGTGTCAGGTGAAAACAACTACTCGTGCTGGGATTTCAGAATGTTTTTGGAGGTTTCTAACATTGTCAAATACAACTTCTGGAATTTTCTTTCAGAAAAAAAAATTTCTTTCTACTAATTTTTAAGACTTTAAATATCACCATTTAGCATTTTGTTATTTGATACTTATAATCCTAATAGCTGCTAGCAAATATGGGCGTAGAGTCAAGAACAAAACGTTGCATTTCTCTGCTGACTAAGCACAATCTTAATTAAATCTAGAAAAGCATGGAAATTCTGTGTGAAATTTTCGGGTCCTGTGCAGTGCATCCTAGTGCTTTAGGCACAATGGAAGGCTGTGGAATAGCTAGTTGTGTACTTGACAGAAGGCATCCTGTCCATGGGCTCTAATAGTTGGAGATCAATTTGATAGCTAATTACTTCCAGCACAATCGAAGGCTAACTCTGAACCTGGTGTAGTTTGCTGATTATATCAGTGTGGTAGTCACTGAGAATGCATCACATAGCACATATTATTACCTTTTTTCATGATAATTAACTGTCTGCCTCTTAATAGCTCTGTTTTGCATTACTGTGGAGAGTGAACTCTCTGTTGACAGCAGGGGCACCGAAACAGTCATGCAGAAGTATGTTCTGACCTGTTAAAATGTTCCATGTCCAGTATACACAGTTGTATTGACCTGCTGATGATAAAAGCAGGGTATTAAAGGGCACTGCTACAGTACTGTCAGTCGTGACTACCTCCTCAGTCCCCAGAGTGGCTCCAAGGACTGCTGAATTGATGGCCTGGAGGAGAATCCTGACTCAGTGATGGAGGCTCTCTTTCAGATGTAGGACCTTTAACATTGACCTACCTGTTACACCTTTTAGTTTAATGCTATGAAGATTTTGGTGTCTGGCACTTGAAAATATGTGTTATATAATATGATTCTTTTAATACATAGTCAAGCCACATACCTGATATCTTATGGCTTGGTGTCTGCCTATTAGTTTTGGAATAAGTTATTTTTATTACTTGCTTTCCTTCCTCTATCTCCAGGCAGAACAAATCTAAATTCAAATTTTAAAGTGGAGTGGGGGAGGGCAGACAAGAGAAAGAGAGGCTAGCAGTCAGTTCAGCATGCCAAAGTTCATCCCAAAGCAATTTTTACAGCTGCATTTTAAACTAATTAAAAAAAAGAGAGAGGGTTTATAATAGAGATTTGAACCATATCTTAACAATAGAAGAGCAGCTGGGTGCTGCTAGAATATCAGGGATTGCTGAGCATTGCAGTTTGAATGAAACTGTCTGCCCAACTTTAAAAGATGTCAAGTGTAGACCCTCTCTCACTGAAAAAGAAAAAAAACCTTATTGATCCATTTAGCTGGTAACAGATAGGAATCAACCCAAAATGTATGTTCTCTAGCATTCAAGTTAGATAAATGTCAAGAGCTGCAATTGATCTGGAGCTCTTTGCAAATCTTCATGGCCCTACAGATTTATAGAATTATGGTGAATTCTGCAGGAAGTGATGGATTCTACAGAGAGATTTTTGTCATGTTTCCCACAAGAAACCATATTTATACAGCAACCTGCTTGAAGGGTGTTATGGCACATGACACTGGTAAGAGTCAGCAGAACTGGGCAGAATTCCCTAGGTTTTTGAGAAGGCATGGAAGAACTGTATTAGTTCTGGTGTAGGATTTGGTCTGTTGGATCTGGTCCGTTTTTATGTCCTTTTCTACAAAGACCTAGTTGTCCTCAGTCATGACTGTGGTGGCACATTTATCAATTTATTGAGACAGGCGCCTTCACATCCAGCACTGCAGAGACTAAGTTTTAAGTTTGAATTTTACTAGTGAAAAACCGATTAAAAACTGTCTCTGAACCACACTTTTATCCAATATAAAAAAATGTGGGTTTCACAAAAACAAATATTTAAAACAGTTAGAACAAGTCTAACCCACAAATACAGGTCAGTTTTCATACACTCTGAATTACTCAAAATTAATTGCTTCCAAAAGTGTATTGTATGCAATAATGCCAGCAAAAAGTTGACTATATTTACATTCAAAGAATCCAAAAAACATAAAGGTAGAGTGTTTTCAATGTGATATTACATTTGCATAAAATTGACTTTATTTGTAATAAAATATGGGTCAAGAATGATATGTGTCCAAGATAACCATTTGTAGAAAAGCTCATTACTGTTCTGGACTTCTGTGCTCCTCTGGTTTGACAAAATTTATCTAACTAAGGTCACAGCAGAAGAGTGGGAATTTTGTGGCCAAGGCTAAGGACAGGAGATTAAAAAAAAAAAAAAAAAGTCAAGAGATAGCACAGAGCCGCACTGTTTTTTGTTATTCAACCTAGATATCAACATGAGAAGAACTTGAGATAACTATTTATGATGTGTAAGGCGACCATAAACTGACATTGGGTTATCTCAGAATCTTTTGTGGAAGCACTGATTATAGACCAGTATGAAACAGATTTGTCACAGCAGCCTCAAAGCCAGGTTTTCAACTGCCCATGTTTTAAACTGGATTTTGAAAACAGTTCTAAACCAGGAGTAGGAAAGGAAAAAGCCTGAAGTATTGTACCATTTGTGAATTTTGCTTTTGCTTTTGATGATTTTTTAGACAATGCAGTCCTGTATCTTACAAAATCCTGATAGGACTATAGAATGAATATAATTAATATTTTAATGAGGTAACAGTGGAGAAAGGTGGTAGATTGAATAAACAGGTGTCCAGCTAAGAATTTCTCAGTGTCTTTGTTCCCAATGTAACACACTTCAAGTTTAGCTGAACATAAGAAATCAGCATCCCTGAGCCTATGGGCTCTGCCCAAAGTGTGCCATCGCATTTGAGCCATTGAGGCAGATGTTTCTGGCACAGGGGGCCCTTTTTCCTCCTCTGCCTGCTTGTGGGATGATAGCACGGAGAACAATGTGAGCATGTGCTGGGCTCGGCCCACTCCCGCCCCTTTGGCATCCTATTGGAAAAGTGCTGTAAAACCATTTTGCTGCCTGAGGAAAAGGCTGTATTTAGTGATACAAGAAATGATTTTTTTTTTTTTTTAATGAGATGAATACACAGCAAATACTTATGAATTCTCATTCTGAGGAAACTGCATTGTTCTGAAGTAAATTATAGAGTCACAGAATCATTTAGGTTGGAAAAGACCTTTAAGATCATGGAGTCTGACCATAAACCCAGCCCTGCCAAGCCCCCCACTACAATTCAAAATGTTTATTAGTACATATATATTTGTCTTTATGATGGACACATGCAAAACCAGTTAATGCCAATGTATGCAGTGAAGTGGAAATAAAATACCTCTGCATGTGGACAGAGAGAATGAGAGGGGTTTCTTCAAAGTATTTCAAATATTCTAAAATATCTCCACAATGACTCATTTCATGTTTCATTGTTCTTTGAGTCCTTCCCTCCTCAGAAGTTTTTTTTGGGGAAGTAAACAAATCAGATAATTAATAAGAATTGTGAGAATTAAACACTTTGATACCCCAAAGTGAGAGGAGCTTTCTCATTCTGTCTAATCTTTCGAGGGTAGAAAAATTCTTCAAGCAAAGTCTGTGCCTTTGAGCACATTCAAATCTTACTGGGAGCTGAACACACACTGATGACGTACATACAGGTGTTTGTTCTCAACTTCAGAGTCTTCTTACTAAGATTCCTCCTTTCAGTTAAATGAACAACAAATCTATCGGCAGATTTTTTAAATTTTATTTTTTAAAAATCAATGATCATTTAAGGCACAACAACAGGTCCAGCTGAATTATTTCTTACAAATGACTGTTGCTGTCTTCAGGGGCTCTAATCCATACAGTCGTCATGGAAGGTGCGTAGAAAAATTGAGTTAGAACATTTACTGTAATTGTGTAACTGCTCTGACTGTATGGTATGTGGATATATTTAATGTAATGATTATAATCAAGTGGATGGCACTGGGCTATCAAATCACTGTCTATATGAAAACGCTATTTTTCTTGGCTATGTATAACAGCTCATGTGGCAAAAGTAATGTATTTTATTCTTTCTTTTTTCCCCAAAATGTGCAGAATGAATATTTGATATATAGTAATTTTCCCACTCTGCATTTCTGTTGCACTTCATTTTCTAATGGGCCATTGGTAAAGGAAGACAACATTTCCTTAGGCTTAGGTAGGAACACTAATCTTTATATTACATTGGATTTGATGAATGATCTCCAAAAACTTGCAAGCTCTTTGTGAGGATCCAGAGGAACTTATGCAGCAAGAACAGTTTGGCATCTGCTTGTGCCTCCAGAACTGCTGGAACAGAACTCTTGGTACCTCCTTCCCCCAGGGTATGTTCTACATAGGTCTCCTAACGAGTTCATTTCCATGCCCAAGATTAAGACCAAGCAATGAAAGAAAAACACAGCAAGAATTGTCCAAGAGGGAAGAAAAGCCCCTACATTAAAACTCAGCTTCTGCAAAGTCTCAGAAAATGAGCTTTTTTTTTTTATGAAAACGCTATATGATAATGAACAGCAGAGCACTTCTTTGCCAGCTGAATGGCTGCTAAATACGGCACTTCCATCAGAAGTTTCTTAGCTAGCGGATCTCTAGGTAAATGAACATCCTGCTTCTGCCCTGAAGATGTCTTTACCTTTAAAATTCCAGTCTTTAAATATTCTTTTTATTCTTTAAAATAACTACAGAGTTCACTGACAGGCCAGGCCAGGCCTCAAAGTGCCCTGCAAGATGGCTCTCACAGCTTAGACTGCTCTTTGCAGCAGATTGCTCCAGCCAGGCTGGTTTCATTCCCCTCACACGTGAATTGCTGTAGAATTGGAAAGAGGGGGCTTGTTTGCACCCTTCCCCTCTTCCCAAAGTCACTGAGTCCGGTATTAAAGATCAGAGAAAAAATTTGTAATGTTTCATGAGACACCACTACCCCCTCTCTCTGGAGCTCCCTGGTTGCCTGATTCCTTATACACATCAATGTGGTCTTTTATTGCTGCTTAATAATAAATGGTATTTTGTTTGCCTACCTGACACTTTTATTAACTTCAGTCATGTGTGTATGTGCACATGTTTCTCCAGGAATGATTTCTCCCCAACACCCCCCAAATTAGATGGGGGATGGGGAGAAAAAGCACAGCTTTATTTGAAGAGAATTTGTCCTTAATCTGTTGCAGCTGTAGGGGACCATTCAGCCAATTAAACAGAGCAGGCTTTGGCTCCTTCCTAAATGAGGCGACCACATGTTACACTTGGATCGGTCACCTCAGGGGAATGGTGGGTCATAGGGGCATCTGGTTGTCATTTCCTCTCTGGTCAGCATGAGGCAAGCAAGAAGGAAAAAAATGTACATTTTGTTTATCTCATGTCTTGTCCTGCAGCATCAAAAGGTCCAACAGCATCCAGTCAGAGCAGGAGAGGCTTGCATGATGTGATGAAGTCCAGGATTTGGGAATGAGAACTGTGTAATTGATTTGCTTACCTTTGAGGTGTCATTAACTTATTTCTGTTTCTCTGCTGCAATAGCATAAATGTGAAGGTTCTGTTAATATCAAGGAGGTATGGAAGGTTCGTGCTGCTTTAACTGACTTGAGAGTTACTCTCCTAGGTAAGAAATGTGCCCCCTCTGTAGGGGAACAGTCCCTCTGAAAAGCTCCTGAGCTGAGAGGGAATTGGGGTTTGATAGAAATGTAAGAAGACATTGTGATCTCCTTTGTCTCAAATGAGTGATGTAATCTCATGCTCAGCAAATAGTGTGGACCAGGAATCATGAACAATTTAATACCTGGTCTGTAGCTTAATTGACTCCCAAACTGCACATTCACCTAGGGCTGGAGGGTAACACAGGCTTCAGAGCCATCACAGCGAGGTCGTCTTCAGAAAATGAGAAACATCTGGTTTCAACTAAACCTAGGCACTAATAAACTAATACTCATAATGAAGGGGCAAATGCTTCAATGAACTAGTCGGGTCAGTGAACTCCTTTTCCTCTGAAGGTGCCTGGCCCACAGTTTTCAAACTGTTGGGGTTAACACAGACTGGTTATTTGGCTTTGCTAATGAAGTAGTGTCAATGATGAAAAGGTTTTCTTGATCTGAAGCTTTCATCTTTTCAGTGCAATGAATTTAGAGCTGTAATGCTTCCATTCCAGGGTACTGAGCATCACAGTAGGTAAGGAACCATGAACAAGTCTGTGCAAGGCAGAGGAATTGATAAATGTGCTTTCTTAGGCAAGGTGAGTGCAGGTGTTGGTGTTGAAAAAGGACTATGAGACTCACTCAAAATTATTTGAGAGGAGAGTGCACATGGAGCAGCTGATGAACCATGGCAGCCTCCTTGTAAGCATCAGACTTGACCAGAGACTGTAGAGGGAGGAATGGCTTTCTCCCCACATGGTAGAGCACAGCAGATCATATCGTGGCCTAAAGCCTTGGGCCAGTGTCATACTGACACAGGCTTTGTGGGGGAATCGTCCAAATTAAGGGACAAATGAAGTTATGGCTGTGTGCTATTCAAAGCAGGGACTTTGGTCAGAAATAGTTACTCCAGTCCGTATACGAACCTCTTTAATTTCTTTATAGAGGAGAAAGAATGAACAAGTTTTAATTTCTCTCTTGTTTTACTAACTCATTTCTTGTCTTTTCCCAACAGAGGTTTGTTTTATTTTTGTAGAAGCTGCCCTGGCCTGAAGCTTAAGACCCAGCCTTCCACCTCCTTCATCAGTCCATACATCCCCCTCCATTATGGGTTCTGGTTTTGTCACGTACGTGATTTTCCAAAGTGTGTGGTATACGATACATTTGTCTGAAGAATCCTGTGATTTCCATTCTGCTTGATTTTTGAAATGTTTGCTGTTTTTCTTTATAGCTTGTTGTAAATATCAGAAAACACCTGTACAACAAAACTGGAAGTCATGCAGTTACTAATTAATACCTATCAAATGCCTCTAAATCTGAAAGGAAGTGGAGTGATTTTGCTTTAGCTTTTCTCAGTAACTCCAACTTTTTCCTTTGGACTTCAAATCCCTTATCCCAGTGGTTATCAATATCATAACAGCTGATGCATAAAATTCTATGTGGGCACTTTCAATAAGACCTAGAGGGTTGAGTTTTCAGAGAGTTTAAATGTGGTAGCCACCCCCTGCCAAGGCTGAAGCTACAAAAATGTCAGATTTTGTCCTTGGAAGACATTCCAATTTTGAGATTATGTTATCATTGAGAAGCTTGTCCTCTGATTAGGCTTCAAACAGATTCAACACAAAACTAGATGAGAGGAGAGATGATCACTTACGAAAGTTATGACTAAAAGCCAGGCTATGGGTAAACACACGGGGGGGACACGGAGTGCTCCGGGCAGTGCCCTCGCGGGCCCTTTCAGCTGCGATGCCACCAGGAGGGAAGCTGCTGGCACGTGCTGCTGGCGTGCTTGGTGCAGGCTGCCTCACCCCCGGGCAATCTGCACTGCAACCAACCCACCCAATGCCCCAGACCCCTGGGTGAGCCACAGCCCAGCTGCTCCTGGCAAACCTCGGCAGGGCAGTCTCTGAAGCAGCTTGGGAGACTCGCAAGATAAGGTTGGAAACTTTTGAAGCTGGCCAGGAGTCATTGCACCAGCTGCATATAGTCTTGAAACTTGGATAAAGAGCATTTTGCTCCATTAAAAACCAGTCAGGATAACTGCTGTATTTTCAGTCAAATGTGACATGTTATAAAAATTCAAGACAATGCCTTCAACTCCACTGTGTTGCAGTCACCAGAGCTGGGAGGTCAAAACACTTGCCATGCCCTTGATGTACTTTTGGGGCCTGAAGCTGTCTATCTCAGGCACTGATAATAGCGTCTTGCATCACGAAATAATTCTCTGATAAATGTTAATTCTCCAATTACTCCTGCTTGTTAGCAAAGTTAGAGTCCATTTTTCAATTTTGGTTAAAAATTATTTCGTTTTCTTCCAGCTGGGAAGCTGAGACAAACTAGGAGAACTCAGTAAGTAGGTGCCATCCTTTTTGATGCCTGAAAAGAAACATGTCTTAATATTGGGCTCTTGAAAATGTAAATGGCTTCCATGGGGATCTGATGGTTTAACCAACAGTGTGTGATAAAAGATGGTAATTGTGCCAATATTCTCTGGTGTGGTTTCATCTTTAGCTTATCTCTGAGTCTTCTAAAGTTCATGACTGGGCTGAGGAGCTTATAAGCAGTCCTTAGTCAGTTTGGTAGTGAACTCTTGATTAAAAGCAAGGTGAGATTTTACACAGAACTCTGTAAAATATGTTAATAAATCCTATATAATTTCATAAGAAAAAAGGAGAGTGAAAAATAATCAAACCCACAAAACCAACCTAAAGCTTCCTGGGTAACTGTCAGAAGAAATGGCAAACTTAATACAAGCATTTTGTTTTTTTTCTTTTTCCCTGCACATGCTTTTGATCTAGAGAAGGGACAGAAGTTAGCCTCCAGTATTTCTAAAACATAGTAATTTGTCAATGCACTATTTCTCTAAAATGGATACTATAATAAAAACAAGTGATAAAATATTGGTCCTTTGTAGATCAGATTCAGAATTTTCTTGCATAACCTACAATTTTCCTACTGTATTTTGTGGTCAGCAATGCCAGTTCCAATGAATTTTCAAATTATGAAATGAAAGAGCTAAAACGAAACTCCTCCTGAGTTAAAGCATGGATTTCTGAAGTTTTAAATTTTAGTGTAATTTAATCCATTTGCAGTTTCACAATATTGTCAATATAAATGGCAGATTATAAATAATTGTAGGGCACATGTTTTAATTATCCAAATATTGCAATTGTTTTATCTCAAATACTATCCCCAAAGTTCAGATAGCTGTTTTTCAATCCCTTTACTGGTTAATATCAGAACTGATGATAAACAAGCTATGCCCTTTTAACCTGTAGAGTTTGATTGGCATCATGTTAAACTAACATTCCTCTACCGAAAGAAAACCTAAACTCAGCTTTTTCCAAGGCAGAAGGAAAACCGCAGGGCTTTTTGGATAAGGTCACGTCCATCCCCCTTTCCTTCCTTATTTGTAACATCTTCCAGAAGCAGAGAGAAATGGCAGTTTTGTTTTGCATCACTAAAGAATGGCATAGTTTGACTCAGATTAAACATAAACGCAACTAAACACGAGTGACAGAAGCAAGACTACTTGAAGCTCCCAGAGTGAAGGTAGTGAAGGGAGGACGTGTGGCTTTATCTGCATAGAATAATCGTATCCCAAAGAGTTGAATCATTTTCTGTCTCTTTTTTTATTGCCTCTCATCAGATGAGAGTTATATGTCACAACTGAAGAATTTGTTTTCTGTCTCTTAAAGTACAAGTAGGGCCTAACTCTGAAATTTATCACAAAAATGTCAAAGGCTTTTAGGCAAATATACTTGAAATGTTAAAAATAATTTTTCTCTTAAATTTCTCTTGAAAGCAGCACTGTAGTGGCAAAGTCCCTGCTGAAATCAGCATCTGGCAGGGTTAGTCCTTCAGGTCCATATCCCAACTGCATTCATATACATGAATTTAATTTTTTGCAGGAGAAGACTTTTATTGAATTTTTTTTTTAATTGCCACAGATATGTTTATAGGATGTTAGCGTCTTGTGCATAAGAAAATATTACAATTTGGCCACATGGAAAATTTATTAGGATAAAATAAAAATATTATGGAAAGGTTGTAATACCTCTACAGTCACTGTGAACAGTTCTGTGACATGTATGAGAGAATTATGTACCTTTCAGAGGTTTCTGCAGCTTACATGTAAGCGAAGGAACCAATACTTTTGCTGTGGTACTGCAGTTTTAGGAATATTTCTGCATCTATCAATAGGCAGTTAATACAGTTCTTGGTCCCACTGATCGCTTCTCTCTAAATTAAAATCCCTGATCCAATATCTCAGAAGGTCCTTATGACCTAATTCTGAATTTCCAGTCCACTAACTGGCTGTTTGGTTAACCAAACTGTGGCCCAAGTACTGGCCAGCACAGAGGAGAGTTTGTGGCATCTGAGTCTGTTCAGGTTCAGCTGCACCAGCCCAAAGGCAGAAAAGTACGTATTGTGTGTCCTGTTACTTTTTTTCAGGCCCTATGTACATGGAAACAAGAAAAAAAATCACAAAAACTGAAACAAAGGCTGTGTTGACAGAATTGTTGTGTACTTCAGGGAAGCGAAATTGATGTAGTGATCCACAGTGCTTTTGTCCTCTTCTAGAAGTAAAACAAGTTCTATCTTGTATTAATATTATTGATTCAGCAAGTGATGTTGTGATATTTTATCCCATAGAACTACAAACCGTGGTGGAAGTTTGCAGCAAGGCTGAAAGCTGATTCAGCTCAAGTACCATGAGCTTGGTTAAGCAGATGAACAAATGAGAAATCTGTATCAGGGGTGTAATATTAACAATTTGTGTGCCCGGGAGCCCCAGTGAGCGTGCACTGTTTGTTTGGACAAGTGCTACTGGATTTCAGAACTGGCCCCCAGGTCAGTGTCAACACTTCCCAGCCGTGGGTGGAAAAGGTTTCAGGAATTTTCTATCCAAGGCTGCAATCAGGTTTTCCCGTATTTTCCTGAGAGTTGATAGATGGAGCTCAGTAAAACAAAGATGTCACTGTTGTCATGTTCTTCATGTTTTGTACTTGAAATATAATGGCAAGAGCTTCCCAATATCTTCGTTATCGATTCTGCAATATCAGAATCTACTTTCTCTATGATCCATATGAAAATAAGGAAGTATCCTTAAACTCACAAGTTAATAGGCTCAGCAGCAAAGTCTCACAGTTTTATTAATATAGTTTTATCTATCCATGTTTTCTCTAAGTGGTTTTGACAAGGGATAGAATAGGAACACAGATATTAAAGATGTCTATGTCTACGTTTAGTGAGTTGTGTATGAAAGTAAAAGGTTTTTGTCTTAGTTTTATGCATTTTAGAAACTGAGATGAAAAGGAATTCTTAGAGGCATTTAAATAATAGGTGAATTGTATGCCAATGCTTTTCTTGGATTCAGACCTGTGACTTCTCTTTTTCATTATCCATATTCTTAATGTTTAAGACAAGCTAACAGCGATAATGAGGTAAAGAATCATTTAGCTAGGAGATACATGAACAATATTGACAATAATTCAGAAAGTTAAAGTACTTTTAAAATCTGGAAATTAACCATAAAGATATCTGAAGTAAGTTTAGAGAATGGTATTTGAGATGACAGCATAGAGAATAAACCAGAAGGAAAAAGGAATTTAGGCTTGGTGATCTGGGTACATGGTTTCCAGTCCTGCTTGGCTTTCAGGTGCAGAACTTGCCCTTTGGATTATTTCAGCAAAAAGTGGATGTGCACATCTATGAGGAATGATAATGTTATTTAACTAGGACTAGAATGTGGAGAAACATCTCAAGTTTTGATTTCCCCACAAACTTTTATTCTGGCTGTGATCAAGGTATTCAGAGCAGAATTCTGGAAATACATGAACATAACGGGCAACTCCTATAAACGTAATAAGACTCCTTTAAACAATCTGTGAAACTCACTAGTTTCTTTATCTGTCTTTCATTACTTTTTCCATGTGAAAGTTGGGGGTTTTTGCTTTGCTTTTTCCTGAAGATGAATCTTTATTTTCTGCATCTGAAGCCCTCTGCTCTGCATACTCTGAGACAGACTGTCCCTATCTCTTTTCACCAGGCTGTCACACACTTGATGACTTACAGGCACTGTCATTCTTCTTAGGCAAAACAAGCCTGTTTGCTCAGTCTGTACTCCAGGGGGTTTTTGGGGGTGTTGTAACTCTGCTTGCTGTTATTGCACCCACTGAACTTGTTTATGACTCATATGCTTTCTTTACAGGGATTCAGGTAGAAGAAACATCTTTGCAAAACTCCCAAGTGTTTTAATGATGAGCAGAATAATCTCTTCTTTATTCAATCACATCACTTATGGATTTTACTGGGGGAAATGAAATGTCCTTGGGGTGCTGTGTTGTACAGATCTATTACAAATCAGTTAACAAGGACATTTCATGTAATCTAATTTTAATTTACAGAACCTTTTACAATTGGATTATTAAGGCCTAGGCATTGTAATGCATGTGTGGAAGAGGGTGCACCCCTGCCTAAAGTGCTAGAGTCACTCGGCTGCTAAGGAGAGTGCAGCATTTCATCTCACGCTTGGAGGATTCCTGTGGATTTATGTTCTTTCATTTGGAAGCACAACCTGGCTGTAACAAACTGAAAAAGTGTTTCAGGAAAGAGTTAATTTCTATGTAGAAATTACGTTTCCCAACTCCACACTAGAAAGGATTAAGTAAGAATTTGCTAATTGGAGGAGGTGGGAGGGCCGCGGATTTGTAGGCAGAGCAGGTGATAATGTAACTGGTGGAGATTACAAACTAATTATGTGAACCAGCAATTGCCTGCCAGGTGTGCGAGATGCACAGCAGGGTGGAGCGAAGGGGTAGCTGGTGGGGAGCAGGCGAGGAGGAGTTTGACATGCACTTTACAGCTCTGAGTGAGCAGAGCTCTGATTAGCGCTTTGCGCAAGATGGCTTGGGCGTGAGAGGGAAGGACGAACGAGTCGCGGAAGAAGGTGGTTGTGTTTTCTCAGATTTGTTTTCAGGCATGACTCTGAGCTTCTGTGTTACATTTGACCACTGCCTGATGGTGTGTGGCCTGTTTCTACTCAGCAGCCACCTGTAGGCTGGTAAGAACGAGCAAGAATTTTCCTTAGTGGTATTAGTGAAATATGTCCGATAAAACCGTGACAGTTGTTCTCTGTGGTAGAAAGCTCAGGTTTCTTTCCAATTTAGGTTGCTTTTTGAACAAATCCTTGGTATTAGCTACAGCTTTAGATAATATAGAGATTGGTGGGAACACTTTGTTATTCTCAAGTACAGGCACTGAAGAGTAATTCAGTCATTACATATTTTAATACAAATTACAGCTTCCTGAGTAGCAACTATAAATAAGCTCTGCTGCCATGTGTGGAACAGGCAGATGAGCGTCGTGCTCTCACAGAGCAGCCCCATAATTGAGAACCAGATGCTCCTAAGCTCCAGCCCTGTTTCTGGTCTTCATGTGCATGCTTGAGTGATTGCATGCATCAGTGAGTTGTAATTAATTAGTTAGTGCCTGGGAATATGTAGAAGGTATAAAAGCACTACAGAAGGTATTTGAGGAGGTGTTTTGTTGCTCCACTTCCTTCCCATCAGAAGTAGTTGGCATGGCCTGTTGAAAAGCACCTAGGTAAATATATGTTTCACAAAGAAGGGGTGTTAATATTTGTTTCATTTTCCTATTAAGTGAACTATGAAAGTGAATTGTTAAAGCTTTCTGTATTAGACTGTAATGAAACTAAATCTTTTATTTATTTGATAGGCAGTTAATGGTGATGTGTTTAAAGTCTCAGCCATCAGCTGGTGCTTTATGCTGATCTCAGCTATTATTGTGGATGGTGGGGGTTTTTTATCACTATAATTTTTATTAATAACATGAAAGGCTACCATCTATAGACAATGATGGTATTGTAATAACATAATGAAAATATAGTGTTTTCATAGTGGCCCAGAGATGCAAACTGCACACATCCCTGTGTTTTAAATGAATACCTCTATGCTAAGGAAAGGACCAAACACGTTCACTTATCACTGGCTATTTTTAGGTATGTTGTAGACATATAATATACTTCTAGAGATGTTAAAGACAGTAACTTCCTCTTTAAACTAGGCTGTTTCTTGCCTTTCTAGCAGTTATCAAAAAATTTAGTGAAATGTGAATTCTGTGGTTCTTGAATGACTTAGGAAATGTGACTTAATTTTAGTATTCTAACATTAATATTCCTTGATAGGCTATTAATCACTTGACTGCGGGGCGTTTAAAATGCAATCTTTCAAACAGGAGATGTACAAGGAGATGAATGTGTCTTCCATCTTCCTTTGGGCAAACAGACCACAGCTTTTCACCCAACCAAGCACAATGCAGGGATGTCTGAATATCCTGACTGTCAGTAAATAATGGATAATGCAATTAACTCCACAACAATGTAGCTGCCTAGCTACTGGATAACAGCTCTGTTCCCTGCCCTCCACCTTATTCCTGGGATGTTGTTATCCAGTGGTGTGCCTTTTAAAGGAGGGCACTCTCTCAGTACCCAGACTCAGCTGGAGGAGCAAAGAGCTCTGCGGTGTGCCTTATGAGCTTGCCAAGGGTTTTGAAGGCAGGGCAAGGTGATAAAGAAGTCTCCGTAGCTCACCAGCTCTGCTGTAATGCAAACACAAACACCTTGCCTGGGAATGGCATCCCCCTGAAGGTGGTGAGCAGCGATCAAGTTGCAGCTGCTGAAAGCATTTCTGCCTCAAAGGAGAGTGAGCTGCAGGTGTTTGCTGTCCCTGGCCCAGCTTGCGGTGCAGGTGTGAGCCGAGCAAAGCCTTTCTGCTGCAGCGCTGCTGTGATGTTTCCCTGTTTTCCTGTTGGCGTTTCCATTGTGGATGTGGANATATTAATATTATACGCGCCGCCGGCACGCTGGCTGGGCTGAGATGGCAGCAGCTTGGTCCGGGCGTGTCCCACACAAAGGAAGGACGCCCCGGGGCACCTCGGTGCCTCGCTTGCCAGCCTTCCAGCCCGTGCGGTCGAGGGCACGAAGCCCAGCGTGCCTGGGGCTTTGGATAGCCCAGGCGCGGCCAGAAATGAGTTGCCAGAGGTGGCTCTCGGCCGGTGATCCAAGGGTTTATTGTAGAAGCACCCTCAAATGGTCCGGAAGCCGAAGAAAGCAAAGCACAGTAATCAGGGCTTTATAAGGATACAGGGAAGGGGGCGGGGTGACACCACAGGGACCCATAGGAAGAGGAGAAGGGTGGGACAGGTCAGGACACCTTCCCTTAGGGGACACAAGAGGTGTCTGTCAACTGCAGACAGAACCACCCCTCAGGAATCCTAGGAAACCAAAGGTAGAAGCCATCTTCACAGAATGGGGGTTTCACTCCTTGGTACCAGCCCACCAAACCTCTGTTTCTGGGCTCTGTGGCCCCTCGGTTGGTTCCTTCACCACAACATCTTTCTGCTGCAGCACTGCTGTGATGTTTCCCTGGTGGCGTTTCCATTGTGGATGTGGAATTGTGATCGCTTGGTTTCAGTCTCTGAAGTTTCAGTACTTAAACTCCTTGGAATGTGAGAGGGGTGGGGCTGGGCTCAGTGTGGCTTTGCTGATGGCATGGAGGTAGAAGAGAGAAATCTTCCCTCCTTTTGGCAGTTGAGAATATTTTATTAAACACTTCACCTCTTGGGGAGTAGTCTGTTGTTATATGGCAAATCTTTGCTGTACTAGGAAAGTGATTTTTATAGGGCTCCAGTTCTAAACATAGGCCATCAAGAGTAAGTAAACCATCTTTATTTATGCACCACTTTGAAAATGTAGGTGCCATCTGTCTATTTGCCAAGACAAAGGAGTGGCACTGCTTTTTTTTGGAAATACTGGGTGTTTTTATTCTTCTTATTTTACTTTACAATAAAATTGCATTTTTGTAGGAATGGGCTGTAAAGTGGACCAAAGATTTCAGTTGCAATTTGTGACTTTGCATTACTGTCTTCTCTCTAGTCCATAGGGAATATCCTAAAGCAACACCATTACAACACTGCTGTAAAATGACAATGTGTCCCAGAAAACCCACCCTGCTTTTCTGAGCATCAGTTTCTTTGAGAAGGCAGTTGTAAGAAGGGCTCCATAACCTTGGGAAGATGTCACAACAAATGAGATTTTGTGCCCNGGTAGCAGAGAGAAATCTTCCCTCCTTTTGGCAGTTGAGAATATTTTATTAAACACTTCACCTCTTGGGGAGTAGTCTGTTGTTATATGGCAAATCTTTGCTGTACTAGGAAAGTGATTTTTATAGGGCTCCAGTTCTAAACATAGGCCATCAAGAGTAAGTAAACCATCTTTATTTATATACCGCTTTGAAAATGTAGGTGCCATCTGTCTATTTGCCAAGGCAAAGGAGTGGCACTGCTTTTGTTTTGGAAATACTGGGTGTTTTTATTCTTCTTATTTTACTTTACAATAAAATTGCATTTTTGTAGGAATGGGCTGTAAAGTGGAGCAAAGATTTCAGTTGCAATTTGTGACTTTGCATTACTGTCTTCTCTCTAGTCCATAGGGAATATCCTAAAGCAACACCATTACAACACTGCTGTAAAATGACAATGTGTCCCAGAAAACCCACCCTGCTTTTCTGAGCATCAGTTTCTTTGAGAAGGCAGTTGTAAGAAGGGCTTCATAACCTTGGGAAGATGTCACAACAAATGAGATTTTGTGCCCGTTCTTAACCTTTCTGCTGATTATTTTTAGTATAAATAGGAATATAATTAAATATTTTGGTGTACATTAAGATGTTAAGAGAATCCATAAATCTATACATCATGGTGAATCTCATTCATACAACTTTATATGGCTTGAAACTACTGAGGGACAAATTGGTGCATTCTTCCTTTTTCCTATAGTTTTACAAAACATATTCTAAGTCTGTGAAATGAAGTCCCCACGTGGGGTATTTGGATTCAGTGGTTGGCGTTGTGGGGGGTGGCTTGGGGGATGGATAATGTAGGGTCATCAGTTCTTGAGTGCACAGGAGTGCTTGTGTGAGATGAGGATATTTAATAGAAAATGATTCTGAACAGAAAATAGTGCTGCATTGTTATAAAATTTAAATGAGAAGATTGCAGCGTTATCAAACTAAGTGTGCCTGACACTTTATACAGTTTAAATCTTTTGTGAGTCCAAAACCTGTGGATTCAGAAAAAAAGTAAGTTTACCATTTTCAATCCTCTGCATCTCTCATTTCTGATGTGTGTGCACAGTGCTCTTACGAGGTTTTGATTTGTTTTGTTTTTTGCTGTTGAATCCTATCCAGAATACCTGAATGTGTTAATGACTTGTGGGGTACAGACCTTATCTTTCCAAAGAGTTCTATTTTGTGGGCTGGTGAATTCCTAGCAGAACGCATCATCTTGATTAATTTGAAAAAGATATTTAGCTTCTTTTCTAAATCAAATCAGTTTCATCAGTTTCAAAAAGGTATAGATCTCTGAGACTTACAGATAAGACCAGAACACTAGAGTTCTTCTTTTTTTTTCAAGTTAAAACACCACTTAATACTTTCTAGAAGCTGAAAGAGTGGGGAAATAAGAATTTTCTATTTGACTCTATTTCCTGAAATTAGTCTTAACTAGCTGTCAGTTATGTATGATTTTTTCCATTCTTTTTGGAGTTGAATACTGTTCTGCTCACTTGTGAGGGCTTTTTGTTAAATTCTTATAATACTAGTTCTGTGTGAGTTAATCTTCATATTGTCTGTAAGGATAAATGTTTCTCTATAAATCTTGCATACACCTCTACCTTTAGAATACAAAATGAGCTCTATTTGTAGATTAATTGGTACCCTTTCCCATACAAATGACAAAAGAAACCTGAAGTATATTAGTAATGTGATGGCAGTACTACTTCAAGCACAATTACCTTGTCTTAAATTGCAGATAAGCAGAATTGCAGAATTCACTTGAGCAATAAAGGCCACTTCTTCAAGTGGAATTAGTAAGAAATTAAAGGAATGTGTGTGCAAATGTAGGTCTTTGCATGCTTTCTCATCTTGAGAGGCGTGTGGAAACAACAGAATGAAAAACAGAGTGAGGTGGTTTTTTTAGAAGTATTATTCTACAGTTTTGGCTGTTTGTTGTTGTGGTGGTTTGGTCCCTCAAAACCGGATCTTGAGGCTTGAGACAAGAGGCATCGAATCTGGTTATCACACCTTAACTGTGTATTAGTTTTTTCTGTTTGGATGTATTCTAGATTGTAGTCAGTCAGCACTGGCTGCATCCGGGAAGTCAGTTTTTCAAAAACTTTGTACAGGCTATTTTAACAAACGGACAACAATGGATTTACTAAAAGGCAAGTTACAAACCTCTTATCAGTGTTGGTGGGTGAAGATTTAACTGTGGGGTATCTATGTGAAGCCAAAGTTGTGTGCTAAATAATATATATTTAAACTTAGTGTTTGTGTCAATCTATAAACACAAACATTGTGGATCTGCTTGAGTTTCACATTAGAATTTTGTTAGTGTTCCTATCAACAGGTTCTAATGAAATTCTAATGGAGCATAATGAGAAATTAATTTGTAATAATACATGGAGCTCAAACACCTTTTAAAAATACCAGCTGAACTACAGAAATGTGAAATAAACCCTTTGTGTAAGGATGTGTCTGCAGAGCTAATCCAGGAATTTCCCCAACAGTAATCTTATCCACCGGGTCAGTAACCTTCTAACATCTGTGTGTCACACTATTTTTCTTTTCCCAAATCAGAGGCTCTTCAAGATCTGGTAGATGTTGCCTATATTGAGGCAAAGAACTGAAGATCAACTCTTATGCAAGGTCTGGAGTCCTCCAATAGCAGGGGTTGATAGGAGGCAGAATCCAGAGCCTCCTGCTCTGCTGTGCTGTAGGAGATGACTCCTCCATCCTCCATCTCCAGTAAACTGGGAGCTACCACGTCACACAGGCAGGCTCTGGCTTTGGACCTGGGGGATATCCGCTGCTTTAAAACCCTGTCACAGCTGAGGTCAGGCTTTTGGCCAGGGGCTGCAGGTGGAGATGGTGAGAGGGAAGAGTTTCCTGTAGCATTGAGATTTTGGGCTGTAAGAAGACCATTGTGGGGATCTTTGTGAAAGAAGGACTTTAAAGAGCTTGAGAACCATTTTCATTGCATGATCTGATTCATAGCATAGAGATGCTCTCACTACTTAAGCAAACTTCTGGTGTGATTTTGTTGTGTACTGCTTTTCACATGTTCCAAAAAATGTTTTTTTCAATTAACTGCTCACGTTTGGCATAAAAAACCCCATTTGCCTCAGAGTCGCTCCACGAAAAAAACTACTGATGGGGAGAAGAGGTTAAAAAGATGATTACTGTTTTAGGTTCCTTTAAAGTGTAAGAGTAGATACCTGTCACTTGAATTAGAGAAGACGTGCTGCTTCTGCCCTGTTCTCATCAGCAGAGCTTTGAATGTTGGCAGCCCAGCTTTGGCAGTGGTAAATTTCTTTGGAGGAAGGTGGGGAGATCACTGAGCATCATTATAAAATCACCACTGGGAGCTGTTTGCTGTACCAGGGGAGCTCATTCTGAAAGCAAAATTCTGCATGTGCAGAGCCTGGTGGAAAGTCAGGAGTAGGTGCAGAACTTGAATACTGAGGGACTTTTCTCCCCAAAATTTCATCTTTTATCTGATTTCCTATCTATTCCTATCTGTGGGTACTGCCTTTGGAGCTGATAGAAATGTGAATAGTTGAAAAAAGCTAATAACGCTGAAAAAATGCTATACATGAAAGCAAGGGGGACCAGCTGGCTGTGAGAAAGGTGGGGTTTAAAATGCACTGAGAGAAAAACACTTAAAGGATGTGGGCAAAGAGAGAACTAACAGAGAGAGGAGTCCCAACATCTGTCAGTCCTCTGTTGACCAGTATAAAAATTTCTTTTGAGCTTTTATCCCTGCACAAGAAGAAAGCTGCTGAAGGTTCGTTTATTATTTTAGTTTTGGGTTTTTTTTGAGGGAAGGGAAAGACATTTGACCTTTATCCCATCATCTTACCCATCAGACTCCTTTAATACTTAAGCAGGAGGAAAGGAGTTCACAAGTAAAAAATCTAAAATTTAAATGTGCTTAGGTTGGAGATGCAATTATCTACCCAATAGTTGGAAAAAGTTCCAGGGGCCTGATGAAAATCCATTCTGTTTAAAGGAAGTCTTTAATGGGCTCTGGATTAAAGCTTAAAAGAGGAGACCTACCTTAGTCTGCCTATTCCCTCTTCCTCTCAATTTCCTGATTTGGAAAACTTATACACTTCTGTCTTTTAAAGTAAAAGTGAATTCCTTTATAATGAAAACACTGGAGAGAATAATAAAGATTTAGGTGAATTAAGAGATGTTATATCCATAAAATTCTTTCCAGTAGCCAGCACTTAGGTGGTCATCCTCTGTTCTGAAAAGTTCTGCTTGGCGCCAGCATGTTCTCACACTTGTAGATGGAAGATTGGGCAGTAAATGAAGAGATTTGTTGGTTTTACATCTACTTGCTGTCTTTGTAGAAATGCAAGATGTGACCTTCTCCATCTTTGTTGCCATTTGTACCCTGTCTGATATTGTGTGACGTGGATTCTCCTCCTGTTTGAGATTAAATGTTCATATACTAAGCTAGTTTGTGAGGGAACCCTGGCACAGTGCTCTGGGTTACCATAAGCAACAGGACTGCATGCTCAAGAAGTCTTGCTCCATCTTTTTAAGAGGTAGACATTGTCATTTTGAGAAGGATAATGAATATTCTCTGTTTAGGTGATTTGTTTTGGCAGGATCCAAATGCAAAGTCAGATAACCATAATTGTTATAGAACAGTTCCATATATTCCTAGAAATACATGTCTTACTCTCCTAGGTCCTAGTCTTTGAACTTGGAAGGGTTGTAATGGGTTTTTATGGTTAGGTTTTTTTATGTTTTGTTTTGTTTCAGGTTTCTGTTTATTTGGTTCGGGGTGGTTTTTGATTTTATATTAGACTATATGATTGCAAGGAAACAAGCAAAAATATCCCAAATGCTTTTGTTAGTGGCAGCATTGAGCCAATGCTATTGAGGAATAGTGGTACCTGTCAGACTGGAGCTTCCTGTTGCTAAAATACGCGTCAGTTCTCACCTGTCCTAAAAGATTCTGCTTCTGGAGGCACAGAGACACATTAGATATGTTTGTGTTTGTTTTGTTTGCTTTCATATAGCAGTTTGGAGTTGTAAACCCAAGTGTAATCAAAGTTACATGACTTTCCTGTGAATGGCATAATTACATTCACATGCCAAGTGTGAAGTGCTTTGACAGTCTCACAACAAAATTCACTCAAAGCTTTGAAGCAAAAGAAAGAAATGAAAAATCAACTATTGTCTTTTGGTGAGAATAATAACGTCTGAGACTCCATTGTGCCTATCCACCAAATTCTATGTGGAATGATTTTTTATGTGCAATAAGCTGTTTCCAGCGAGCCATTTAAAATAATAGCCCGTGACACCATTCCCTGATGCACACTGCTATACCTGGAGAGTCTGCCAGATACCATCAGGAAAATGGACCATAAAAGCAATCCAAAACCTACATTCTTAGTGGAATTTATCTGATAAATACCTTGCTAAATCCTAAGTGTTTCATTCATCTTTAAGTGTGATACACTGATCTGCTTATTTGTTTGGCCTCACTGCCAGCATTCTCTCCCGAGCTTAAAATACATAAGGAAGACACATCCGTTCACTGTAATAACTGTTATCTCCTGAAGAATACGAGCTGCAGAATCATTAATTAAACATGATTGTTCTGAGGAAGGTCTCCCCATGAAGATGTATGTATGACTCGCTTGGTGTCAGTAGACTCTATTTCAGATACAGTTTTTCACATTTGACCGTTTTCAGAGTCAGGTAAAAACTTGTCATCAAAAGAGCCTGTGTATCTAAAAGCATAATTTGTAATAGACATACAGCCAATACTTTTCACCTCCTTCTGCCATCTGTAATATGCAATAACAGAATTATAGCTGATGAATAGTCTTATTTTTTTTGTCATAGGACTAGAAGCTGGGAACTTTTTTTGCCATCAAACTCTGTGAGAGATAGAAGTTGTTTAATATAAAATTTGTTTAAACACACTACTGTGTGATTTAAACTTTTATTTTGATGCCACTTCAAAAGAAAGTCACAACAATTCTAAGTTTTTCTTGAAGACATTTGAAGAAAATTTTCTTAAGCTAAAAACTATTTCAGTCAAAATCAAAATATTTCTGTGAAGTGCAATATAAATCTCAATGTCTTACTAGAAGTATCCAAATGTTTGATATTGATGTGTTTCTGATGAAAAGAAGCTGCATTTCTGTGAAGTATATTTGAAGTCAGAAGAGGTTTCATCTTCCTTTTCTCCTCGCCTTATGTTTCACCTTATATCCTTGATTCTTTCTTATGTAGATGTCCACCTTCTGTTTCCTCATAATTTCAAACACCTCTATCTTTCCTTAGATGTGTTTTTTTTTCCCATCTATAAGATATTTCTCACAAACTTAACTAAGTAGACATTTGTCTTCAAACTGCATGACTGGGAGATACCAGAAGCTACTCTAATAGAAGCATAATAAAATGGAGGCGCAGAGTTTCTTGACTGTGCTTGAAAGTGGAAGGGCAGCCATCTAGTCTATGGTTCTGAACAACAGGGTAGATTTTCCCTTCTACCTTTATCCAGTCTTAATTAATATATTCCAATAAATGAAGTAAGCTGAAGGCCTCCTTTTGCTTCTCTTCAAGACCAGTAGTAACTAACAAAACCCCCAGAACAAAGTGTGTAAGTTTATCAACACTGCTCAGTGGATGCGGGATCCTTTGAAACTTGGGAAACACAAAGGTATCATCCATCAATTGATACAGTTCTGAAAGTGTCCTTTGACAAGGTGAGCAGAGAGTATTTTTTGTTCTGTTGAAGGTATCCCTAGGCTACCTACATGGAAAAAGAATTTGATGTGTATGTGAATATAAAGTTGTGAATGGTTTGTAGGGTAGAAATTGTTAATTCTGGCCAAGATCACAAACATCTGCCATCTATTCCATCGAATTTTGGCAGAAGATCCTCTGCTGGATAGATGGACCAACAGACCCTGTCTGTTCCTGGCTATGGGGCCATGTGTAGTAATAGGAGCGGTAAGGTCTGGGTGCCTTCTTTTTGTTTTCCACTAGAAACACAGAGATGACATGTGGTTTTGTGTTCGAAAGTACTGTCCTCAGACTCTTTCTCAAATACACTCTGCTGTTCAGCAGCAGTATTGGGATTATGAATTTCTTGTGGACAGCTCTCTGCTACAGTTATATCAACCTAAGCAGAGGGAGTAGTTTCCAAGTAAAATTGCAGGTGTGCAACCTAGCACTTCCAGAGAATCTTTTATGAGGGCAAATGCTTCTTATGCTCAGTGGAAAATGATCAACAAAATGGTGAAAGATAAAAGAAATACTCTGAAATAGTTGGTGAGTGAAACATCAGCTGGGCTGGTGGTCTGTGGTGTGGTGCTGAGGCTCCAAATTCCCACTCAAAGATTTGAACCTCTCCATTTGCAAAGGAGTGACCTAAATTTTAGGTCTCTTTTTGCACTGTCTTTTTTGAGGCTGTCTCTTGTACTTTGGGGAAAATCCTCTAGAGATACTGGTTTCCTTCTCATGTAGAATGTGAATCATATGGAAAATGTACCAGAGCTGTGTGGGAGCAGTTCTTTCATGCTGAGATAGGATGCTGAGATTTAGCCCTTTCCTTTGGGACCAGATGCCAGATCTGTGTTCTGACTATCTTTGGGACATATGTGAATCTCCAAAAGGGCTCATTTATAAAAGGAGCAGAATATCTGATCTGAGATCAGTCATGTAGATCTAAGGGAAGGATTTTGCCTTGAGTGTGAATTAGTCTCAAAGACAAAATTCACAGCAGCCTACTTGTTAATGAATTACGAAGTCTTTATTTTTAAACATTTTAAGCCTTCATAAGTTCCCACAAGGAACTCGTTATGCTTTGTGCTTGGAAGAAAATGGAGAAAACGTAAGTGGTGCTTTGGAGGGCGGGGAGTCTGGTTCCACTACAGATGAAGTTGGTGCAATTTTACACATGTAATATAAATAAAGGTACTGATAGAAAGAGCATGCACCGTAGGTGGCTGCATGCTCTAATCTGTGATATGATGCATATTTATGAACGTGAGTATAATTAAAAGCTGCTGTTCCAAGTGTCAATCAGCTCAATTTATACACAGATCATTAGAGGAAATGCTTCTCTTGAAATGGCAGAGTATGTGCAGTGTGGACCTGTGCCTGCAGATTATGTGATTTCCCATTTCTTCATCTAGCGCTTCCTTTTATGGCTTGAGACCTGGAAAGTCCTTGAGAAGACATTAAGAAGATATTTATCTAATTAATTACTTTTAAGTCTTGAATGTGTGGGGGGGTTTTCAGGTTTTTCTTTCTTTTTTCTTTCTTAATGTGAATTGCAAAGCAACAGAGGCATAATTAATTGAATTTGGAGGATGTGTTCACAAACTTTTGAAATAACTTAAAAATAGGCAAGTTTTTCAGAAGCAGTAGAAATTTCAGAGAATGTCTAGGCACACTAGGTTTGCTGAAAATAGTCTGGAAAATTATGATTTTGATGTGATGATGTCCTATCATGTAATAGCAGTCATTTCAAAGAAATTTAGTGCCCTGGTCAGTGAGGCAGCACGTTATTATTATCAAAGCCCCTATCAGAGGCTCTTGGGATTTTTAGGGGCTCAGTGGGAAGAGAAGTGGACTGAAAGCCACTTGAAGCTTGGTGTGGACAATGTGCCCAGCTTAGTTTATAGCCACACTTGTGAGGGGGGAGGATGCTATTCTCCATCCTTTGGGAAATGCTTGCCCTGGATCAGAGGCTGCAGAGCATGTGCAGCTGGTATCTGTGTGAGACCAGCGTTTGGGTGGTTATGGGGGAGGAGGGAATTCATCTCACACATCCAGACTTATCTTGATTTAAATTTCAGCTTTGTGGCTCACCTTTAAGAGAATGCAGAACATGAGCAGCTGTCCAGTGAGTGATTCTGTGCCAGCTGATGTGGAGTGTGAGGTCTTTTATGTAGCTAAATGCAGTGATTTAAAACATCTGCCCATATCCCTGTTTTTTCTATTTGACTGTCGTTCCATAGTGGAAATTTCTTCATGTGATGGAGACTTTTTATCACATGGTATTATATTTCCAGAGTTATCTTTTCCTTCATTTTCAGAAGTAGCTATGTATTTTCTTGTGAATGATGGCTTATATCTCTAATAATTTTGGGAGTATAGCCTTTTAGAATTGTGGCTGTTGAAAACTTCTTGTATTTCTGTTTTGGGTTCTTTTGTTGTTTTTTTTCTTCTATGGGTAAAAGAAATATTAGATACCATATTACACTGACAGACATGAATATGAATAGACGAATATGTTTACCTGCAGAGGTAAAGCAAGAGTAGTTTACAAGTATAATTCTGGGGGCTTTATTTAGGTTTTTCTTTTCTTCTCTATGAATAGCTGCAATTCCAATGTGAGTGTCCTGGCTGTTAAAATAAACAAAAAATTGCTAATCCTGCTGTAGGATACATGCTCCATTTGTAGCATGTATCTCCATGACTGTGTGGATCTGCTGTGTGTTTATACTAGGAGGGGTCTGATCCCTTTTTTTTTTTGCTCAGTGCTAATGCCAGAAGTTTGTGAAACTGTTCACTCGCCCTCAAGATGCAAAGGTTATTGTTAACTTCTGCTCACAGGGACAGCCTAGACAATTAGGGTAGGCATGGGTTCCAGTAAATCCAACTAAACCTAGCAAGAACTTATATTTGCAGCTTTTTTGATGGACCCTTGTTTGTTTTTCATTTTGGCCATGAACACAGTGTTGTGCAGAACCTGAGCATACCCAAGACCTCTTCTGCATATTGGGATCTACAGTGGAGATCCCTGGTAAGATGCCTAAAAACAAGCGTTCCCTCTGTCAAATGTTTTTACTAAAGAATAACTTTTTCAATAGACCTAATCCTAACCTCAATCGTGTCCAGATTTGCTGCTGCTCATAGCAAAAACTGGACCACCTTAATTTATCCTTCTTTTAATTTGTCAGTTTGGGGATATATTATCTTTTTACGTTTAGGGAACTATTTTTAAAATTTCTTTAGATTTGATTTGTTAGAAGCTATCCATTTGCAGCTGATGTCTAATTATTTTTTAGGACCAATGAGTTATGAAAATATTTATATAGTTAATCAGTTACATTATTAATGGATAATGGCTAAAAATATAGTAACTTTAAAATTATATATGGCTTATAATCTTTAAAGGGTTATAGGTGTTTAACTACCCAGTAAAGCTATAGAAAATTTACAGATCACTGTTTTATTGGTATTACAACTTAACTACTTCTTTGAACTTTCATTACTGACTGTTGAGGCCTTTCAAGGATGACAGTACCTATTCTACCTTTTGGCTGTTACTTTTAAGAAATCTGTGATTTGAAAGTCGTATATACATGTATTTAGGTAGCAGATTGAGAAATTGAAATAACCCTGAAAAATGGTAACTGAAGTGGCAAAATAATATATAGATATAATGTCTATATAATATACATCAAAAATATGAATATTGTGCTGTTACTCAGTGAATGTATTTTATAGTTTTCTGCCTTCTATTGCTGTGAGTGAGGAAAGAATGAATGCTGAGGGTTAATCTTCCAGTCCATCCTAGGAGTAGCTTCTGGGTCCAATTTACCACCAAATGGGTGTAAATAATTGAAGCCTTTGTGGCCAAAGGGCTGTGAGCAGCAAAAATAGGAAAAAGCTTGCATTTAAGTAGTGGCCATAGCCACTACTAATCCCAATTAGATCTCGAGTAATTAGGGCTATTCTCATAACTAGTTAGACACGTTCCTCCACATCATGTTGGGTTAGATCAATTGTCTCCAAAAACTTGTAAACTCAAATTTAGTACCAGGGCTTCTTTGTGAAGCAGCAGCAGCTGGTGCAGTGCAGAGCCTTGGGCTGAGCGGGCAGAGCCCCGGGCTGGATGCCCCAAATCTCTTGTTTTATGGGGCTGGAGGCGCTGCCATTGCCCAGTGGTGAAATGGAGATGGAAACCCTTGAGGCGGAATGAGAAAAAGCCACCTCTATCTGCAAAGCACTGTAAGAAGTGCTGTGAGAAATGTTTTTCTGTTCTGCCAATAGTTCTAAATCCGGCTCAAACACGTTCTGTTAAATAAAATTCAAAGGGTCGTTTTCTCCCAAAAGGTCACCTAGGATTTTACTGTTTGTTCAAAGTGTCTTATAAAATTAAATTTTTTCTGTCTGAGGAAAAAAAAAAAAAGAATATTGAGCTGTCCATGAAACATAATTTTCAGCTCAGAACAACAGCACAAAAATTTACTTGAGATAATTGTGTGGACTGTCTTCTTCGATTACTTGCAATAAACCTGAATTTTGCAGTTAAAGTTATACCAACACAGTCAACCTGCTGAGCCAGATTTGGTTTTGAGTAGCCCATAAAATGGGTGCCTTCTTTTAATACTTTTTTTCAAATACCATTCCTCCAGCTTTTAATCTCTACCTCAAAAACCAGGCACCTATAGATATATGTAATTTTTCTAAGCACTAAACTACACCGAGTTTTCTAAGTACTAAACCACGTTTCATCTGAAGCCATCAAGTAGGAACAATGTTTATGTGAGTCTGCAACAAATTCTATGTGTGAAGTCTCTCATTTACTCATAGTCTTCCAGTCACTGAGGCCAATGGCTTGTGCCAGAGCTTTGTGGTGTGTCAGACATCCAGATTGTTCCGCTGCATCAGGAGTTTGCTGCGGTGTCCATTTGCCAGGTGGAGGCAGAATTTCATTAATCCATAGTATAGACAGAGAGGGGTGGGAAATTATGTTGCTCCAAGACTTTGATCTTTTTTTGTTAATGAGCTGGTTTACACCTTGGCTATTAAACAGTTGGAGACTTTTTTTTTTTTTTTTTTTGCTGTGAAGCCTAAATTTGGAATAATATGAGCTAAGCCAAGCAACATTTTTCCACCTTCGAGTAATATATTCTATTGCCCTATAAAATCAATGATTCTTGTTGCCTGTTTCTTTCTTTTTGATTCCTCCTGCCATTCATTCTTTTTCTTCCTCTTAATATCCCTGGAATATGGAAAGCATTTAGATTTAGTAGAATGGCTTTTGTTCTCAGTTTTAAAACACAACTTCTCTGTCTCTACGACTCACGTGCTAACTGCATCAATTTGTGGGTTTAACATTTTCTAAACACACTCATGCACAGAGAAATCCTGCCTGTTTCCCTCATTTTTTGTGGGCTGCAGGCATACAGGGGTAATCTCGGATTACTGAATATAATTCCTGTATATTACTGGATTCTCTGGATTAACCATTGTGTTTCGGTTGAGGGAAATGAGTTCAGGTTCTGCCTTGGTTCTGTTTTCTTATGCAAGGGCAAAGAGGAGACTCAGGGAAATGACATCTCCTTAACTCTGCTCTCTTCTCCTCCTTTAATAAACTGAAGGATGTTGATGTGTACCAGGGAGGCATTATACCCCATTTTTGGCAGGCCTTTTCCAATGTAATTTGGCCAGTGGTTTTTGTTCCTGTGAAAAATGGATATCTGTCAAGAGTAAGAGGTTTAGCAGAGGATGTTGATGACAACATTTGTTTTACCTGCTCATCTGTGCAGCAGTGTGTCAGGTTGTCTCGTTTGCCCAAGGATGATGTGCACTCTGTGTTTTTGGTAGTTAATGGTTTCCACAATTTACTGTAATATTGGAGCGCCAGCTCTGAGTGTGTCAGCTTTAAAGTTTAGCTCTCTGGTGCACATCCAAATCTCTGAACAGCTGTGTGTGTAAGACTGGTTTAACAGCCCACAAAGGTGCCTTAGGTTTTGTTAAAGAGAATAAATAAATAACATTACATAGGAAATAGAATTAGAATTAGTTCTTCTCTTTCTCATATCTAATGTCATGAGGAAAAAGTTCAGTATCCAGACTTAATATAATAAATTTGGCAGATCAAAGCAAAGGTGTGAAAAGTTTCATATGGGGCTATTAGAACTTTTTTTATTTAAAATTCAGGTGGAGCTGATGTGTGTTCAAGGTTTTATGAGGTTGAGAGACAAGAGTTTCTTGGGCTTTTTTTATTTTTCACAGGTAAGGTTCAATAAAAGCTGGAAAAAAATTCAGTCCTCTTGCCCTTTTGAGGGTGAACAAAACATCACCAATGTTACATGTCATACAGGTAGAGTGACTGAATGACAAGCACATTCTGCAAAAATTTAGTTTAATCTCAGGTCACCAGAGAGATTAAGAGCTCAGTTAACCCTTGGTGAATTCCTAGGCCCTGCTGCCTCAGAAGGGCTCCACTGTGTTTTGACTGGAGGAAGCCTTGGGCAGCTGTCCTAAGAACAAATGTAACTAAAATCAGGTGGATTTAGTTCATCTGCCTCTAAAAACCTCAAAGCAGAGAGGAGAGCAGTGCCCCATGAGTGGGAAAGGAGTGTATGTCCGTGCTGACAAACCTGTGTTGGCAAAGAAGGTTGTTTCTCTCTACAGCAATGTTTAAAAAATGGATTCATGCTTGCTTGGCTATATTCAGTGCAAAGCAGTAGGTGTGGAAAAAACCTGAAATATTGAAGAGTGTAAATTAACAATCTAAATACTAGTTTCTAATTATCAGCACAAAATTAGGCATTAAATAACATGGGAGGCATTCATAGGCATCAGTATTTTCCTTTAATTTTTCTGAAGTCTGATTTAGTGTTGATATGCTTAGTATCCTACGACTGATATTGCACCCCTGATATATCAACCACTGATATATCCCTTTTCAGTGTCTTTTATTTTTAAAACATGGATAAATTTTTGCACGCTGAACTAAAATCTATTAATCTATTCCTTGCTGAACCATTGTTATAATCCTACTCTTATGTCAGTGATGTCAGTAATGCTTCGAGATCAGACAGTCAGATGGAGGTCTCTTAAAAGAAAAAAAGAAAAAGATGCTCAGAACTCTTGTGATCCTCATTCTTGGTGTATATTTGAAGTCTGGAAAAAATAATTGAGAGATAGAGATATCTAGCTATATATTACTGTATCTTGCACTGTGAACAGGATAGGTCTGACAGTGTTTCTTTGAATTCTCTGCTGTTCCCAGGTTTGTTTTTGGTCAGTAGCTATGTCTGCTTAATCAAGACTGCAATTTTCAGTTGGTAGTTTTGATGGCCAAATGTATGATCTTTGTTTTTGGGGAAAATACCACATTTTGCCAGTTGACCATGCAAGAGATGCTTAAGTTACAGGCACATATTATGAACAAAGAAAACAAAATAACTTGATCCACTGATCGACAGTCTTTTAATAAGAAGACCAGTACACTATAGCAGTGATAAAAGGAAAAAGGTATTAAGAAGGTGGGGCAATGTGGGATGGGGGAAAGGTATTTAATTGTCACTCAGGTGCTTTACTTCCTTGTAAATGTCTTCAGTGTCAGCCTTGCAGCCATAGTTTAATAACATTATAATAATATAATTATAAATGAGTAACCCCATATTACACTCATATGGGAATCTCACACTGCAAAATACAGAACTAAAGAATCTGATTCCTCTGAGTTGCCTCTCCTCCCACAGGAGACCTGGGAGAGCAAAGGGTACTCAGGCCACTTCAGCATTTGTTCTTCACCTTTCACCATTCATTCTTTGAATTTTTTTGATCTCCCCTCTCTTTGTCCCATCTCCTGGCACTTCAGCGAGAGGATTTGAAACCTTCACAACACAGTTGCCACTGTTGGAGACTTCATATTTTCAGCACCCTGTCAACATAATCTTAATGGTCTGATGCTTATAACACGGCTGTAGAGGTGGTGTAAGTGGTATCACCCAAAAGAGCTCTCTGTGCAGGTGAAACAAAAAGAAAACCTTCTCCATTCTTCAGACCAAAAGTAATATTTACGCTATTTACACTTTCCTAAATGATCCCTCAGCATTCATTGTACATGCATTGTAAATGCTACCAAGCTTGGGAGCACAGAAGAATGGCATAGGTAGAGATTATCAGATGCATTGCAAACCTTTTGTTCAGCTGTCAGACCATCTGAATGAAGATGGTTTGGTGTCAGGCATCCTATTACAGCTACTTCATGCTTAAGCTTGTTTCATTTGTTCCCTGGGTGAAGCTGACAGAAGTCTCTGCAATATGAATGATCTTGCACCTGGAATCCTGAGCTTTTCGCAGAAAATATGCATAGAATCTCTGTGTCAATAAAATGGCTCACATCCTGCTTGGTTCATGCTAATATTGATATCATTAATATCGATTGCAGGTTAAGCTTCTACCTTCAAAGCAAGATAGTTCTAATTATGGTTGAAATTCTCCTCTGTACTTTAGTCTGTAATGTTTTACTTTGAAGTTATGCTGTTTCTCTGGGTGCCATTTTCACATCTGAATATATTGTCCTGTAAAGCCCACTAAGCTGCTTCGTGCCCATTTATTGCCCTTAAGAATTGATTCTGTCCCCTCAAGCACTTCCTTATTTTTCGAATGTGTGCCTTTGTAGACTTTACAAGATGTGTTACCACATTAATCACTATAAATTCCAGTGTGTGCTTAAGGTCTTTAATGTTTGGTCCCAAGAGGCTTCACATGTAATACGTGAATTAAGAGCTCTTTACATACAGAAAAACGTGCAGAATAAAGACGTTCTGTAGAACTTGAAACACTTTTAGAAGTGGTTTGTGCTTTGCAAGTGCTGCTCTGCCTCACATTCCTCCATTTGTAACAGTGCTTTTGACACTTTCTTGGTAAATTGGGCTTCCACAGTGTGTAATTAATTTAAACACTCATCTGTGCCTGACTGAAAACTTTTGATGGCTTCATCTTTTAATGAATAAATCTATTTGTCCTAAATTCCAAAGCAAATAAAACAAAAAGTATTTGAAGGTCTGAACTTCATTTTTCTCCAGCGAGATCTATATACTCTGGTGCTCTGCTTAAGAACAGAGCAGGACATATCAATCAGAAATGCAGATACTGATTTACAGGGTATTCAATTAGAGACCTGTTTCGGAGAGGAGAAATGAACTGAGCATCCAGCTGGCCACAGTGTGTTCTTTGAGAATTCATTACTTGCTGTGTTGGAAAACTAACTGGTCAAGGAAACTTACAGTACCTGTCAGAGCTGCTGTTTCAGAAAAAAAACCCACTTGCCTCCATCAGCACGGCTGTTTAGATAAACCGATCACTTCTCTAATCGATTCTGAATGCTGAAAAGTTGCCATGGATACAAGATCCTGCAGCAATCAAAACAGAAGGTAAGTTTAGAATTGGAAGTGACAGATTTATTCATCACATACTTAACAAGCCTTTGAAGGGAAAGAGAGTGTTTGTCAGAGTCCTTAGGCTGTGTATAAAAAGATTGTGGAGAAATACTCAGAGAATTGCCAATAGGCACTTCAGTTGGAGAGGACTGGGTAATATTTGCATTAGGACCATTGCACAGATGTGTTTGCTTGAAACTGTTACTCTGGATGACAAAACCATCAAAGTCTGTAAGCCTGTTGTCATTTATCTTCAGTCTGGGCAATGAATGGACAGCTGCAAATTTCTGTCTCGTTGGTGGAGGGTTTCAGACTGTTCCAGGCTCAGCTTGGGAGGCAAGGAATGCAGGGCAGCCACAAACCTTTGGATCCTTCTCATTCAAAGCAAATTTCAGAAAGTGAGTTTTTAATGTCCCCTACTAAAAACTGCTAGACTCCTGTAGAAGAATTGACTGGATTTCTGTGTGATCCTGCTGAGCTGCCTTCTGCTGTCCTGTTTTATAGTTTTCCGAGTTTAGTGCATTTTTCAGCTGGGTGTTGCAGGGATGTCACCCCTCCATTTGCTGATGGTGCCATGTCGTGCTTTGGCACACAGGACTCAGTCCTCAGAAATTCACTCAGTTGTATGAGTGAGATGGGAAACAAAACAATAAAATCTACTTTAACTGTGAAAGGTCATGGAAGACAAATTAAAATGACCAAAAGGAGAGGGAAGTGTTGCAGTGATTTCATTCTCCTGGGTAAGCTCGTTGCAGTCTTAGAACTGTGCTGAAGTTAATTTTTTCTTGGTTCTTTCAAACTTCTCAGAAATCACCTCTCCTCCTCCCACTTCTTTAAACTGACTGTATATTTAATAAGAGGACATGCAAAACCAAACTCATTTCCTGGTTTCTCCTACTTATAAACATACAGTGCTAATTGAATTTTTTTTGTAAATCAATGTTCCCAAAATATAAAGCGTGTTTCCTTAGTTCAAAGCATGTCTGGGTTGGAGGGTTTGGAGCTCAAATCAAGAAACCTCTGTGGCATTATATAAACAGCCAAAGAAAGTCAGTATAATTGATAGGATTTCTTTTTAACATTTTTTTGGTTTTCTTTTCAAACTGGGGCTTTCTAGTAAAACTTGGAGGTTGAAATTCACTTGGAAAAAGCCAAGAGCAAACATTCAGTGAATCTGTGTGCAGCAACCCAGCCGTGTTTAGCTGGCCTCTCGTGCCAGGGAGGTGATCTGGCAGAGAGGTGCTTGTGCAGCAGAGAGGACACAAGGCAGGACTTCAAAGCTCACAGGTGGTGTTTAAGTGCTCGATCAAACTGATTGTCCCCAAATCAATGTGGTGTGGTGCTCGTTCACGTGCTCTCCGGAGATACTCTCCAAAATTAAAAGGTTCTTATCTCACTGCATTTAGGAGTGCTCTTGCTTTTGCTTAGCAGTTCAGCTCTTGTACATTCTGTGATCACAAAAATGAATTGGTTTTCCATAGAAGCTTCAGTTTGTGGATCTGAGTATACATCATTCAATTCCTATGTCTTTAAGCTCACATTCACATTGTAAACTTAAACAATGCATTCTGTTACTAGAGATAAATAATGAAATAAATTTGGTTTCAATTTAAGTGGATCTGGCTTAATTAGTATACTATTATGTCTTCCTCTTCAGCATTCTGAGGGTTAAAAATTAATGAAGTCCATCTCACAACAAAAAGAAAAGTTTTCATAAAAAATTTGAAGTTTTGTTTGCTACTCTATCTGAAGCTAGTGCTATTCACATAAATTTGGGTGCTGCCTAATATTCATTTGCAAATTCTCAGTGCTCCAAAGATATGCAGAGGAGAGTGATTTATGGTGGTCTCCTGTATCCTGTGTGTCTTTCTCCTTTGTTTCAAACACTCAGTCACAGAGGAAGAACACCACCTTATGGCCTTCAGAATCATGAAAAAATGAGTCCCCAGCATTTGGTGGAGGGCTGGGGAGGGACGGAGTCCCCAAAACACCTGGAATGCATTTGCTAAGATATTAATCCTATGAGTAATATCTAAGAATTTTGAGAAGGGTAAAAGAGTTTAATGCTCCCAAGACAGCTGCATGCATGGCTCTTAAATTATGCCTTTTTTTTTTTTTTTTTTTTTCCTTTTTGCTTCTATAACTGCAGAGAATTACTGTTATGGTTGTCCATTGCCCCACTGCAAACATTTACCAGCTCCTCTGTGAGGACTCCTGGTCTCTACTGGTGCACAGCCAGCCTCGTTAGTGTAAACCAATGTTTCTGGGACTGTCAGATGTATGTAAAGAGACAGGGTGCTAGAAGGTTATTTAGACAGACAGGCATAATGTTTTTTTAATCCATTAAAATAGGTTTAAGTTGATGTTTGGCTCTGAACCAAACTTGCAGTCTTCTATGGAATTTCATTTGTGAGGGTGCAGTATTTTAGGCTACTCTGCTAGACCAAATCTGTCCATATCCTTCATGTACAGAGGAAGAGAGACCATTGCAAGAGTTGATCTCAATCTTACATCTCAGCTCTCAGTAGTTTATAAATGATCACTTATTTATAAGTAAAATTTGTTGTATTTCCACTTAGAATTAACTCTCTAAAATCTAAAGGAATGATGTCTTTAAAAAAAAAATCTATATTCAAGAGGGAAATACATTGTTTGAATGTCAGTTTTCTTGGATAAGCAAACGTGAGAGAGAATGTTACACGTCACCATGCATAGAATGTAAGAAAAATGCTTTTGTAGTATTTGAAACAGGTTAGTCTTTACGTTAGAGAATTAAGTAATTTTGCCTCACTACTTAGATCTACAGTAATTTTTCCTCAGTTATTGTGTTAGCAAGTACGGCATGACCTTATTAAAATAGAAATCCTGTTAGTCCTTTGTACCAAAGTCACAAATCACAAAGAGAGTTGCACTAGAATACAGTGGGGTAGATGCTCAGATTTGAAAGTGGAATTTACCTTACTTTGGCTATCCTATGGGTGTAATACTTCTTGATGTATGTGCTTATTTTTCTGTGTGTATCCTTGCTGGACTTTATAAAAGGTTTAAAGTAAGAGGTCTGAGACCAAAATTAATTTTACTCTCTTTATACAACATACGGTAAATCCATTTTAACAACACAAAAACTGCAGTCCTATCCCGCAATGTAGTTGTATAAATTACCTAATGCATCAATTACTTCTATACTTTTTCTCATAGAAACTCATGATAAGTTTAGATTTAGAAGAACTGATATAGTAGAATATTTCTAAAGAGAGGAAGGAAACTATTTTATGCTAAGGAATGGACTATAATTCCCAAGAATGTAATGGAATTGTCCCTTGAATACCTCAAGCTGAGATACACCAACTTGCTTCCTACCTTGGCAGGCTGTTCTAAGAGCAGGGGGTTGAAGTGGCCACTGATTTGAGCTGCATCCACAGATTCTAAGTTCAAACTCTTGGCAAGTTTTGATTTATAGCCATGCAGGTTTAGGAGTTAGGAGAAGGCAGAGAGCTGCTCCTTTAAACTCCATTGTGTCTGATCATGTGCTTTGCCTTCTGAAGAAGGATGCTGCAAAACAGTGTTGGGAGCTCTAGATCCAGGCTGGTCGTTTTGTGGGGCTGTTTCAGTAGAGTAGCATTGGAATGGAAAATTCATCCTGGCAAATGAGTGAGCCATCTATAAATTCTGCCAGGACTGAAATGTATCGCTCTAAAACTAGAATCTCTGAAGGTATGAAACTCATTACCTCTTCAAGCTGTCAAGTACAACTAAAGCTTAAATTTTTAAACCCTTTTTTTCTTGACACTGAGTTCCTTTCTGGGGTGAACTTATTTAATTCTCTCTGCAAGGCACTGAACCGAAATCTGAGTTTCTAGAGAGTTTCTCAGAGTTGCAGGTCCTGGTTAAAAGCAGGATGATGCTCATTAGTATGGCATTATTTTATTACTAGATAATTAGGCTGATAATGCTAATTAAGATCTTGATCACTTTGATAACAGCAAAGAATGAAGCTGATAATTAGGAACTCTAATTTGTTAAGTGGGTATTTGTTCACAGAGCCTAGATTGACTACCAAAAAAATTTCCAAAAGAGTTTTCTGCTTTCACTTTCTTTTCATTTTGATGGTTCAAAACCACTAAATGGACATGGGACAGATCACCTAAATTTGGGAGAGTAAAATATGGTTGTAATATGGAGACACTAAATAATTTATTACCTATTAAACTATCAGTGACTAGTTTTATATTTTTAAGATAATATCAATGGGCTCTTTAACAAAATGTATCAAAGCATTTAATTCTGGGGAACAAGAGATCACTAACACTATTGAATATATATGATGTAAATGTAAAGATGAAATTTAGATAAACTAACCACTCAATGCTTCAGCCTGTCATCTAATTTTATACTTTAAAATTTGTTTTGCCCAGAACTTTTTCTTCTCTCTAATGAGAAATACTTCCTTTGAATCTCCTGTTTGAATGTGTATGTGAATTATTCAATATACGATATTGTGGTCTGCAAAAGTTCCAAGCTGGTTTGTGTCTGGACATCCAACAAAAGTCTGCACTGGCCACTTTGCTGTGTGGATTTCCCTCTTCACTGACTTTTCCCAGTGCTCAAAACAGTGTTAGAATTTTATTTATTCATTGTTGAGTAAGGAATGGCACATACCCATAACACTTCAGTTTCTTCCTGTTAGGGGAGGACCATAAGAATTCCTCCTGATGCTAATTTTAAAAATTAGTTCATTTGTATAGCTCATTTGCTGTTTGCTTTCTGAATATTTAGCAGCAGAAAATTACTGGCAGGAATTGTTACTGACACAGCAAATTTCGAATTGACACTAGAGAGCATTTGTGGGAAATATGTCTCACAGCTGGAGAAGGAAGATTGAGTAGAAAATCATCACCTTAATAGTCTGTGATCTGAATGGGTAAAGAAATCAGCATGTTTTGAATGTCTAAAAAAATTAGTGAAAAACAGGCAGCAGAACAAGTGGCTTTTACCTGCAAGATAGCTTTTAAACAGCATGGAATTGCAAGTCGTGCAATCATCTAACAGAGAAGTCCTAAAGAGATCACTCTTCCTCTGAAATTTGGCACTAAAAAAAACCCAGGTGACAATGGAGGCTTGGCTGTTGGATGATTATCTACATGTCAAGAGGCATAAAAAATTTCAGTGCTAATGGATATGAGCAGAGGCACAAAATGTATGCTTGTAAAATACAAAATAGGTCACATGAATGCAAGTATATGAATTAGAGTTTATAGATTTTCATGTACACTTTCTGTATTTTTTTCACCAAAGACATTGCTAAATCACAAGTGTAACAAAGCATGCAAATGCCTTATTTCCATAAGATATAAGGTTTGCTTTTCCTTTCTCTTCCACCTTTAACGATTAGTAAATGCAAATAATAAAAGAAACAGAAAAATTACCTTGAGTTAATGGAATTACAGAAATGTTGGACCAGGATAATTAGGAAAATCTTGGAAATGTATTGGGTAGTTTCAATATGTGGGGGGTTTAGAAGACCACCTTTTTGTTTGTTTGTTTTTCTCCTGCCTGAGCACTATCACCTTTATGCCATTCTGGCAATATAAAGAAGGTCTCAGACAGGTTTGCTGTTGATTTTAAAAAGTTACGGAACCAAAGTGAAATAAAAGGACCTCGGTAAGAGTTAATAAATCTTTCCTGTCTTCTACAAAGCCATACTTCAAATATTGAAAGTGATGCTTTGGATGCACTTGTCCAGTGGTTTTGGGTGATATTTCAGATAGCAGTGTGGTGAACTGGAGCTAATATACAGCCATCTTCAAAATTTTAGGTCTCATTGTAAAGCAAATTGTACTACCTTGGATGTGAATGGTCCCACTGAGTTGAACACTTTTATGTTCCTGATGGAACACAGTTCTTGTCAAAATGAGACCCAGCCTGAGCTGGCTGAGGCCAGCTGAGTGCAGGATGTGTTATTTGCTGCTGCTCACACAGGACAGCTGATTTATAATTAGAAGTCCAAGCCCAACTCCTCATTGTTCAACTGAAAATAAGAAACAATTCTTGATTGGCTTTCAGTCATGCAGTGTGAGGCTTAATTCCTCTTCTGTCATTACCTGCAAATACTAAGGTTTTCAGGAATATGCTCTCTGACTTGGTGAGGTTGTCTGCTATAAATCTCCTTTCAGTGCAATCTACATCTAGTCATTATTAAGGCTGGTGGTGGCTGTGTTTACATTGGAGGTACAGAACTACGTAAATATTTCAAGAAAATATTGCCATACTACTTGTCCTTCCGTTTGTGGAACTTGATTTGTTGTCACTGGGCCCTAGATTTTTTTCTCCAGATTTGCTGTACAGACCCTGAAATTCATTAATCACCTGTTAGCTCTGGGGTACTAACCCCAACTTCACAAGGGGATGGAAAGTGTGGAGTGAGCGATGGGATAATTTTACTCTTGCTAGTAGCTCTTAGGTAAAGCAGTTCTTAAAGTAACAGACTTTTTATTTTTTTTCTTTTAGCTATTAAGTTTCTTAGTCTCTTACTCTCACCATTCTTACCAAAAGGCTAGTTCTTGGTTCTCTTAGTTAAACTGAGCTGGATGCCAGAGGAGTTTAAGTTTTTCTGCATGCTAACATTGAATGAAATATGTTAATTTTCTTTGCTAAATAATGTGCTCTGCCCTATGTTTCAATCTGTTTTTCATCTGGTATATTAGATGTACAATATCGGTGTTTAATGAATGTGCCAAGATTTCTCTCTTAGAAATGATAACTATATAAATAATTCATATACTCAGAAACAAATTTCCTGTGGCTTGCCTTGTGCTTTCTCCCCTGGCAATGTGACACCACAGGAATATATAGATAGGGAATGCTGCTTGTTAGTGATGGACAAAGGATTTTACTTCTTCTACAGGAGAAACTAAAGATTGTCAAATATGAAAGAACAGCTAATATAGTCTGATTTGCCAACAGACCCCCAAAAACCAGCATTAGAGGATAAAAACAGAAGAGAGCAACAGGCTTGAGCTGTTTCAACCCATGAACTCCTTCCCAGTGATTAGGGCTGCCCAGCATCCTGACAGAGAGCAGGTTCTGGAGACTGATACAGGAATCACACTGGAATTGTGATTCAGCTGCATATTGCAACTGGCATATATCTCTGTCTTCAAGTATATTCTACATTTATGTAAGATATTTTGTACCATTCCACTAAATCAGAAACCTAGTGTAACACTGACTATCTTCAAATTTGTAAATTTTCCGTTAAACAGTACACTTTACTCTTGTAAAATATCTAGAAGAGCCTGGTCAGTGGGCACTGGCCTCTGACAAATATTGTTAGTAGGGATGGTCTTACTGGAGTGATTTTTTTAAGGGAGGTAACACCTAGGCATAACATAAATGTTCATCCTGTGTAATTGTTTAATGTCCAAAGTAGCACTCAAAAGCCCTATTTGCTTGCAGGCCGGTGGTGAGGTGCAAGCAAAGGCAGCGTGTTGAAGGGCAGAGGGTGGGAAATTGGCCGTTGTGCAATGGAGGGGCTGGCGAGAGAAGGAGAGCATTTCAGTGGGGATGTGAGAGATACCTGCTGTGACTTTCAAGAAAACTGGATCTAGCAAATAAGCTTAGAACTGCTGCCAGCTCTAACATTGCTGATGGTTTTACAAGACAGGAAAGAAAAATAGAAAGGAAAGTAAATGAATATTTTTCTGACAATACTCGGATTGGTATTATAATTCTTGGGACCTATTTGTGTAGCTTTGTCTTTAAATTACAGCAATATTAAATCAAATTGTTAATAGCTTTGGTGATTTTCTACATTTCTAGGCCTTTTGATAAAAGGAAGAAAGCAATATATTACTCCTCTTGAAATCTATTCTGCTCCATATTTATAGCTTACTACTTTGTAGCTAGGGTGTAAGAATGTTGCTTGGGACATAAGTTAGATACTGAAATATTGCTGCTGCTATTGTGTAAGGAAAAAACCATATATATGAGTGTGTGTATAAAATCTCTCATACACATTGCAGATCAAAATATATCCTTTTTCTCTTGTCTTCTGTGGATTGAGAAGATACTATAAAGAAACTGATGCCTCTAAGTCTGCTTCAATGAGAGTGTCTCATTTTCTTAAAACTAAGCTATCTTCTGGGGAAAGGAAATGCAGCAGATCCTGATGTTTTACGTAGCAATGAATAATTCATATACAATGAATAGAAGCTAAATTACCTTATTTACAAAGAATACAAACAACACTTTCCCCTTTGAAAAAAGTGGATAGCTACAGAACTTGGGAAACTGTTTGAAACATATAAAATACTGTATAACAAATAATAGTTTTGTTTTGTATTTTGTTTTTATTTCAGCCATACATGTTTGTTACTTTTGTGATGTTCGCACAAGGTGGATAGAATAATACTGTAACTTTATCATAGCTCAGGTTGGTGTTTTTTTTTCAAAAAAACCCCTCTGCTTGCCAAAACCTCCTGTTGATACCAGTGTATGAGGTGGGAGGGTAACACAGACTTCAGAGGAGTCAAATGCCGTTTATCTGCACCATGTTGTTATCTACACATGCTTTTTGAGTGTGCCCTTTCCTTACTTGCTGATTATGATATGAATCCCATTATGTGACATTTGTATCCTCATATCTCTCTACTAAACAAGCTTTTACAAGGGCAAGTATGGTGTGTGTGCTGATGTCCTGTGTTGTTGGGAAATGAAGTAATTTCATGTTTTATGAGTACTTGGTGTAGGATATGCTGTGGAAAATATCCTTAAAAAATCTGCTGAAAATACTTATCAAGTATTTGAAGAGCCATAACTCTATAACTGACTACCACAAATTATATTAAAGAAGGAGAATGGAAAAAGTAATTCTTCTGCTGATGGAAGTTGGCAGCTGTATCACTCATTTTCTTAGTGAAATGGATTCAGTGGAATTAATGTTGGACATAAAACTTCCTTTGAGAGGCAAAACTGCTTAAATTGCAACCTTATAAGTACGATAGGCCTTCCATAGGAATAGGAATGAAGATTTCTAATAAAATACAGGTTTAACTGGAAAAGTGCTTTAAATATGTGCAGGAGAGGCTACATCCATTTCCAAGAACCAAACCTGGCACTCCTGTGTGTCTCAAACCCCTACTTGTGTGGGCAGACACATCCTTTGGGCAAACACAGCCTTTTCCGATGTTTTCAGTGGACAGAACTGATTTTGGTTGGGAGGATTGATCATTTTATTTTAGCTTCAGCTGTTGCAATTCTTCCTTTCAATCGAGAGTTAAATTTTCAGACTTTTAGCCAATGATGCAGCCAGCACAGACCCTTTTCTCATGAGCAGGGGATCATTATTCTGCTCTTCTCCAGCCTAAATAACTGTCACTCTTATGTGAAGCAGCTGCTTCCATTTTAAGGGTGTTTCTGACCAGGTACTGAGCTCTTGCCTTGCTGTTAATATTATTATTTCATTTAATAGTGAAGCAACTACTTGGCCCAAGTGTCTTATTCTCCCTTTTGTTGTGGAATAACTTTATCTCTTTGGAAATGGGCGCTCTTAGGAGGGCAAGTGTGCTTCAAACAGATCATGCAATGATGGTCTGGGGCAGCAGTGATATCTTTGTTAAAATAATTGGTCTCAGGAAGCTGCCAGTAGGCACAGAGAATTCAGAGAATTGTGTGCATCAAGGTTAGATTGCTAGCATTTACATAAGAGTTTGGACACTCATTTTACCAAAGCTTTCTTTTTTCGAAGATAATTTTGTATTATATTGTTTAAACGTACTTATAGGTATTGATAGACATGACAGAATTGTCTTCCTCAAAGGGACCTTTTTGAACTTGATAATTTTTTTTTTCCTAATTGCTTTTTTTGACTCTTTAAAAGTTGTGGGAGGCAGGAACTTAATCGGCCGAACAATAATTTTTATGTAGGTAGTTTACATATAACTGAATCAAATTTGCTGTTCTCTGCCAGCTCTCAAAGGCCATGTCATTATGTCCCAATATTATAGGTTCAATTTTTAAAATTTCAGACTGTCTCTGAATTTTAATTCCTAATTTAGTCCTTGACCAATCTGGCTCATATTAAAATTTCCTTTTTCAAGGTGCCTTTGCCATCTTCCCCTTGGTCTGTCACAACATTAACATGGTAGTTGCTGTGCTCACTCTGCCTTTTTGAAACCTAATGGACCCTTCCTAAATTCAATGACTCTGGCAGCTGGAGAGCCATTTGTGATGAGTTTGTTGGTATTTTTAAACCTTTTGTTGCCGGAGTACTTTTTCAACCACTGTAACAGGAATTTGTTGATGAAGCAATGAATGCAGAAGCCCGGTGGTGTTCCCTTGCTCGGGTTATCCTTTGACTTCACTGGGAATTCACTCAAGAAAACTGAACTCAGTCCCCTAGGCAGGGTGAAGTCAACTTGCTGGAGAGCTGAAAGTGTTTGAATCTCTTTGTGGCTGCTGTCATGGGGAAGCTGAGCAGCCTCAGACTTCAGTGACTGCACCTCCTGAGCAATAGGTGGGGTCAGGGTTTCAAAGCTTAAACAGGTGGTGTCAGGTGTGCTTCAACGCTTAAAAATGTGACTGATTTTTCTTTTTTTTTAAATTTGTAGCCTGGACTAAATATGTGTCAAGCGTCTATGCCAGTCTTATTTAAACTCAAATTGGTTCTCTTAACCAGCCACCATTTTGTTTTTAAAAAGCCAAACCAGACATCCTCATGTGTCCTTGGATGTTTAAAAGAGTGATGTGCCCTTAGCACCTTAGCTAAAATACATTTACTTTAGTCTTCTTTCATAGTTCACCAAGTGACTGAGCACAAGCTATCAAGATGATGTGCCTGGCAAGACAGACGTCTGCAGCTGTAAAATGAGGGTACAGTAAATGCATCCCACTTGGCTTGAGAGTTAGCAGGAATCTCAGATTTGGGAAATGGGTCGGTACCTCGCTCAGGAAATCAGCATAGGTATGACAACAACAAGACACACCAAAGAATTTTTTATTTCTTTCTTTCCTTTTTCAAGCATAAAATGCCACCCAGTTAACATTGTCTCTGCTGCCTCAAGGACGTGCTCATTGTTATTCTGTTGGGTCAGGATGGGAAGGAGGCAAGTTATGCTGTGCTTAGCAATGGGCCTGAAGAGCTTAACCAAATCAGACCAAGGATGAAGGAATCGATAGTAAGAGACAAACAAAATACGCAGTGCTGCTCTCTGAATATCACATTAGTGATTAGTTTTTCTTTCTGTTTTGTGGAAGAAAAGCTCTGGGCTCGTATAAATGTCTGTTTGTTTTTCAGGTGTGGTGGTGCTTAAGAGGTCTCCCTCTTTAATGACGGAAAATGGAAGGCAGACAAAGATGACTGGGGAAAAAGAAGAACACAAAAATGAGTGGGATAAAGTTAAGAACCCAGGGTTTGGTATTAGTTATGAGGAAGTAAAAAGGGGATCACCAGAATGAAGACATCCCCTTCCTCTCTTTCCCAAACAAAAAAAAAGCCACCAGTAATGACGAAAAACCCTAGTGAAAAGAAAGCCCATGTATTCCAGTAGTTTTAGGATAGGATTAATCTATCCCAATTTAGGTATCTAAAGAGTATATTTTTGTATTAGACAATTTATATTTTATAAAAAAAGAAAATAACTAGGTGCTGTCAAGGAATAATTGACCCTATCGCAAAGAAAGAAATTGGCAGAGTGTGTAAGTCCTAGGGCATCAGCAATATTATGGTATCATGGCCTAAATGTAAGTGTAGGCACAGCTTCCTATTTAGTCAGGATTTTTGTACATCCTTATTCTTACTTCTTTTTCTTTCGCTGTGTTTTGGAACCTGAAAGACTTGTGGCTGCTTTCTGCTTGTTATTCTGATGATTATACCAGCGAAAACACAACTCTCTTTCCTGGCTTTTTAATCCAATCATCTAGATCTGCATGCAGTGGTTCACAGTCAGCATGGGAAATTTTAGTTACAAACAACCCATGATGAATTGTTAATGTTTTCATTGAATTGTCAAACTTGGTGAATTCATTGGTGTACCACCAAGTGACATTCTGAGAAAATTCATAGACATGTTTGGTTTAAAATTTCCAGAGAAAAGGGATAAAAATATCTATTTTTGCTGTATTTTTGCCTTTATTGCCATATGAAAAAATTTCCATACCCCCTAAAGATCATATTTTGTTAGAGTAAGTCTGGGTTCCGGGAACAGCATTAATTTCTGGGTAAACTCTCTTCTGTATAAAAAGAGAGTAAGATTCTTTACTCACACAGTTCAGCAGTTTAGTTCTCTCTCCTGGACAGCCACTTTCAGTTGCAGAGCTGCCCATTTGTTGTGTTCCTGCCACTGAATCCTGCATAAGGCCATTGCATTTTGTTGCTGACTTCATAGAAATAAGTTTGACACTGCTGACTTGAGAGGCATCATTGCACTTTGCTGTGAGATGATCAAAAAAGTAGTAAGGAAACAAAATAATATACAACAGATTAAAAAGGGCCAGAACCCCAAAGTGCTCGTGCCTAACAAAAAAGAGATGAGATTACTGAAGAAAACAGAATTATCTGGCTTTATGTGGAAAGTCACTCTGCTAGCTATGTGGTGCAGAAGAGACTGAATTGAGAGCTGTCTGCCAAAGAACAGGAAAGAAGTGAGGGGAAACTTCCTGCCTGTACAGCTGCAAACATCGAGAAGGGAGAGTGGAGAGCCACCCACTTATCTAGAAATGCCTTTCAAGAGTGCTTTTGAAATGGTGCACTTGGGAGAACATTCACCTGAACAACAGCAGGTAATCCCTAATTGAACTGCCAGAGGCTGTTTCTTGACAATGCAAAACATTTTACTTTTATCCTTCCCTTTTCTGGTGCTGACTGATAGATGGGTTGATTCTGCAATTGCCACTGTAATAGAAATCATCACAGTACTATCAAGTACAATTTGGACATGGTTTTATATGTCATTCTCTCTCTTTTCAATAACTTTATCAAGATCAAACCAAACCAATTGGATTAAAAACACTTGAACTATTTAGAAACAAATCCTTGTGTATATAGTTTTGATTTATGTAAGTCATCCAAAAATTCAAAAGGTAATAAATCTTAAAAGTTAACTTTTAGTGTGAAGTAAAAGCACTCATGTACCAAAATTCATTGAAAAGTTGCTTTGAATTAGCTACCTATCATGGGTCTAGCGGTGTGTGTGTATATATAATTTAATGAATTTCTTGCTATCTCTAAGTTTCTATTTAAAAAAAATTGCTGGTGTATTTTAGTCACTGCTGTGGCTAAACCCATGAGATTTTAAGGATAATATTTCTCTTTCATGCCTGGGTCTTGAGTACTGTTGTCATTAAAACAGCAAGTTGGGAAAAGAAAATCTGTTCATGAAACAAGACCCATCCATCTACATGCCACACCCCCAGAGTCTGGATCAGTTTGCACAGCCTGTTCTCACTGAGCCCAGCCTTGTTCACATGTGCTGCATTTAGTAACAGCTGATGCATTATATATAAATATGTTGTACTTTTCAATTCTTTGTCAGACACCTGCAAGTTTACTTTAGTAATTTTAATTTTATTACAAGAATACTGTATCAGGACCTTTTGTTGACTTTGTTCATTGCTTTCACAGAAAGACTCTTCATGAAAATCATTAAAAACTCAATGAATCTTACAGATACCATAATGTGAGTATGTTCTCATCTTTCTTCCCAAAGGCGGTGGCCCCTGCTGAGTATGCAAACAGAAATGCAACCAAGTGTTGGCTGCGAGAAATGATGAAATAAATTGTTTAAACAGCGCCAGGAGTTTGGCTGAACCAGACTCTTTTTGGCACTGATGTCTTTTCGGGGTTCTTTAAAAGGAAAACCCTACGGCATTTAGAACAAGAAATCTCTTCAGCCTCACCCTTTTAATAACTAATAGTTTACTTATTTTTAAAATTGTTTTTTGCTTTGCACTTGAGGACACAGAATGTGGTCACATACATGGCACTGAGGAATCCCACCATTATGTTCAGTTCAATCAGTCAATGTGTGACATAAATACATAACTGCAGCTGGAAATGCTGGAATTACTGCTACTCTGGTGCCTGTTCTCATCTGTAAGTGCTGGAGGAGGAGTTACATTTCATCTGTTGTCCGTGAAACCAGTAGGGGAAGAGAAATGAGAAAAATTCAGCAGCCTGTCCACATAAAGAAAGTCTTGGGCAAAACCTGGGATAGATTTAAAGCTTTTAATGTCCTTTACCCCAGCACTGCTGTTGGTGAATTTGCTGGTCCCAGGGAGATCTGTGTGGCCATTTCTCTCTATCATTTGAAAAACTTTTCTCTGAAGTACTAAGGTTTTATCCAGCAATTATTGCAGGTAAAATAAAAAACCCAAAGCCTACATTATTTTATGTATTTATCTACTTTATTATTTATTTTAAAAGAAAACCATGAAATATCTCACCTGGATTTCTTCAAAATGCTGATCTACTGCACCCCTAGAAAGGGGAAGTTTTTTGGTATTTTAGGCCACCTCTCTCTTCAGTTTGATTGGTGATTTCTGATTTATTTATGAATCACACTCACTCCCATCCCTATATAAGATGGGATGAATCTCATCCCAAAATTTGACACAATCCTGGCAATGATTGAGGTGGTTAGTACTAGCCATCAGTTTTACCCTTCAGAATAAAATGTGGCAAGTGAATAAAGCCTGATGGCATGGCTGTGCAAAATTTCATTTAACAGCTCATTGCAGGCAGGCCAAGTTGGATTGCCAAATATATCAAATCACTTTTATAGATCTAAGCTGTCTACCTCCTGATTTTCTTAATTGTAAATGGTATAACAGATATTGCTATGGTTTTCCCATGCATTGTAAAAGGAAAGTGTTTCAAATAAGGAGCAGAGCAAGCTTATTTGTTTGGTTAAGTTTACAGGTATAGGTTGTATGTGCTCCAGATGTTTGCACACATTCCCAGAGTCCTAGGGGCCTCTGTTTCTCCTTAATCCACTCTGAATTCTCCAAACACATCTAGTCAGTAGGCAGTTGTTGTCAATGAGTTACTAAAAGGGCTCATCTGCTATATTTAGGTACTTTTCATCCACGAATGAATAGTTTTTGCTGTGCTGTTTCCAATTCCAGATACAAGGAAATATGCCAGAGTACAAGCTGCTTGCTTTGTTTACAGCTACCTTTTTAGTTCTGCTTTTTACGACATGGGATGACAAAATGTATCTATTCCTCTCTTCCTGGCATTGAAGCTTCACCTGGATTTTTACCAAAGATCTGATCTCTGTATCTATAATAATACATAGGTATTTCTGCCTTGTCACATGATCTCTGACACACTTCACGCACGTGTTCTGGGTGGAAAGGAGGTTCTGTCATCCCTGAAAGATGACATGAAGCACAGAGAAGGAAAATGACTTCTTTAGGATCCCACACAAGGCTTATGGTGAGTTTGGCATAGAACAGAGGTCTGTTGGGAATTCACTTTGATTCTGGCTTTGGATACTTGAGCTCAAGAGCTCAAACCTGCCACTCAGCTCCTGCCGATGGCAGTGGTTTTATCATCAGTCTTGGGGAGGGTATGGTATGCTCATGAAAATTTTAAAAGCATCCTTACCCAGAGTTTTTCAGCATCCCATTGTGCGCTTTGGGTGCTAATGCATGCCCTGTGGTGTTATTCCTAACCCTGTTCTTCTCTGATTGTTTTGGCACAGGTGGGTTAAAGATGTGACCCTGCAGAGTTGTGTGCTTTCTTCATGGTACACCGATACATTCAGAAATATCAGCACCACAGTGGAGGGCACTGGTGTGTATCTCAATATTAATTTTGACACTTTCATACCTCTGAATTAAAAAATGTGTCCAGAAGGGCTTCTTTAACTGGCTTTATAAATGTGACAGGCTGAGGGTTGTAATATACCTATGTGCCAGTATAATATCTCTGTTGCTTAAATATTGGGTTGTTTCTCTTTGTAGCACATGAAATCTCATCTTGAATGAAGATCAAGACTGACACAGAAAGCTTTTGCAGAGTATGAACAGAAAAAAACCAAAAAACTACCACGGGAGTAATGGCATTAATTTATTATCAGAAAGTGATAGTTAACTATGTAGATTTCCAGGATTCTCCTTTCCACCTACTTCTAATGAATGAGATTCTGAATAATCATCAGAAATGTCACTTGATACTGGGGAATCCCCAGTTCTACTTTTCTAGACCCCATGAAGGCCAGATTAAATGTCCATAGTTTGGTGGAGTATCATTTATTGAAATAATCTATGTTGCTTAGTAGCAGCATGATTTGTCAGCTGTATTAGAAAGTTATACTTTGTGTGAGTTTAGTAGAAATGTGTTAGAAATGTTAAATCTCGCCATGGGAATGGAAATTAGTGTGGGAAGGTTCACTTGGGGGTCAGGATGATTGTCATATAATGCTTAACTAAGCCAAATTAGCTTCTAACACTTTGTAGAAGGTTTTTACTGTCAAAGGATTATTCAATATTCTGCGAACTAAAGGCTCTTCAGGGCTAAGATGTCAAACCTAGGAAGCATTTGTATGACCAAAAAGAAAAATTAAAATCAACAAAAACCAGGGAACTGGAAATTAGAGTTCAAATTCATTTTGGCATTATTTGAGTAGTTCACAGCAAAGGAAATCCTTCACATTTCTGTGAAAAATTACCACTATTCTATAACTAAGTTCAGATTTTAAAACAACCTTAAACATAATTTATTTTTTGAAATTATTGGTGTCGGAGTGGGTGGAATATCTCATACATAAATAAAATGCATATCAGAAGAGTTTAATTCCGCCAGTAAATGCTTCTCAAAAAGATAAATGGAGCATTACTTTTCACACTGATTTGTACTTAGAGGTCTAAAACTTTAATTTACATAAGTTACACTCTTTTACAAATGATAAATATAAGCAAAATCAGTCATAGCTTTTTTTTTCCCATAGAAATGAAGATTTATGACATTATGCTGTTTTTGAGTGAATATAGGAAGAGATGTCTGAGATATTTTTGTCTTTCCATAAGAATTATTGCCCCTTTAGCTGAACCCAGACAATCAGGTCTCAGAAATGCAATAGATGTTGTGGAATGAAAACATTTGGTACAGAGGAATATCTCTGGCGTATCCTATTTAGGAAAAAGTGAGAGTATGTGTTCAGTCCTTATTAGGCTTGAGACAACCTTCACTGATGTCTAAACAATGGGAAAAATCTTTTTGGAGCTTTTACTGATTGGGTGCACATTCTTAGTAAATTCAGTCAACCTTCACCTGTTCTGCTTCTTATTTCTCTTTGGATGTTATTTGAGCACAAATATTCCATGTTCCTCTTAAATTCGAGGCAGACCTGTTGGTAGCTTTGTGCATCTCAACCTGGCACCATGCTTTCAGAGGAAGAAAAATAGGAAGAAATGCTAAGAAAGGACATTCAGTTCTCTGCACAATAATCAATACAGACACCTTAGATATGAAGCAACTGTTAAATAAGAGCTAACACAGGCCTTGTTTTTATAAAGAACCTTTGGTCTGCAATGTCAATTGAATACCAGCTTGTAGATAAATACTGAAAAGCACTGAGACTGCTCTGAGCTATAAACCAGACCTTCTGAATGCTGCACAATTTTTATCACCTATCACAGTCCACAGCAGAGGAAGTTACATGAGTTGGGTGTTCATTTGGAACCAAGGTATTAATTTTTTCACATTTAAAATGTGATTGAACATTGTGGGACATATGTTTGATTCAGTTCTTACTGGATTTGCATTCTCTTAGGAGGGGCTGAAAAGAATAACTACAGGAAGGTGTGAATAGAGGGAGGAATTCTTATTTTAGCAGTCATTCATCTATCAGATAGCAGCAAATAATGTATTACCATAAGTATCCATTGAAAGACAGCATTTGTATAATTGGAAAATTTGCTCAAAACCTGCCAATTGCAATTGGATCATTTTTTATTTAAAAATAAGCAAAGCAAAGTAAGAAAGTATTCTGCTATTTCTTAAATTGTTTTGGGACATCTCCTTGAAGTACAATTTATTCTTTTGAATTTAGATCTGCGTCACAGGATTTTCTGTAATACTTCCTGCTGTGTGCCTTGCAAATCGTTCCGAGCACAAATTATTCCTGAATGTAGCCACCAAAAGACCCCTCTAAGAGAGAGAGAGGTGCACCTCATATTATTTTTGACTGTACTTAGTATTTCAGAAGCTGTTTGCTCAAACAGAAGGGCATCCCTCAAATACAACTTCTCAAAGGGCTTATAGGATTCTTCTTCCTGCCTCATTACAATTGTAGTCTGCAACCATGTAGAAAATGCCACTTGAAGTGTGAAAGCAGGAAATATTGTCCTGAACAACACAATGCAATGGGCACACTCCCAAAGCCAGTCCTCCTTAAAATTTGAGTAATCTGACTGAAGAGTTTAGAATTGATTTTCTCTCTTTTTCTTCTCTCCAACTTTAATTTTCAGTGCTGTAGAGTGCATTCATGTTCCTCTAAATGGCACAGCAGTCTTGGGCCCCATACTTTTGTCTCAGATAGTTGCTAGTAAAACAGGTACTTTTTTGTTAATGGGTCTGCTGAGCTAATCCCTGAATTGATCAGTGGGAGACAAAATGAGGGGGCCCTGGAAGGAAAGACTGAAGCTGTAGAAAGCAAGGAGATGTCCACAAAGGGAAATGTTTCCAGCTGTTTCCATTGATAAAGGAGTGATAGATGACCTTAGAAACAATTGCTGAGACACCAAAAAATTTGGTCTTGCCATCACAGCCATGATACCTGTGGGTGGCAAGGAAGGATGAAGGTGGCTCCTTGCTCTTTGCTGGGTACCAGACGTCAATTTGGCAGTGATAAGACTGGCAGCAGTCACTGATTTATTGCAAAACAGCAAATAATGCATTACCATAAGTATCTATTGAAAGACAGCATTTATATAATTGGAAAATTTGCTCCAAGTCTGCAAATTGCACTTGGATCATAGAAAACATTACATTGAGGGCATAAAATCAAGGATTAGAAGCTCTTAAACCTCTAGCTGCCTTAAGAGAGAGAGAGAGGCATTTTGATGTATTTTCAGATTTTATAAAAATCACTAGGAATTTTTTAGTTTCAGGGAGCTTAAAGGAATTTTTAAATACAGTTCAAATCACATTTCAAATATTTTAAACTAAATGAAAATAGTTGCATTTTATTTTGGCCCTATTTTCCTAATAAAAGAGATCAATATAGTGAATTTTTGTCCATCCTGTGCTCATTAACTTGTCACAACTAAGTTTGACAGCAGTATAATATTTTAAATTAATAGTTCCATTGAGGGCAAAGAGACAGTAAAGGCTAAAATCTCACTGTGATGTGAGTTCAAGTCAGGTATTCCTCATGGCCTGCCTGTCACAGAGCAGTCAGGGGGACAAGCAGAAAAGAAGCTGAGGTTGTGGGGAGGCTTTGGAGGATGAATCAAGATCCTGTCGAAGACTGGAAGAAAGGTGGAGTCCTAGGTATGAGTAGAAGTTACTGCTAAAGTAGAGGAGTGTGGGGATTTCAGGCACAGACCCACAGAAGTGAGGTCTCACAAGTTAAATGCAAATATGTTCTTGCATAAACACAGAAACAACAGTCCCGTGTTTGAATATGAACATCTTCCACTGGCCTTTAAGTCCTGATTTGTTGCTGTAGACAGTGAAGAATAATAACACCCAAATAGTACAATCTTCATAGAAAAAAAAGTCTCCATCAATAATGCAATTAGTTATGAGTAGTAATGTAGTGAGGAAAACAGAAAAAAATCTCTCCTTTCTTTGTCCATATTTTTAGCCTGACTAAGAGTGACTTTCCTAACAGGGCTGCAGAAATCCTGCTGTGAGGAGAGGGTGAGCACCAAGGAAAAGGTAGGGCCAGTGTATCCTTCTGAGTTACAGAAAGGCAGATTTAGGAGTTGGATCTGTCCTTATCAAGTTGATCTGGTTTGTAGCTAGAGTATTAAAATAACTTGCTCTGGACAAATCCTTACTTTGCTGAGAACATTAAAATGTCAGAGAGTTTAATATAGAGTAATTGGAGAGAACCCTACTTGAGAAAGAGATAGAGTGAAATTCTTAAAACAGATTTTAAGACTGCTGTGAACCCTTTTTGTCTGTCTTGAATAAGTGTGTTCCACTTTAATGAGATTATTTTGAGGCTCCCATCAGGTTTTATGCACAATTTTCTGCTGGTTTTCCAACAAAGGCTTCTTTCTGTTTTTCAATAGAATTTCCTTTCTATTGGGTTAACAGTAATGTCTTTATAGCTGATCAAACGTAGCTAAGTTAACTGACACAAATTATTAAAAACACTTATTGTCCTGATTCACATATTTACACATTTATTTAAATGGATATATATATTGGTATATCTCAATTATGTCAATATTTATTTTGTTCTTTGGCTGCCTAATCCAATGCTTGCAAGAGCATTTCTTTTCCCCGTCTCAGGGCAGATGCAGTTGTACAGTTTAGGAGCATTATTTCCCTGCTGTGTCCTATGTGAGGAAAAAGGAATGAGAAACCATTCAGGAGGAAGGCAAAAAAGACAAGGGTAAAGGCAACCTATAGCTTAGCATAATTTGCATACCCCATAAAATTCAATTCAACCAAGTCCACTCCCTGTTGTTATGAAAGAAAAATAACACACATCTTAATTTTGTACTTCAGCCTTTGTTTCTCCCAAGAGAAAGGGGGTTATTGTGATTCCAGCTTAGTGCAAATATGTAAGCCTTTTACTCGTCTTGTGCATAAAACTGATAACCCATGCAGTTGGGACTGCTTATTTATTTCTTATTAATTCATTTCAGTTTTTATAAGTCAACCAAGCATTCAGCATTTGTAAAGTGATTCTGGAAAATTATTTTGCATAAGTAATAGTAAACACTGGTGTTGCTTCCCGGCAGGGAATGAAAATGATTCATGCAATTCCCAGTGGCCTAATGAGCAGAAACAGGGACTGGAGCCATGAATAGCTCATTGGCTGAAGTTTGGCAGCAGAAAAAGCCACATTTATCAGCTGTGCCTTCACCAGCAGGCATCTCCTGAATCAGTGGGAATTGCTCACTGTGAGGCATAGAGGGGCACAGAGGGAAGATTTGGCACACAAATATGGAGCAGGGGGAGATGGAGAAAGAAGAAAACCTCATACTAGGAAAAGAAAATTAGTTGTGAACAGTGTTCTGCTTTCTCCTATTAATTTATCAAGATTTGTAGCAATGCCAAAAAGTTTTATATTCTGTGAAGCACTCCAGCAGGCTTCCAAAGTACGGCTAAGGTTTTACAGCCTATGCAAATTCAGTTCTCCTAGGTCTGCCAAGTTCCTGGTATTTAAATGGGACCCCATTACTCCAAACAATTTCGCTGTCACCCACTACACAGGAAATTCTTCCTCTTTCTCTTGTTTGTTTTTAAGCAAATCCAGTTTCAACTTAATTGTAATTTAGACTTTTATCTTTAAAAATCAGCGAGTGAGCCAATGAAAGCAATCTATAAAAACAAATAACAGAGGTAATCAGATACTGAAAATAAAATACATGAAACAAAATCTCATCAAGTAATGAACTGACACAATTTTCTCATTTCTCTTTTTGTTTCACAACAGCTAGATTGTCAGATGACTCATCTGCTTTGGTTTAAAATGTGTTTCTGTAGAGTCACTTACTTGTATCACTGCCTTTTGTCAGTGAGAATTAGGCAGCCTTTCAAAAAGCTGTACAACTTAGAGCAGTTTACAGTTCCTATTGCACTGTTGAGATATTTTATTTTCTTCACATTGAGTGTTATTGTTTCACTATTTGTGCTGTGATGCAAAGGCCATTGCAGAGAATGTGTTTCCATTGACTGCAGGAGAATTTCTGTCCGTCTTTCAGAATGCTTTGGCTCATTCTGCCAGCTTCAGACCCAGAACAGGGCTCTTCTACCCCTTCTGTGCATCCTGGGCTGTATCTACAGAATCTCTTCTTTAGATCCAGAAGAAAATAAATGAATGCAGATGTTTAAGCACTTGAGTAAGTGCATCTGAGTGGATGCTCTCAATCAGACTCAAAGGAATCAGATCCTTGCAGAGGAAGGAGGGTTTACTGCTCTGAGCCAGCTTGACAGGGGAGGGATCTGGGTACACAAGGTATTTCTGCAACTTGAAGCAGATTTAGTTCCCTCTAATACTGAAAAAAATAACAATGCAAAGAAATAATTTTTGCATAAATTCTTACATCATTTCAGAGGGAAATATCAGTCACATTTTGGGTAATTTGAAGGCCTAATGAGTATTAAAGCAATTAGGAATGGAAACAAATAAATAAACAGCACAATATTATGAAGATAAAAATATTGAGTAGGACGGAGAATGGTAATAAGCAGTGAATAACATAGAGTAAGGAGAAATAAAACACTAATGTAGAAATTTTTATACCACCCTGCAGCCCAGGTGGTTGTTTCATGTAACTCTGTAGGGTTTTTTACTAGTAATAATAAACAACTGTACTATAAAATGTATGGCTGTGCACGTAACTGCCTCAAAAGGTACAGGAAAGACCATTAGTAATTATTATGAACATTAAAAAACCCCAAAACACCAAAAAAACCCCTATGCTTTTGCTATCTGCACATGGTAGTCATCTTGGCTCAGTGAGCTCATTAGAAACAATGGTTTTGTTTGATCATGATGTAAGTGATGCTCTACAGGGACTCCAGCAAGTGCTCCCTAAGCCAAAGCCAGGGTGTGAAGCCCGTGTTCTTCTCACAGAGTGGGAAAGCAAAAATTAAAAAATCACAGCACTTTATATACCACACCAACAGCTTTTAATATTGCAGCATGGCAAGTTACTCAATACAAGATAACTGCAACTGTGTGTTCACAGGTTACTTTTTACAATAGAGTTATCTTGATTTATTGGGAAGACAATTACGTTTAGCTGGGTCCATTAATAATTAAACACTTCCATTGGTTTTTCAAATCATTGCCAAACAAATGTGGAAGCTTTTAATTTTCCTACCTCAAATGATTGCTTCGCTTCTCCCAAAGGAGTTCCTTGCAGCTTTTTTGGACGTCTCAGGATCATATTCTTCAGCTTTTTTTCTTTTCCCATAATCTGCTGTCAGACTGCCTGTTAGTTTATAACCCATGGAAATTGAAAATGCTACAAATAACCAAGCTAAACATTTGAGACCACAAAGAGATCAGTAACATTTGAAGCAAGTTTGGGCAAATTATCAAGATTAAACCAGCATGGGTTCATGCAAAATTGCTTAGAAAATCACAACTTATCAATGTTAAAACAGAAGGAGGTGCTGAGAAGCATTTCAATGGGTAGCTATTCTGCCTATAAAATGATTTGATAATCACTGTAAAGATATAGATCAAGTTGAGATATATGCGTTATATTTGCTAAATCTGTATAGACACCAAGCAGGCAAGGAGTGCAATTTGCTGTGTTGGTGAAGAGAAAATGCACCGTGGATTGTTTAGGTCCTTTTGGATTCTTTGATTACTCTTTGAGGGTAATTTTAGGTCATGCCCTACAGTGAGCTTTGTATTGAATGATGGGTGTACAAATGAAGTCAAAGCCAGCAGTGAACACTGGTTACCAGAAATAAGGTACAATATCTCATCTTTCTCATGAAGTAAAGCTGCTCAGGTGGACCAGAAAGGTGTGTTCCTTCCCTTTAGAGGAATATTGAACATCTGGATGATATTTATTGATCGCTGAGCCGAGAAAAGTATAGCTAGCAGTGTGCTAGAGACTACAGATGAGGTCAGAGATATTTATTTTAACTTTGACTTTTGGGGTCCCTGGGTGCATCTTTAAAATAACAACTACTCTCCAGACCTTGTCCGTGTTACAGCACAGAATCTTGGCTACTTAAAATGCAGGGTTGATCTGTCTGAATCAGATGGTAAATTGTAGTTAAAAAACTTTAAATATTTGCATTGTGAATCTAATTCTGGGTCTCATTTAATTCGTTGAATGTATTTTATCACACCAGAAATACCTTTAAGGGTAAATACCAAATTGCCTCTCTAAAGAAATATTATTCTCTTTTTTGGTGTTTCTAAATTCATTATCAGGAGGATTTTATGGGGAAAAAGGATTACATACGAAAGCCCCAAAAAGCAAAACAAACCCAAGTCTGAAATGGTTCTGTGTAATATAGTCAGCAAAAACTGCTTGAGATTTTTGCACTGTAATCATACCTTTGCAGCCACATTACTCAAACCCAAAATCTGTAATTGCTTTGCTTGTTTCTGTTCAGGAGAGCACAGCCATGTAGATCAAACTTCAGCTTCTTACTTTTATCTCCATCCTCATATTTCAGTGGAAATTAACTGTTCTCCTCTTCATTTGAACAACTTAGAGATTTTATTCCCCTTTCTATAATCTTCTCTTTTTACAAATATTATTTTGTTTATTAAATAGCTAAGCTAATATAACAAAATAGCACAAAGAGAGGCAGCTGAAGAATTGCAAACAGAGAATGGTTAGGAGATCAATAAACAGTTCAGTAATTCCAAGATGACTTTGAAGTGACCTTCCAGAATAAAAAAAGCTCAAAGCTGTGTAGGACACACAAATCTTAAATGATAGTTACTGCGCCAAGAGAATTTGAGTAGGTTGGTAATGTTGATTTAGCTGTCTTAATTGTGTTGAGCACTGCAAGACATAGAATAAAAGAGCAGTGGTGAGAACAAAAGAAGCACACACAGTAAAGAAATACTCACGGAAAAAGAGAATGAAAGAAACAGTCAAAGTGAAATAATAAAATGAAGTAAGGGGGTAAGGACTGAACACAATAAACTAACATTATGGCAATGTTCAACCAAAGGCTCCTCCATAATTCTGGGTAAAAAATAATTCCATTCTGAAGCACAGCATTTGAGCTGCCTATGTCACTGGAAATGAGGCTAAAAGCCAGAACTCTTTCATAACGATGTGAGAAATGATGCCTTCAGCCTCTCCAGTATAAACTTCCCCTACGAAGGTGTGTGCTTTTTTATTTATTTTATTGTATTTTGAGGTCAGTTATGTACAGAAAAAAGCTCTTGTGCTTAATTTTCCTGTAACATTTAATATTTCCTCAAGACTGGAAGAAATATTGCTTGATTTTCTTCAAATGTTAGTGTTTCAAGAGACTCAGTCTTACACATGCAGAGCTTTCACTCCACTTATAGTATTTAGTACATAATGTTCCAAAAGATCCTGTTTTATGGAACATACAGAACTGTGGCAGAGGATAGTGGGTGATGTAACATATACAGAGCCACGTTTATGTTTCTTGTCAAATTTTTAGGTGCTATTTGAATGTAGAGCTACTCAGGTCCATTTCCCTTTGCCCTGGACAAAATTTATTTTATGAGAAAATTGCTATTTTTGGCAAATAGTTGAGAAACAGAGACAAAAGGGTTTTTAATTTTTTTTTTTTTTAGTAAATCTAAGCTTCGCCAGCAAAACTACTTCAATTAGGAGATGTCAGCATGCATGTCAAATCAGCTCCATCTTGAACTTCCAGGTAGGAATAGCCTTCAGGAGGCAGCTTAATTGCTACTGTTTCACAGTGTGTGGCTGGGAGTTGGCAGTGTTTGACTAGGTAAGCTGTATTAAAAATTGCTTACAACAGAGGTATTTGGGAAAGTCATGAACCATTTGGCAACAGAGTGGAAACAGAGAACAAGTTACTGAATTATGGCTTCATTTCAAATTGTTTTCTAGTGATAAGTTTGAAGAAACCTTCTCAGCAGACAAAAGCCCAAGGGATTAGGAAGATGATGTCAGCCTAGAAAAAAGAAATTGGTAAAGGTTTGCTTGTTTTTTTCTTTTTGTCTTAGGAAAATAATACCAGGCGACCACTACTGCGTTTCCAGCTTCACACCCCAGTGAAACAGCACATTTCTTTTCATGTCAGATGACATTTTCTGTTAAGCCCATGACAGTTTAATTTCAGTTAACCACTGCTAACAGCACGAACATACAAAGAAAGGAGACAGTCCCACAGTTATAGACTGTATATGTAAATGAAGTAATCCATTGTGTTGGGTCATTGGGGAGGTTGTTGGTTATTAAAAACTAAAAAAAAAAAGTTCTTCCCCCATCCTTGTGACAACCTTTCCGCCTGACTGACACTTATAAAACATTTTGTCTATAGATATGCAAAACTACCTGAGCCTGCAATAAATTGAAGTGGTAGAAGAAAGAAATATTAAGCCATAATTTTGTTGTTGATTCAATGTTCCAAGTGTATGCCTGTTAACTGACTCTGTTCTGAGGTTTAACTATCTTTTTATAATGTCCCTTTCATTTTGTTCATTTTCAGATAATAACATTAACAGTGTTAGTGTTATCTAAACACATTGTAGTTACCTTATTGTTTTTGGAGGTCGATAGGATGTTCTGTATGGTGCTAGAAAACAGGAGATTCTGGAATGCAATGTACTCCTGAAAATCCTGTTGTGCTGTAGGAATGGTCAATTTTTACATCTTTTTAATTACTTTCTATCATTTTAAGTGCTTTATCCAATGTCCATCTCATAGAAATGTCAGTCACTGTCCTCTCTACTTATGGGTAGAGTCAAGCACAGTTTCTTCCTGAAATCCTTTCAGTGTGAGATCCTCTGTAACTTCTAAGAGACATACTGATAACAAGTATCTGCCAAGACCTGTAATAATTTATCATTGATGGTTTTCGACCACCAAAAGACATACAGATAATTTCCACAAATATCCAATATAGAATTAAATAGGGATACTTTTTGTATCTGTATGTTGATTTGGTTTTGCTGCTGATCCAAATTGTATTCATGGTTCCATAAATACAGAATTAAATAGGGATACTGTATGTTGATTTGGTTTTGCTGCTGATCCAAATTGTATTCATGGTTCCATAAATACAGAATTAAATAGGGATACTGTATGTTGATTTGGTTTTGCTGCTGATCCAAATTGTATTCATGGTTCCATAAATGCTCTCTAATTTGCCCTTAGGCAAAGAAATTTTAATACACAGTTTCTCAATAGGTTAATGTAAGATAATGACTTTCTGCTGGGAAACATCATTATTTATAGATAAGGAAAGGAAAAGTCTCCATGTGCAAAATTAAGAAAAAGGAGGGTGGGTGAAGGAAAGGAACAAAGAAGACAAATCAAAGGGTTTCTTAGAACCCTGCACCTTTACCAGCACTTTGTTTTCTCTCAGTTGGACAGAACCTGCCTGTATTGATTTCATGTGGCTGTGTTTAAAAAAATTAGGAAAAGCAACTGGAGGGGGGTTGCTTTGAAGAAGAACTTAATATTTCTACAAAATTAAATACCATTCTTAAAAACACGGGAAAAATAAATTTTGCCTCAGAGGAACGCCTTCTATCATTCTCATTCATGCTTGGCATCCTGCGCTGAAATTAGTCCCGTGGAATCAGTTATTAAAATCTGTGTAAAGGCTCTCATTAACTTTGCATTGTGCCCTACAAATGGGTCTCTTGAATGTATAGACTGCTCAACAAATGCTTGGCATCTTATAAATAACAGACCAGTCATTTGAAACATGCAATAATATTGTTATAACAGTATGATTGCTGTAATGCAGGAATTTACTGGGGACTCTATACATATGGGAATTGCATTTGTGTGGCATAATCAAAGTCAATGACAGTCTTTCCCTTGATTTCAATAGGCTTTGGATCAGGCTATTTGAGAAGTACCATTAGCTGTCAGATGCGGTTTTGAGACTATATGTATCAATCTGATTAATTAGTAGCAATCTGAAATGTTTTCATGAATGGTTTCTTCAAATTCAGGCTTGCATAAAGAGTGCTGTAATATCTCATTATTGTGGTTCCTCCTACACCCTTTTAAGTTCCTCTTAATTCTCACTTGATAGTAAATTTAACCTCCCTACCAACGTAATTGATTAAATAACAGGGATTGTAATGAAATTCCAGTAATTCTTTCTGCATGAAAAGCTGAAAAGGGATTAATTACCATCAAAGAAACTTCTGGATTCATCTTTCTCAGATGAATTTCTTAACAAAGTAAGAGTTCTTTTAATCTTTTAAGCTTTTCCAATTTGGTTGTGCCGTGTAAATAAAAATGCTCTTGGACTATTTCCTTTTTACAGTGAGGCAGCACTCAGAGGTGACCCTGACTTTGGTGTGTTCTCCTGCAAGGCTTTCCAGACACAGTTTGTACCCAGAGCAGGATTTGCTCTTTCTTCTAGCAGGGCATTTAATGTGCTGGGGATTGGCAGCTGTGGTGTTCCAGTGGCAGGGCCGAGAAGCGAACAAAGTTTAGGTTTTAATGATGACATTAGCACACACACAGGCATCAGCATTCATTGTGTCAGTATTATTTAAGAGGAGCTAGAGCTCTGCAGGTTTAAATAGTTGTACAATATTTCAATTTAATCAGTTTTTTATTACAATGCCTCCTTTGAAATGTGATCTGAAAATTATCCACCAAGCAAAGCAAAAAATCTGATTAGAAATAATTTTTGCAGAGTTTTGCTCTTAACTTATTGCTTATTAATTGCAGCAATGAATTCTGCAGCTTTCATCATCAGCCAATTTCAGCCTGCTAAGCAGCATGAAATTTTATCTTCATCAATAAGTTTTCCTATAAAGAAGCTATATAAAAATTGATTACAATGAGTACTGTGTCTTTACCATTAAGAAAGATAGGTTTGTTTGCATCATAAAAAAAATTAACTAGATTTTTATTAACTGTTTTCTTAAACCCCTGAGGCTGATAATATTTTCCCTTTACTTATATTTTAGCAAAGTACATGCAGAAAATTTGCTTTTAATCTTTCAACTGCTGAGTTAGGCTAATAATATTTGATTGTAAAGTCTGACCTTTCATATTGCATATTATTTTTTAACCTGTTGTTAGGTGTACTTGATATAATGCTTATATTTGCTTACTTCCATGAGTCTTTGACTAACTTGCATATGAGTAAAGGTGTCACAGATAAAATTTCTCAAAGGATCTATTTTTGCTCTAATACTGGTTTTCAGTGTAGTACATTATGAAGGGTTTTGCAGAAGTTTATTACAAAAACTTGAAAAAAATAAACATTAAATTATTTGAAAGTATAGAAATTTTTAAATTTATTTTATTTATTTTTTATTTACTGTTACTTTTAGTGCTTTTATTTATTTTTATTTATTTTTATTTACTGTTACTTTTAGTGCTTTCTCCTGGAAGGATGTGGTTCCACTCTGTGGTTTCCCTTTTGATTCTTCTTCCCTCTCCCCTGGTTTTGGGAGTTATTTGGATTGTTTCTTTAATTCCATCCTCTGTCATCTTCATCTCCCTCCCCCTCAATATTTATATGCACCAAAGCTCTCAGAACCAGAAGCTGACATAGAAACTATAGTAATTTGACTTAAATATTCTGGCATCCTTGTCATGCCACCTCTGACAGCCTGATGGCTCCAAGCTTCCCAAATTTCTTTACAAAGAAGGAATAAGTGGGGGACTGTGCCTCCTTAGCTGGGTTTGGGCAAGGAGTTGCTTCTCTGTAGCAGCCATGCACTTTTTCATAGCCAGGCTGTTTGAGGGGCTATTTGGGCTATCAAGGATTGAGCTTTAAAAATGAATTTGCATCCATTTTCATCCATCCTATAAATGACTTGCTTTGTAGCTATTCATTCCTGTCACCACCTCAAAAAAACCCCTGCCTTTGTAATTGCCTTCCGTGACAATATCAGAGATCCCCAGTTTTGATAAGGAGGTTTATAAAATAGCTTGAATATTTTGTTACTTTGTGCCTCATCCTCTCACCTTCTTTTCACCTGTTCCTCCAGCTTACAGACCTGTGTGCTTGGCAAATGCTCCAGGCCTTTTTTGCTGACTTTGAGCAGTTTAAAGTGTTGTACACGTGTTTTCTGCTTTCTCAATGAATGCAGCCTGCAGAATACTCTCACAAACCTTCACTCTGCTCCTCCTTTCATAGTATCACAGGCAATAAATAGCTGGGCCAGCAGTCTATTTATGGAAAGCAAAAAAAGCTTCTCAGTGGGATGCCAGTGTCAGTTTTTCATGGAGTTTCCAGAATGTCATTTTCTTGGCATAAATGTTCCTGCAATTAAGTATTCTCCATGCAGCAAAATTGATTCTCCGTTCTGCAGTTTATAAACTTAAGCATTTCTTTGAGAATCCCCAGCTCATCTGCAGACCACTGTGCCTGCTTCCCTCAGCATGTTCCAGTTTCATGTTACTAATAGAAGCTTGTTTAAGAGAAAAAAAGGCTATTGAAATGCAATCAGACACTGTGTGGGTTGTTGTTGTATCAATTCTATTCTAATTATGTTGTTGGCATCCACATGACTCACACTAAATCTAAAAATAATTTTGATAGAAATAATCCTTTCAGTGTAAGAAGGAATCTGCTGAGAAAGTATATGAATTACTATGCCATAGACCTGAGTCTATATAAAAATATATTTTAACTTGCACTATTTTTAGTCAGACAAAATAGTAAAATGAAGATGAGTCCTTAGAGTAAATTGCGTCCTTCCCCAGGAACGTACACAAGGAATGTAGGATTAGTTCCACAAACCTGTGCTTGTGTAGTCTTCTGTCTCTTGTATCCATTCACACAGGCAGATCAAAATGAGAGTATGAGGGCATGAATATATTTTGTATCTATTTGAGTATATTTTACTTTTTCAGTATAATCAATGAATCAGATTTGGCCTAAAACATGCATACATTTTGCACATTGTATCACTTCATTTCTAAAAATCTTGGTCTCATTACCATTTCTGATATCATGGAATGTGCCAGTTCTCCTGGGCTAAACCTGCTCTTAGAAGTTTCTTAAACTACTTCATAATAACTATTGAAAAAAAGTCATGTTAGAGATGGGAGAAAAAAAGATGATGGTTGCTGATTACTTGTAATAATTTATGTTTTATGTTATTGTAAGGGACATGGAAAAGAGAAAGGAGGGGAGGGAATATTTGTGTGTGCATGTGTTCCCACATATTTTGCACAGTGCTGTGTTTTCACTGCCTTTTAGTGGTATAAGTAAAACGTACATATTGGGCAGTTACTTGATATGTCAGATGTGTGTTTGAAAGTAGAGTGTGATTTAAAGTGTTTGTGTGTATAATCAGGGCACTGATTCTACTGGACTGTAAGAATTTGTCTAATTTTCTTCCCTCTTCTCTCCTGACCCTGCAAATAGTATTTTGGAAATATGTAAGTTCTGTCACACCCGAAAAGGAAACACAAAGGAAAATACATATGTTTGCTTATTTGTTTGTCATTTGTTTGTTCCTTTAATTATATGTTTCTAGCTCAAAATTACCTAGATGCTTAAGTCCTAAAAATCTCATTAATACAAACTGTGGGAAGAACGGAACCTTTTAAATGCTACCCCATTCTCCAGCTGGGGCAGGTGAAAGGGCAGTACTTATCAGCTGGCTGCCAATTTAAAAGACTGTTTCAATAGGTGATCTTTCCATTGCTGCTGATCCTGCTTGGTTTTATTATTTTCCCTGCTGGGAAAAAAACACTTTCTCCTGCTTGAGGGTTTTATGATGTATGTTAGCTAACATTGATTAGTACATTTCAAAGAAGGAAGGTTTGCTGTCTGTTTTTGCTCTGAATGTAGCATATTAGTCCATGTCAATGTTTTTCTTTTTTTTGGATCATCATCCAGGTATCCCTTTGACAGAGGAATACATGTGTCTTCATGGGCCAGCAAGGAAAGTTGCAAGGGAAATACTCATAAATTTCTTGCTTGCCACAGAATTTTATGAATGGGAATCCCCAAAAGAAAGTTTTTATCGTAGTCTTGGAGCTGTGCTGTTCATCTGCTGTAAGAGTGAAAAGAGTGATGGTCTTACTCTTCTAGTAGACATAAAAATAAAAGCAGTTTCAAGTTCCCTTTATTGGTCCAGACTGAACCAGATGGGACCTTGCAGCAACTATCAACCTGTCTGCTCACAAAAAAGTCAGAATGCTTGGATTAAAGGAAAGAAAAGTGAAGGAGAAAGTTTTCTCGTGACCTAATGAGACCTAAATGCAGAACAGCAAACAGAGAAGACAGCGGGGAAAATTCTACGATCTGAGGGTAAGTTTGCAGTAAATGCAAACCATCCACCATTGTTTGGTCTTGCCTGCTGCCAGTCAGGCAGTAAAACTGGCTGCCAGTGAGGAATGATTACAGCTTTAGTTCTGTGATTACTCCTCTTTGCTGGAGAGTGTTCATTAGGAGGAACATTACTATTCCATTCTTTCTTTTAGCACTGTAGGATGCTACTTGATTTTTTTATAACTGTCGGGGAGGCAGAGGGAAATCTGAGAATTCATTGTAAGGAGGTCTGTGATAGTTGTTCTTTTTAATTACATACTTTTAAAATGCCTTGGAGTCAACAAGATCCTTTTTCTCCAATCTCCCTAACTTTTCTAATGAACTATTAAAACTAATCTTGCTTCTAGGCTTGTGAAGCACTGTGGGTGGGAAAGCCAATTACATCAATGTTTTATTTTTAAAAATAGCATGTATTTTCCCCCTATCAAGACCTGTTACATTTCCAGCAGCATTCAATACAATAGAGTACTGTTAAATATACCATTGGCATACAATCAACTACCATTTATTTTACTGTTGAGTGATTTGTTATAGTAGATAGAAACGATTCAATACCATTGACAGACAGTCCATAGCTCCAAATTACTGTTAGACTATTTTTGTAATGAATGGAGACTTAATTTCAGCTCAGTTTTCTTGTGGGTTCCAGACACAATTCTGCAGAGCAGAGCAACAGCTTTATTTATTAAGGCTTGCAATGCACTTTTGTCTAATTACTGCTGACTTGTCAGACAATAGTCAATGACCTTCAGCAGGAAAGGTGAAACAGTTCCTCTCACCTGATTCCTCCTGGCCAAACAGCTTCCAAGAAAAACACAGGATTGTCTAATTGATTACCTAGGAATCTTACAAACCAGTAATATTTGAGAGGCCTTTAAGGTCCAGCTGTGTTTCAGATATAGACATTTCCCTTTCTATCACAATAGTCTGGCAAAAAACTAAAGGCATTGTGAAGTTTTTAGTCATGCCTGTGTTAGGAGACTCAAGGGTCCATTCCGAAGTGTTGATGTTGTGCAAAAAAATTTATTCACACTAATGACTTTCTGAGATCAGACCAGGCATTGTATAATTTATTCCATCCATGCTCTGTAAAGCAAAAGTTATGAAGCACGCTCTGCAGGTAGATTGCCCTGCCATACCAAGGCACATCTGGCACACAAGTGTTGGGTGCCTTTTTATTTCTTGGCTAACAACCAGTGTTTACCCGAAATAGATGAGGGAAAAAGAGCAGGAAGTAATACAGTTCTCATCTATGTGCTCTAGGTTGTACACTAGACTCTTGTATAGTGATAAACCTGAACAGAACAGCTTCAATGATTCCTCTGCAGTTCTTGTTCCTATCTCCCAACTCAAAAACTTTCCAAAAACCCTCAAATTTACTAAAGTGTTCTCCATCCCAATTCATGCAAAAAGACTCCCAGATAAGTCTGGATATTCTTTTGGAATTGACTTTAGCACTAAGTACCTCTTTGCGAAAGTCCTTACAAAGTTTACAGTGTCAGTTTATAACACTAAAATGATCAGTCAGCCTCAGCAGTAAGAATTTCTTTTGACTACATTCTTTCTGGGGAAACTGTAGAGTGTCTCCTCTTGTGTTATGGGCAGAAAGATCCAGGTATTGTTGACAAAGACAAGCGCTGAAGCTATGGAATTGTGTATGGAATGGAATATGTTTACATAAATGGAATATGGCTACCTTATTAAAAGACCTAAATGGGCAGCACGTGACTGGGAATGAGATTGCTTTTCTTAAAAAGAAAAGATGTGCCAGTTGTTCAGAATGAAGACCTGTATATCCATCCTCAGCTGAAATTAGTTTATTAGTTCACAGCTATTAAAGATATGTTCTACAGATAATGATAAAATGGGATCCACACCCACCCAGTTATCATTTTCATGTTTTTTCAAGTCAGCAAATACAACAAGCATCTTTATTAAACAGAGAGACAAATGTGCTCTGATATATTGGAACAAGGAGAAGCAAGATAATATGGTCAAAGCTGTAGAATAAATAGAAAACCTCAGAAATGCTGGGTGAACATAAATGTTACCACAGCAGAAGTATTAAAAACAAACTTAAAAGTTTTAATAATTCTGCCTAAAGGATTACTTGATCAAATAAACAGCTTATTGAGCCCATAACCATAATAAGGTTAGAGGCCATTATAAATTAGAATAATTTTATTCTCTGGAAATATTAATGTTATTTCAAGATCCTGTTATTCCAAAAAATCCTGTTTTGTAACAAGAAACTGAATTTAAATACACTATATGAATGTAATCTGTCAAATCTTTTAATACCTGCTTCTTCAGGTTATTGAATTAATTACATTGACTGTTGAATTAATAACACTGATAAGGATTGAACTAATTGGAATAACTGAGGTTCAATAATTTCTCACCAATAATATTTTCTTCCTGAAGAAAAAAGCTAAGGAGATTTAGGCTGGATGCGCTGAAATATCACCACAGGGAATTTACAGTCAAAGAATGCTTTCCATCAAAATGTGGTCAGCTTCAATAGCAGGATAGTTTAGGGATACATAACCACACTGAGAGGCATGCTGGCTTCATTAAAATGACCCAAAACAAACAAAAAAAGAAATATTTTGTCCTTTAATTGAAAAGGAATTTAGGTTATCCTTTAAACTGTAGAACAAATGGAACAATGAATGTAACTGGAGTTTTAAATGTTGTCGAATGGTGTGTAACCTTTCATGCAGTTATTAAAAGGAAAGTTAGTTACTTCCTATGGCTATACCTGGAACCCAGCAGCCTTCAGGAATAGCATCTTCTCCAGCTGTAACAGCCGGAGAGAGCAGGCAGCACCAACTAAATAACACATTTTGTCCATATTGTGATTCTCCATGAATATGACGTGCTGAGCAAGTATATTTCAATAAAATGTGATGACTGAAATATAGCTGAGCAAATTGTAAAAACACCAATAAAAATATTGTTAAATGGAGAAATAATAACTGCTTTTGCTAAACAGTTTCTTAGATATCTCTTGATTTTAGACAAGCACAATACAATGAATAATTTCCTGAAACAAGCACTGTGCAGAGCTCCACTGGTCCCTCTACAAAATAAAGGAGAGGCAACCTGGGATTGTCACAGTGCAATTTGCTGGCTCAGGTGACTGGTTATCCCCTCAAAGCAGGAGACACCTGGGTATGTCTTGGGATACATTAAGGGAGCTAAAGGAATCTTTGTATAACCTATAGGTGCCTCCGCTTCCACCCACTCACTTCAAGAGCCAAAAATCACTCACTGTCATCCAGGGCTTAACCACTCTTGAGGCAGAGACTTACAACTAGGGGAAAGGTGGGAGGGGGTAAGTTTATTTGCCACGATGTCTGTGGGTCTATAGGCACATTTTAGAGTATGTATATCCATATATCTATATCTATCTATATATAAAAGTTTATACCTATTGGACTTACCAGCTTTGGACAGTAGGAGTTGATGTAGATAAGAGTGAGATCCTAGAAACTCATCACAGGAATTGAGAGGTAAAACCACACTTTCTGAATATTTTTGTTTTATAAAAGCTTTGACAGGAAGAGGTACTGAAGAAAAAAAATGCTTAGAGTGGAAAGTCTCCTGTACAGCCCAAGTTATGCCTTCCAAAGAGCTGTAAGGGATTTTGAGAAGTTGCTGTGGCGGTGAGGGAATGCTTACAGTGAGCCACAGACATTCAAACATAGTTCTGAGGAATCTACAGGGGATAGTTCAGCTCCTCCTGAATTACAGTTTCTGTTAGAAAAAAACAAACGGAGTTGGTTTGGCAATAAAGGTGTAGTTTATAGTCAGGCCATATAAAGTACAAGATAGGGGAGGTTTAATGTGAGTAGTGTTGAGAGCTTGCACAGCGCTCTGCTGCAAGGCATCAGACAACACCTGGACATGCAGTTGCTGGACTCCAGCTGTATGGATTCGGGTCTAGGCCCTGCTATGGGAAGGTACAGTTTGGGGTCCACTTTGAAACCAAAGCATTTTCAGCTTATGTGTCAACTTTTATCCAAAAAAAGTGAACAATTTTTTCTTCCCCTCCTATGGGCAATATGGGAAAACATCAGGAACTCTTTACATCACAGCTGTGGCAGACTGAGGTAATCAGGCTTGGAGAACTTAGCGCATCAGGGCATCACCGATGTGTGTTCTCCAGACAGGCAACAGGTTTAGTAACTTCCATGGGTTTGCTTTCTTCTCAAGGTCAAATTCAAAGTGGAGTTGTCTGCTGTTTGTCTTTTCATTTAACAATATCCTGGAATAAGTAACTGGGAAAACAAAAATAGAACATACATCAATGAAAAATACTGTGTGCAGCAAATCTATTTTGGCAGGATGGGAATTTGTAACCAGCTCCATTTAGCACCTACCTACTGTTTCTCATTCATTCCTGCTGTCTCTGTCCACAGTCTAACAGAGTTTTGTTCATACTGCTGCTTTGTCTAAAACACTTTCCATGCCTCATTCACTTGCCTCATTCAGTTGCCATCACTTTTCCACTGTAACCGGTTTTTTTCCTCTCCTTGATCTCTGCCTCCAAATTTCTTTCTCCCTATGTCATTATTTAAGCTGTATGAATACTTTACCAACTAGTGAGCTTAAGGTTTAATAAGATTTCACTTAAAATACAAGGTTTAGTCAAAAGTCTGTGGAAATGAGAGCCTAAAACTAAATATTTAATAGTGGCATTACAATGCAATATGCACAAATATAAATATATGTATTATAAAAATATGTGCATATAAATGGCAATGAACTAAAAAAAACCCCAAAATTCTGAGCTTAGGAATCTTATGTGTAAAACTCTAGTATCACTTATTCCTTGTGTATCATTCCAGACCAGAGGTTAAAATTTTGTTTGAGAGGTCGTAAAATTTTAAAATGTATTTTAATTTTCTGTAAATGAAACGCAAAAATGTTATAATTCTCCTCAAAATAATTTTAAAATAGTTGTTGCAGTTTGATAAATGAAATAATCTCTGCTCCTCCCCATCTCTTTAATAAAAAGCAAAAGTTGAAATGAAAGCCCCTTTAGAAAGTGTGATGGTTTTGCATGGGTTGACTTTTGGTGAGGAGGGAAGAAGGGCAGCCATGGAAGTGATTCTCTGTGAGGAGCTGCTGGAAACTTCCTCTGTGCCTGGATAAGCCGATCACTGGCTGGCTCTGAGGATAGACATTCTACTAAACCAATTAGGCAACTGATAACGCCTCTGTGATAACATATTTAAGGAAGGGAAAAAACGTGGGAAACTCTTTCTTCCTGCCCCTCTTCGGGGGGTGAGGTAACAACTGGCCCTGCCGGGCCCTGTCCCGGCCACGCTCTTCCCAGCGTGCCTGCCGAGATCCTGCTGCCGGGGGCGGGGGAGCCATCCTGGCACCGCGAGCAGCCTCATGGTCAGTGCCGGGAGCGGCCCTACGGCCCGCGGCTGGGAGCGACCGGGGCCGGAGCAGCCATGCGGCCACTGCCATCTTGGCACGGCCAGCGATGGACTTTGCCTGCCTGGCCGCTTCTAACCTCCCACACCGCGAGCAGAGGGACAAAAGCGGCGGCAGCAGCTTCTCTTTTCTGGCGCCTTGCATGAAGAGAGGCGCCAAATGGAGCCGACGCCGCGGTGCCATCGGAAACAACGTGAGACCAGCAGTGAGCGGCATGGCG